>JAWPHD010002742.1:0-242930 GCA_037043455.1 Cyrtodaria siliqua
AATGGTGAACAAAAATAATTACCATTTTAATACTAGTTTTCTCTGTATAGTAATTTATAATAGAATACTTGAAGAGTTTTGAATATATATACTTGTACTTGAAATTCTATAGAAACAATGATTTGTGGGTGGCGATATAATTATAGATAGATATTATGTTGGTATTTTTTACTATCAAGTTCATTATCGAGGCTTAGAAGATGTCTGTCAAGTTCAAAAAGGGGAAGTATCTGCCTAGCTATTTTGCATTATTCAGGGTGAAAAGGTTCTAGGTCCCATTTTCTCATATTTTATCTCTATGTACATGGAAGATGAGCCCTGGCATGTTCATGCCTGTTAGGCGCCATAATAACCTGTAATGTCGTTGGTGCAGCCTTTAAAACCCCAATTCAATTCAATCAATTTTGCATTATCGTGCCGAGCTCTAAAAATAATCATTTTGTAGATGTATGTCACATTTTTTCGTTTGATGCGAACTTTTTTTTTTATAATTCTTGATTTTATTTTTGTGTTTTTCAGTTTTCTACTTTTCTTCACGTTGTATAGTAAAGAACTGAAACATTGTCTGGTTTGATGTAACTCATTAAAGGGTGATGTAGCGACACAGCCAAAGCCAGCGCTTTATTATTGGAGAGCTTTTGAAATACTTGAATAAGGTGAAAGACTTATCAAAGCGGATGATAAACAAAGATAATTATGATCATTTGAAGTTTCTGGTTGAAACGGATATGGAAGCGGCCATTTTTGGAGATATGACCACTCACGGTTACTCCATGACCATATATGGAATATTTATAAATATGAAATTTACTGAATTATAGGGAAAAAATGACACCAACTGTATGAAAAAATATGTAATATTTAATGGCAATAATGATTAATATCACCAGTAAAAAAAAACCCATTCATTCTGCAGTGATTTTCTTCGTTTTAAATGCATATTTATCAATATTCCATATATGGTAATATGGAACTGTGACGTCATAGTTCTAAAAATGAGGGCGGCTACCCATAGTCGTTTTAGAACAACCTTTAAATGGTCATATCTTTTTTTGTCTATTATCCGATTTTGAATAATTCTTTCACCTTTTTCGAAGTTTTTCAGAACTTCAATAATAGATTGTTTGGGTGTGTCCGCTACATTCCTTTAAAGAGAAGGATGCATGTGTTTAATTTCTGTTAATAGACCACTATTGGATTTTGGGTTAATATGTCACAAGGTGAAAGGCACTGTGACCTTTAACTTGAATTGTGTGATGTAAAATGATAATGCACTGTCTATAACATCTTGTAAGTTTACTATACTTCTCAAGACTCTGAGCTTCTATAACATTATCATCAGACTCTCATAAACTTGGTGAGCTGCTGATCAGTGGGCTACCCATAATAAAATTAAGAAAAACCTGAGATTTTTCGGAAATGCTGAATTTGAGCGCGAGAAGCGAAAATGTCAAAAATCGACAATTTTCAAAAGCTATTGACAAAACAACGAAAATTACAATGTGTATAGTACACCTATTACATTCTGTTGTTCTCTTCTTATTCAATACTTTTCCATTACCCAGATGTTGAGATTTCACCTTATTTTCAGTACGGTCATACAATTCTGTGTTACTTGGTTTTTATCCTTAAGAATACATGGTGAAGTATAAATCACCCTTCTCAAGAGTAAAAGTATACCAATTTTTTAAGATAAATTTTTATGAAAAAGGATACATAATTATATCATATTAATATTCATATACATGTATATGCAGGATTTTAAAGAATCACCACATAAAATACTTTTAAGTTTTACAGAACAACTGTTAAACGCTCTAGATAAAGACCTCGTCTTATACCTAGCAAAAAGAGTCGAGTCCCTACTTTAGAGATGCTTTAGCAAAATTATGAATAAGTTGTTTTACTCGGACGAAGAATTTATAAAAGCTTACTTACTTTGGATACACACTTAATGTCAGGATTTTGTTATGTTTTATTTTCAGTGCTATATTTTGTCCGGTCATATTAGGTCGATCTTGCATAATAAAGATTAACATGTATTATCTTATTTTCTATACGTCTATATACAAAATGGAATATGGTGGATATTTATAGTCTCTTGTAATTTAATTGTTGAATCCTGGTATTGTGCTTTTAAATGTGTTTAACCATAAACCTAATGACTTTAAGTCAAAGATTAGTATGTATATGCATTATTTTTAATAGTATGTTACGGTGTCTGTGCATTATTTTTTATGCCCAAGTATTTATAATGACGAGATTTAAAGAAACACATTCAACTGCAATATAAAAATGACTGAAAAGTAACAATACTCACACTTAAAAACTCAGTCAACTTTAAAAAACACTAGAAAAAAGCAAGTGAAATATCAACTTTCCTGTTTATCACTATACAGAACTCGACTGTGGACTGTGATTGGTGGACTGTGGTGTGTGGACTGTGGTGTACATACCACTAAGTTGCACATCAGCTGACCACAATGCAGTTGCGTATTGGGTACACGTGTAGGTATTTGTGTTAAAAATTGGGTACTAATAAAAATGTAATGACTTTTTGCTGGAAAAAGCCGGCAATTCTAACAGAAAAGCGGTAAGCCCAGTAATCTAATCAAAAAGCTCGGTAAATACCTGCGCTAAAGCCTAAGAATCTAGTGACAGGCCTGGTGAGAGCAGTCATCTAAAATAGCTGGGCAATCGCTGACCACTGACTCACGCACAAGACTCATGGTCAATTAAATAAGTGTTTATTTCAACCAGAGATTTCTTATTCACTGTTTCCACAAACTGCTGAGAGATGACAGTACTGAGGCATGGGAATGTGTTATAGCAAGGTGTGTCTGCACTGAGACTGGGTACTTGTCAGTGTAAAGTACCAAACTGAAAAAGGAGAGGACATACACTTTTCTTGGTTTGGGATTAAATGCAGGACTGTCTCATAACTTAAAGGGACACACAGCAATCTTGAAGTATTCGAATGGGTGTCTCGATTTATATATCCAGTATCATTTTTACTTTTACTCCTGGTGACATTTTAAATAAATCAAATTTAAAGTATTGCACTAGGATTTTCGTCTATATACTATAAGTTGTTTAATATATTATTGTCCAATAATATCAAAAATTAATAATATGCAAACGACAAATGGCTTGTAAGAATCCAAATATAAACTGACAGGAAGGCTGGTAGTGTTGCAGACTTAATGTGGCAGATTATCACGAGTTTGTGGTCCTTATTGACTATGCAATTGTCGCAGAGTTGTGTACACCCAAGAGAAAGTACTGTATTTATCCGCATCTAAAACTGTACAAGGCCATAATAAAATTAACTAATAGTTATATATTTTAAAAATCAAAATGAAACTATATGCGTCTATAGAAGTTCTATGATGCTAGTTTATGCAACTAACTGGACGCCGCTAGTTTGTTTAAAAAAATCCAAGATGCCATGTGGTCCCTTTAATTTTACCCTTCCATAGAGCGATTGAGGCACAAAGACCCACCCCGT
Organism: Cyrtodaria siliqua; assembly: GCA_037043455.1. Classification (NCBI taxonomy): domain Eukaryota; kingdom Metazoa; phylum Mollusca; class Bivalvia; order Adapedonta; family Hiatellidae; genus Cyrtodaria; species Cyrtodaria siliqua. The sequence goes on from JAWPHD010002742.1 coordinate 3,509, forward strand.
GGACACGGATTTCCTCAGTGTCTTGTTATTCCTAAATTTGGGGCCGTTTATTCGCCCTATTCACAAATGCCAAAAAGTGATAACTTTTTTCACAATTATATCCAAAAAATTTCACGAATCATGAAGAGAAATAATTTAAAAAAATTAAAAAAAAGAAAAAAAGTAAGGATACTACTCTTAATAATGCTAGGTCGTCACCAGAAACTGGAGTCTGTATTTACCTCAAAACGCAAAACTTAAAACCAAGGGATACTAACCTGTGAAAATAAAAAGTGAAAAAAGTTCTTATCTTTTGTAATACTATTTCACAATTTTTTCACAATTCTAGAAAAGATGACACTATTTTTCACAATGGTACAGGCACAGGCTGCATTCACAAAACACATACAAAAAAAAACTGCCTCTAGACAAAAGTTCAAAATACGCCTCTAGACAAAGTGTTTCCCTCCCATAGGCTCACCCAAAACCACCCCCTGGACAAAGGGTTCATAATACCCCACTGACAAAATATCGCACCTAGACCAAGTTTTTCCCTTCCATAGGCAAAATGAGGCCCAAAAACCACCCCCTGGACACGGAACCCCCTGGACAAAGGTTCAAAATTACCCCATTCTGGACATAATGTTCCACCTCCCATAGGCGGATTGACGGCACCACAAACCCACCCTGGACAAAAGTTCAAAATACCCCTCCTAGACAAAAGTTTTTACCCTTCCATAGGCGGATTGAGGCACCGAAACACCCCCCTGGACACGGATCCACTTGGACAAAGCGTTGCAGAATACACCCCCTGGCCCAAGCTATTTATCCTTCCATAGCAAGGATTAGAGGCATCATAACAACACCCCTGGACACGGACCCCCTGGACAAGGTTCCAAAATACACCACCCTCAGGACTAAAATTTTGACTCCTTCCATAGGCGGATTGAGGCACACCAACACCACCTGGACACAAGACCCCCTGGACAAAAGTTCCATTCAAAAATACGCCCCCTGGACATAGAAAATACCCTTCTATAGGGGGGGTGCGGATATTTTCTGAATAGCCCATTATCGCCACGGGTTGGTACATTGTTCGTATTGTTGACTATGTTGACTATTGTATATAAAGAAAACAACAACAACAACAACAACAAGATGTGTTTACATATTAATATGAAAACTAAACTAATAAAACATATTTACAAAATGTACTTGATCTTTCCTGACATTCTGGCTGTAATGTCTGGCTGATGGGTGTGCTGCTTTGGTTTCTGATGAACTGGCCGTTTTTTTCTCTCACTACCGGCGGGACAATTAATATTTCTTGTTGCGCACGACTGTACCACCAGTTCGTCGTGTTTCCTCTGCTTGTCCTGAAAAATACGTTTGTTTTCATGTTTACAAGTTTAAGGTACTACAGAATAGAATATTAAATACACATACACACATATTAAAATACTATGTCAGTATAATAATAATAACTAGACAAGATAATTACCTTAATCGTGTACATATAACCATGAGAGTCCGACAGCATATCTTTTCCGCGTTGTGTCGCACCATGCAGAAGTTCAAACGTCAGTGGTCTATCTTCTAGAATGGAGGTCAGACGGTCAGGATCTACCATGGATCTGAAATAAATATACGTTTGTTTTTTACTTTTTTAGTTGTTTGCTTATAGCTTATACTTATTTGATAAATATCTTTTACGTTACATAAATAATGTAGTGAATGTCAATATACTATTTATTTATCAAGTGTCAAGAATATATTGACGACTTCATTCTCACTTACATTGCACTGAATAATATCAGGTTCTACGTATGCCCATCCTCTACGAGGAAACTGCGACCCCGTCGTGTGTCTGTTGGCTGCCGTCGAATTCAGGCGACACATGGTCATGGTGAAATCCCCATAGAGACGAACCTCTAGTCCACGACGAAACACACAGAACGCGGACATAGACAAATCGTATATAAATAAGAACAAAATAACACACAAACTTAATTAATACAATTACAGGATTGAGTAACCCAAGCTGTATGCAATGTAAAAGAGATATGATGAACGTTATTTTTGACTGTCCATTTTATACAAATATTGTGTGACAGAAACGTTATAATTAACAATGCAAATATATTATTAGTTAACAGTTTTATGTTTGTAAACGAAAGGGAATTACCTTTAACTAATTAAGATATAAAAACTAAATTCAGAGAGCATTACAAACAACATTTCTTAACATAATTATATTTTGACAGTTTTATCTTTTGGCCAAACTCCTTTATTTTTAAACAATTAGTTATGTTTCAAGATGGTAATTATTATCTTATACAATATCTTTTATTCAATATCTTTTATTCACTCAATTCACATTTACATGAATATAATGAGGTATGTATAACAACATTTAAATCATCAGTCGAGGCTGCAGTAAGTATAATAGAAGACAGATATTATAGATAAATAGGACATGGTTAATTACAAAAGAAGAACTGCGAGTTTGGTAATAGCTGGGAGAAGAAATGGCCTCCCAGGTAGTCCTCATTTATCATATAACTAAAGATCTGTTTTGTATACACATATATGGGAGAGTTCTTCATTTATTTGTTGCAATTGCATGGCAAAAATAATGTCGAAACCAATACATATGATAATTAAACAAAATCAAACAGTATTACATTACAACATGAATATTATCTATTTGCCTCTTTGCATGATGTTTTTAATAAATTCACACAATTTTCTAAACTCTCTGCATTATTTTTGGTGTTTATTAATTTATCAAATTTGTATACATTGGGTCTTTTAAAATATCTGGACTGATATATTTACGACGTTGAGTTTTGAATTCGCGGCATACAAACAGAATAATGGAAACTCATCTCCTATATCCGTTTTGCAAAGCTTTTGAATTCGCGGCATACAAACAGATAATGGAACTCATCTCCTATATCCGTTTTGCAAAGCTGGCATATTCTACGATTATACGGAGTTTTATTCCAATTGCCAGTTTCAACTGGTAACCTGTGATTTCTTGTTCTGAATTTGGTTATATATTTTAACGAACAATATGGTGCGTTGGTAAGATAGTTTTCAAAGCAAAACTTCTGTTTAAATATCTTCGAAATAATGTCTATGATGCTTGATCTAAATTGATGAAAGAAACACCGCTGCTGTAATTAAATGTATGGTGTGATATGTGCATATCGATCAAAAGCACGTGTTAACTAATCACACTTAATTAAAGAAGTGTCGCCGCTCACACTTACTGTGAAAACATGTAAAGATTGTTAATCATAAGTTGATTGAATTAGCAAACGTGCAAAATTAGCAAACGTGCAAATACGGGATTAGCATGATTGCTAATTCAATCAACTAATGATTAGAACATCATTTAATGATTGGTTTATACAAATACATATTAAAAACACATTAAAAACATTAAATGTCAAAATATGGAATTGAACATAAAACAAAAACATCTATTTTCTCTTCAAATTTATTAAAATATATTTAAAAAAAATATATAAAATGTCAGCATATAACATACAATAGTGTTTAGATACAATTACAATTTCCAATTCATACTCTTTTAATTTTATACATCCCAGCATATCAAAATAATTTACAACTAGGTAGATGCGTTGAACATAGTATTTATCAGACACATGAAAACTAGAATAAATAAATCGAAATCAAAATCATGAACAAATAGTACAACTAAATATTACAACATCATTCATTATAATAAATTATAATATAATTATAAAAAACTATAAACAAACAACTAAAAAATAAATGAGTACGAGTTTTTTCAAAATGAGTACGAGATGACCAATACATGAGTACGAGTTGACCAAAATGAGTACGAGTTGACTTAAGTACGAGTTGACCCGGAAGCGTTGGAATGGGCCAATCTTTTTGAAGTTTTTTTTTCTTTTTCAAAAAACATTATCCAACAACTTGTCTCTTGAGGATAATGTTCTTTCCGATACTGCACACAATCAGAAATCACAATCAATTTCTAATTATCAATGCAGCCTCGTTTCGGAGGAAAGGTTTTATGCCCAACCCCCCCCCCCCCCCCCCCCCCCCCCCACCCCCACCTCACCCCATCCCAACCCCCACCCCAACCCCCACCCCACCCTCCCAACACACAAATACCATAATCCGAGCATTCTCTGACCTTACCTGCCTTTTTACAATTTTGATATTTCATCTGCCTAAAAAGCCACACACAAAAAGATAAAAAAAAAAAAGGCTTTTAGGGTCAAAGAATGCTTGGATTAAAAATTACGGTGAGATCTTGCAAGCAACGTGTGTGGCTCTACTTGCACACAGTGCCGAAAGCTTTACATCCCGGCAACCGGTGGGGGCTTCGGAAATAAAAGTACAGGGATTCCTTAATTAAACTATTCTTGAATGACGAGCTGTGTATTTGTTTACTTTTTTGTGCGGGTTTGATGATTTACAACTTCCGGTTTTATGACAATACATTCTAGATTTTATTACTAACTACGGCAGCCTAAATATGTTTTTAAGAACAATAGTGCAATAGTTAATGATAAACAATATTGTTTAAGTAGTTGTTTATCAAGTTCTAAATTGTTTCAATTCCGCCAATGAGATCTTGTTTGTCCGGGTACGTTTCTGTATATTTGGGGACCACTCTGGATTCAAAGATTTTCGGGTACGTTTCTGTATACATAGATGTACCTCGGGTACCTTTCTGTAGTACACGGAACGACAATGACCCCATCAGCCATACTTTCGCAGTACCTAAAGTCCTGAGTCAAGTGATGGCAAACAAAAAATCATTAATTCTGGCCCAAGCTATTTTTATATCCATCTTGATTTGAGCTTGAACAAGCGCTTCTAGTAGCTATAGCGATTAAATTGTATAACCATTTAAACATTTGTGTACATAACGCGCAGGATTGAAAGGGTGGGTTATCAATCTGTTTTGCAGCAACATTGTTTAAGCAGCCATTACCCAACTGGCAGCTGAAGTATGAAAACATGTGGAAAGAGTAAAATACTAAAGAATCAAGTGATTGTTCTCTTAAAGGTCCTTATTCTCTTTCAGGACGATGTCAAATGGATTGATGGCGAAAATCAATATGAATGGAAATTTCCCTTCAAGAACACAAGTCTCTGCAAACTTATAATTGGTAATGTTACTTTGTATTAATTAAAGGTATTAAAGCTAGCTCTGTAGAGGGCTATATGTACAGTACGGCTCACGCAAAGCACACACTTTACTCGATTTGCCGAGTTTGGCCCTATTGAGTGCCGAGCGAATCTACGCCACTTCAGTGTTTGGATTTGGCGAATCCTCGTGGCGAAAGTACACAGAGTCGCTCGGAGTGATCACACTCCGCATAGAATCCAGTTAACCATGAGTGCACACCGTTGGCGATATATTTTTGGGAACAAATCTAAATTTTCCGACAACTTCAACTTGTCCGACATCGCGCTTGAAAAAGACTCAGTCGGCAGGAATATACAAACGCCGAGTGCATCTTTTCCGTGCAAACTTGACATGACTGATAAATATAATGAATACATAAAAAGTCATTTCGAAAAAAATATGGAATGCATTTAATCAAGTTTTTTCCGTTTCTGTTGTCAATAAATCAGTTCTCTTGCGACCGACATAAATAATTTGGATACCCATAATCCCTAGCAATGTAGGTACCTTTTAGAAAGGCGGCACTAAGAACGGGTTTAATGACCCGGAATTCTTTACAATTTGTTTTATTATTTTTACTAAAAACTCGTCGATATAATAATAATCAACAGCAGAATCGTAAATCATAATTAACCGATTAAATAAAAGATTAAAATTTCCAGTATAGTAATTACTAGTTGTATTTTATGTTCAGTCGCCGCGAAGCCGGTAATAGGAACCGCTATATAATTATCGTGACATTATCTGGGCATTCGAATTTTCAAAAAACAAAAATAAGAAATTGTCAATGTTTTCCGCCTTTTTTTAAAAGTTAATGAATAATTATGCATTAGAATAACTGCAGTAATAAATGTTGCACCTTTTACCTGTGCAGTTTCGATTTAGCAAACTCCGAGTTTGTATACGCGAAGTATCCTGGCATTATGCGCGAAGCATCACGGCGTAAGTTTGTCGAGAGCCGATTTCCACGCCGAGTAGTTTTATCAACCAAACTCCACGTAATTATGCAATTTGTAAATTCCTCATTCGGCGTGAAATGGTTGTACGCCGTGGCCTTTTGATATATTAAATGTGTAAATAAACAGATTCATATATATCTTACTTTCCTTTTCAGTAAATTTGTTCATATATATCTTTCTTTCCTTTTCAGACAGTGTCCTGGCTTCCCACCAAGTGATGGAGACCTTTGTGGAGGATGAAATTAAAAGGTTTTTAAAATGGCCTGGTGACTATCACGAGAAAATTCAAGGACCAAGGACAATATTAGTATTCCGGCGGAAGGATTTGTGTATGGTGGCGAAACCACTTGACTTTTTGATTGGATTCATGGGGAAAAAAACTGGAAAAAAATCAGATGGAATGGGTATAACTTAATTGGCCTGGTGACTATCACCAGAAAATTCAAGGACAATATAACTATTCCGGCGGAAGGATTTGTGTATGGTGGCGAAACCACTTGACTTTTTGATTGGATTCATGGAGAAAAAAACGATCGAATGAGAATAACTTAATATTTAACGGATTTTATTCGACTACAGTGCACATAACCCTCCAAAGTGTTAGTAACTTAGTAGTGAAATGTTTTTATTACATTTCTACATCTGAAAGATTGGGATTTTTCAGTTAAAGAATATTCACATTCTCTAAATAGTAACTCCGAACACAAAAATAACTGATGTTGAAATATGCCGTCAATAAAGTGTTGTTGACGTAGACTCTATCCACCCTTAACGTACAATAAAACAAATAATTTAGGTTAATATTATACACAAAGCGATTTGAAATGTAATAAATAGATTATTTATCTGCTGGGCTCGATTTATATAGGGAAATCCTTCACTTGATGGTGGTCATGTTTGTTCCATTTTAAAGGAATAGTTACAACACTACCATCTCATGAAGGATTTCCCTATAAATGATCGCAGCAGTTAAATAATCTCTATATATCCATTATAGCTTCATCAATTTTATCATTTATGCATTTTGATCATGTGCTATTTGTGTAGGCGATTGTTGTCACGTGATCACTGTAGATTGTTATTGTCACATGATCGAATTGTATACTTATTGTCACGTGGTCGCTGTGGAGATTGTTAGTCATGTGGTCGCTGTGGAAAGTGTTATTGTCACATGTTCGCTGTATATACTGTTATTGCCACATGGTCGCTGTGGAGATTGTTATTGTCACATGATCGTTGTATAGACTGTTGTCACGTGGTCGCTGTGGAGATTGTTATTGTCACATGATCGCTGTATAGACTGTTATTGTCACGTGGTCGCTGTGGAGATTGTTATTGTCACGTGGTTGCTGTGGAGACTGTTATTGTCACATGATCGCTGTATAGACTGTTATTGTCCGTGGTCGCTGTGGAGATTGTTATTGTCATGTGGTCGCTGTGGAGATTGTTATTGTCCGTGGTCGCTGTAGAGATTGTTATTGTCACATCATCGCTCTATAGACTGTTATTGTCACGTGGTCGCTGTGGAGATTGTTATTGTCAAGTGGTCGCTGTGGAGATTGTTATTGTCACATGATTGCTGTATCGAATGTTAGTCACGTGGTCACTGTGGATATTGTTATTGTCATGTTGTCGCTGTGGAGATTATTATTGTCACATGGTCACTGTATAGACTTATTGTCACGTGGTCGCTGTGGAGATTATTATTGTCACATGATTGCTGTATAGACTTATTGTCACCTGGTCGCTGTGGAGATTGTTATTGTCACATGATTGCTGTATAGACTGTTATTGTCACCTGGTCGCTGTGGAGATTGTTATTGTCACGTGGTCGCTGTGGAGAATGTTATTGTCACATGATTGCCGTATAGACTGTTATTGTCACGTGGTCGCTGTGGAGAAATTAATCTTTGGTTATTGTCACATGATCGCTGTATAGCCTGTTATTGTCACGTGGTCGCTGTGGAGATTGTTATTGTCACGTGGTTGCTGTGGAGACTGTTATTGTCACATGATCGCTGTATAGACTGTTATTGTCCGTGGTCGCTGTGGAGATTGTTATTGTCATGTGGTCGCTGTGGAGATTGTTATTGTCCGTGGTCGCTGTAGAGATTGTTATTGTCACATCATCGCTCTATAGACTGTTATTGTCACGTGGTCGCTGTGGAGATTGTTATTGTCAAGTGGTCGCTGTGGAGATTGTTATTGTCACATGATTGCTGTATCGAATGTTAGTCACGTGGTCACTGTGGATATTGTTATTGTCATGTTGTCGCTGTGGAGATTATTATTGTCACATGGTCACTGTATAGACTTATTGTCACGTGGTCGCTGTGGAGATTATTATTGTCACATGATTGCTGTATAGACTTATTGTCACCTGGTCGCTGTGGAGATTGTTATTGTCACATGATTGCTGTATAGACTGTTATTGTCACCTGGTCGCTGTGGAGATTGTTATTGTCACGTGGTCGCTGTGGAGAATGTTATTGTCACATGATTGCCGTATAGACTGTTATTGTCACGTGGTCGCTGTGGAGAAATTAATCTTTGGTTATTGTCACATGATCGCTGTATAGCCTGTTATTGTAATGTGGTCGCTGTGGAGATTGTTATTGTCTCATGATTGCTGTATCAAATGTTAATCACGTGGTCGCTGTGGAGATTGTTATTGTCACGTGGTCGCTGTGGAGATTATTATTGTCACATGGTAGGCTAGCTGTATAGACTTATTGTCACGTGGTCGCTGTGGAGATTATTATTGTCACATGATCGAATTGTAATGTGGTCGCTGTGGAGATTGTTATTGTCACATGATTGCTGTATAGACTGTTATTGTCACGTGGTCGCTGTGGAGATTGTTATTGTCACGTGGTCGCTGTGGAGTTTGTTATTGTCACATGATTGCTGTATATAGAGAATATTATGTCAGTGCCTTTTACTATCAAGTTTATTAGACGAGGCTTAGAAAACGAAGAATGGCGAGGCTCTGCCGAGCCATTCTTCGTTTTCGTGCCGAGCCTAGTAAACTTGATAGTAAAAGGCACTGACATAATATTCTATTTATCATGTAGATTATCCACATTTTCTATATGAATTACTATTATTACCTATTTCTCAGAATGGTACACTTATCGAAGACGTCGCCATGTTGTTGTTTTTTGTTTGTTTTATGACGTCAGGCAACGTTACGTGCATGACGTCAGATAACGTTACGTACAATAAACGCCGAGGGATTCCGCATTGATTTGCTTTATTGGTCAGTGGCTAATTAAGGCAAAATTTAATAGGTCACCCCTTTATTAGCCAGAAAAGTGCATATCTGCATGATAAAGACTGTTATTGTCACGTGGTCGCTGTGGAGATTGTTATTGTCATGTGGTCGCTGTGGAGACTGTTATTGTCACATGGTCGCTGTAGAGATTGTTATTGTCATGTGATTGCGGTGTAGATTATAATTGTCACTTGATTGCGGTGTTCGACAATTTATAAATAGCTAGACTTGTTTTGTTGACATAATTACAGAAATATTTTTTAACTGTTGCCTTTGTTATAGATTGAATTTTTTTTATTATTAAAGGTGATTGATTCGATTTGTAGTGAGGTATTATCTTAAACCCCAAAATTTTACATTAAATAAAACCCTTACCCTTCTATGAATACATAATGGACTGACCTTTTGTTAAATTTGGACCTTTCCATTTATGATACAAAGGGTTGTTTTGGAGAAATGACTGATGAGCAGCCAGAAAGTGTACACCCTGATCAGCCTGCGAGTTCTGAGTTCACACTGCATGCAAAGGCTATTGTGGTCATAGCATGAACAGTATATCAAAGGACTATATGGTCGAGCATTTGTACATTTTCTTTCCAGCAGAAACGTATTTGTTAGAAAATTTGATTCAACGTCTTCAGTCTTCAACGTTGGTCGGTCTACAACGTTGTTTCAACGTTTGGTTTTCAACGTTGTTTCAACGTAAGAATTTCAACGTTGATTCAACGTCAGAATTTCAACGTTGATTCAACGTCAGAATTTCAACGTCCAATCACCTTTCAAATCCAACTAAAAATCAACGTTGATTCAACATTGGTACCTGACGTTGATTCAACGTTGATTCAACGTTGTTGTGCCCACTGGGGAGTCTTTCTCAAGAATTACCCCTTTTAAGTTTTAGTTTTCTGCATTTTTTCGTCGTAACAATACAAAATGGTATTAGACATATAGGACCTTAATAATGTCTAAGAATTACTACAAATATAAGTAAATAACTTCAGTGCAGAGCAGCGAAAACAATCTTAGCATTGCAAAACCCCGTACAGTACATGGACAAGACTCCGTACACAAATCAGCGTCTTTTTATATGAATTAGTTACGCTGGGCACGTTTTGTTTCGATTCATATCTCGGCCAATTTCGGATGAATGATGCTGAAATTTTGAACATGCACGTATATTGGGAAAACAAATAAATCTGCCAATTCAAAATTTTCATTAACTTGAAAATTAATGAGATATTTATTGCTGAAGGGTACTTTGGGCGAATTTCAGCACCGGCAATTGTTTTTCTTTGATCCGAATTGTAGCATTTAAAGTAATATGTCAACAATGTACGGTAATATTTGAACGGGGAAATGTTTCCACAACATAAAGCAATAGTGATTATTCATATACATTAACAAAAATAGGAGAAAAACGTGGTTAACCTACCTTTGCTGTTGTTATCCGCACGTTTTCTAAAAATGGCTGACCAAAACTCCGTACTAGTGAACGGGGTCTTGACCAAGATCCGGTGTACGGATCCCTACAGTGAGGCTGAAAGCATCAGATTATCCCCAGTTTGCTGGTCATTTTTGAGTGTCTCTTAGATAGTTCTTTAAAAAAAGTTATGTTTTATCATCCATTCCGATATAGGAATAGGGGTTGTAGGCAAAAAGGCTATAATGGAGGACTATGGGAAATACAATAGTGGTATATGACCATCAATCATCAATTATCTCTGATTCATTGAATAACTAACAGAAACAGTTGACTAGGTCAATATGTAAATGGCGAAATGTATACTAAGGGAGCTAACTAGACTATAATAGTTCGCATATATATAGATTTATAAATCGTTTCTCTCCAGTGTGTACTACCACAGACATATTAAATAAACAGATAGGAAACTTCCTATCTTAACCAATGAAGTAACCAAAATATCACGTGGCACCTTAACTTTTCGTTCTATCTTCTCTCTCAATTATTCACCGATATGGGTGAGAATACATCCAAAAGATTCATAGTGAATAGCAAAATGGTATTATAATAATTTATGTTTATTTTCAAAATAAGAAATTGTATAAAACAATGTTTAAAGTTTAAAATGTCATAATTTTTCGCTTTTCTCTTAAAAATCAATGTTTTGACATAGTCAACGTTTCCATCAAACTCCTTTTTTGCTCTCAATGTAAGAGAAAACAAAATACTATCATTGCAGAGAAAATTAAATTTGTGATGGTATTTGGCTTGAATGAAACTTGTACCTATAAAACTCTTTATGATATGTGTGTTTAAAGTTGGGAAATATTTTATGAAATTTTCGAACTGTTCCGTTTGAAATTTACACAATTTTCATAGTGTCCAATCTATTTGTTATTAGGTCTGTGGTACTACCATATCCTTGTTGAGAGTTTGTGTTTTGTGCAACAACATCTCACATTCTGAACATGTTAACGGTTTCCCTCTAGTATGAATGTAAGATCACAGACATATTAATAATGTGGTAAGATGTGACAATTACGAATATCCAAGCTGTTTACTTTCACTTCTTTTTACAAATAGTCTGAGAGCTAGTAGGTGAAACCCTCCCCACTCCCCCCAGGGAGAATTTTGTAGGGTATGATTTTCTGAAAGAACATACAATAAGTTTCAAAATGAGACATGTGTGCCATCTGAGCTTTGGGGCTTTAGTGAGTTTTGGGGGAAAACACGGCATAATTATTTTTTAGAAAAAGAATGGAATATATTAGAACCAATTTGAATTGATGGAATCTTTCTCGGAACGCATATTTACGTGTCCCATCATATAATTTATGGATTCGATACTTAAATATTGAGATTTTGGGTAAAAATGTTCAAAAAAATGAATAAAATCGCTGATTTCTGTAATACATTGGGCGTATTTAACTAAAAAATATAAATATATCTAATACAATAGAACAAAGAAATAGTGGAACCTTTTTGGGAAGGGTAATGTCCAGTGATTAAGTAGAAAAAAGTCCAAAACCGCATGAAATTTAGAAATGCCTTAATTTTGAGGCGAAAAATGGTATTTTTGTCAAAAATCGCCGGAATCTGGAATTATTTTTTGAAATTAGTTTGAACATAAACTTATCAAACTGAAGCAATAGATTGTTGCACAGCATACATATTCAAGTTTTTCCTGGCATCATATATATTGCTCAAATATTGGCATTTTTGGGCAAAATACTGGAAAAAATGACAAAAATCGCTAATATCTGTAATCCATTGGGGTATTGGATTAAAATTTAGAAAAAAGATTCTGTTGGTATAGATCTTATCGCCTATTAAATTTAAATCCGCTGGGAATTCTAGGTCGGCTTCGGGACCTATATTTGACATCAGTGCAAATTGCTGAGCATCATTTACATGTCCCATATTACATGACCAGGTGCGAAACGACCGGTGGGCGAAACGACCTGTCTCCTACATGAAAACACGTTAAATAGTCTAGTTACCTCCCTTAGTATACATTTCTCCATTTACAAATTGAACTTGCCGATATGCCGAGCTGCTATTGCTTGTTATAGATTTTTCAATCAGAGATAATTGATGGTACTGGAGAGTTTGAAGTCGAATATTGAGCGTATCAAACAATATACGCATACAATCAACGCCAAGGTATGAAAACCTTATATGTTATATAGATCTAGACAACTGTTAAGTGTAATACTAGTTTACTGAGTATATATCGCGGACATACCAATTAAATTTGTTATTATGTCTATGTATATATTTTCCAGATTATGTATTAAGTATTACTAGAAACATATGCATATGCATATATGGACTGAACTTCAAGTTGTTACAACATAAGTTACAGTTCTCGCCATTTTTGCAGAACATATTTGCGACTGTCGATCTGAAATTGTGATAATACAATTAAATACGAATTTGTAAAGGAAAACAACGTTACAAGTGTGTATAATTCTTAGTCTTAACTCAAGTCAATATCTATAATTTTATTTATCTATAATTGTATACAGGCCTGCCAAAATCTCCGGATCAATAGCCCTTCGTATCTCCAGAAGTACGTCCTCAATTATTGTTTTTAATGCTGATAATATAATAGTTGTATGTTCATACATTATCAGCTATTATTTTGCATTGGTCCTGTACGAATGTCAACTCAGTAGAGGCATGGATATATATGTAGATCTATGGTAGTCTAGAGGTCATGTATCAGTGTAATGCACTGACTGAATATGCAATTAGTGGCACCATGGATATATATGTATGTAGATCTATTCACCCTTTTGCCATTATCAACGTATCATGCAAAAATATCGTGCGAGTGCTGTTTCTAGGTGTGTTAGTAAAAGTCCAGACTCTATTGTGCCCATCGCGTCAGGTATACCTTGACGTGTTCGTTGGCGGAGGGACTATAAACCTTAGAATTACACACACACACACACACACACACAGGTGTGTTAGTAATATAAACTGTCAGACTATTGACCTTTTCTGGGTAAAATGGCTTTTGTATTGCCATTATAATGATACCTTGAAACTGAAAGTAGATATAGAAGTGCGCCACGGTTACTCAAATAGCATACTCCTCGCGTTTCGTAAATTATTTAAAGTAATTAGCTTTACTTATTACACTTAAATAAGTAAGTCCCTGCATTTAAATTACATTTAACAAGTTATATATATATAAATAATCTTCATATTAAAAGTATATTCCACAAACGAATATGTATTGCAAAGAGTCATTTACTGTTGATAATTGTTGATAATTGTTACGACAATTATTATGTAAAATAATTAACAGTACTCTGCAATATATTGTTATTCCTACCACAGTATAAGATTTCATAAATCATAGGACCTACATAGATATATAGCATGCCAAAAACAATTAATTGAACAGTAACTAATGTTGAGTTTATGGCAGGTTGTTTATTGCAATCAACAGATAAAGGGTTTCTCCAATAGTAATAATGCGTACCCCGTGGCTGTCCAAAGCAGGATGTTTGTTTAGATCAAAGAGGCCATAAATCACAAACACTGGCTACCCGTAAAAAATATTTTGCAGAGTTCTGTTAATTATTTTATCTATGCCGTAACAATTATCAACAGTATATTAATATTTAATACTTTTGCGATACATATTCGCTTGTGTAATATAATTAAGTGTAATAAGTAAAGTTAATTACTTTAAATAATTTATGAAACACGAGGATTCTGATCTTTGAGTAACGCATATTTACCTACTTTCGGTTTCAAGGTATCATTATAATGGCAATAAAAAACCCATTTTACTCAGAAAAGGTCAATATTCTGACAGTTTATATTACTAACACAACTAGAAACAGCACTCGCATGATATTTTTGCATGATACGCTCTAAATTGTGTCTAAAACAAATAAACACTGTATATTCACTATACAGAGTTAGTGTTAAGACACCCCGAACTGGAAATTTCGCGAAAAACGAGAGCGAGATTTGATAATGGCAAAATCGAGAATGGTGGGACATATATATTTCAAAACGGCGGACAGCGACAGTAAAGATTGAACGTTGTGAATATTTTATTGTATTTTTAACTGAATTCGATTAAAAAGTCGGTTATAAACGTGAACAATTGGTACGTAATAGTGACGTTATAACTGAATGATAAAACAATAATATTGGATAACAATGGCTTCAAAATTATGAGACAAATGTTTCAGTTCAAAACCAATTTTCAGCTTTGTGTGATAATCAAATGGCGGGAAACGATGACTTCCAAACTGTGAGAATAATCGACGAACAAATTGTGATAGAAGGAGTAATCAGCAGCAGTTTGCATTGTTGTCAATGGATGATAAGTTTAATGCTATGTTTAACGAGCTCCAAATGATCAGGGAAGGACAATCGGAGTGCAACCGAAGTATGTTGACATTTCAAAATTGTATTCAGAATATGTGTACAAAAGTTTAGCAAGTTGTAGACTTCATGAACAGAAATACAGATCTTTTACAAACACTTTCATATAAATCTATTGATTTGGAAGCTCGATCAAGGAGAAACAACCTAATTGTCGGGGGTTTTGCTGAGAATCGTGATGAGAAGTGCCACCTGTTGATTTGCAATTTGATCGATGATCGGCTTGATCTTGACGGTCAATCCATGCACATTACACGTGCGCATAGGCTCGGGCAGATTATAATTGGTCACCAGCACCCCCGCAGACCGATTATAGCTAATTTCAGAGACTTTGGGGATACAGAAAGGATTATGAGTCGAGCATATATGCTGAAGAACATCCATTGATTACGACTTGCCCAACAGGATGCCCGAAAGAGACTATGGCCCCAATTCAAAGCTGCAAAATCTCAGAATTACAAAACTAAGGTACAGATTGTATACCCAGCTAAGCTACTTGTAAATGGCAGAATTATACATGACGAGTTCCCGAATTGGTTCACAATCATAGGGAAGAACCGGATGGTTGACTTTACACACATAGATACGTAAAACGGTACACAGTTATCCCAACCAAGCACATATGTATTTGCCCCCATAGCGTGGCGAATCCATTGTATCAAGCGATACACGGGACACAGTAACGGTTGTTCATGAGGATGTGCATGTAAACAATGTTTCTTTGTGCAGTGACGACAGTGTTAGCTATGCTAAAGAGGTGTCAAGTGCAAATAGTGTACACAATAACATACCCTTGGTGACCAAAGCAGAGATTTCAAGCGATAATCCAACAAGTGATTCCGAGGAGACTAGCCAAAAGCTCTCTTGTACATCCACACAAGATGAATCAACACAACCGTCTTTGTTTCGCCCGTTTGCAAATATAGACTTTTCTTGCATATGGGACAAGGATATCTGTCATTTTACCAGGGCTAGATATTTCCATCTCACCCTAGGGTCGAGCTAAAATTCACGCGCGCCAACTTCCGGTATGCAGGAAAGCATGCTAAACGTTAGTAGCTGGCGGCGTCAACGCACCACATGTCTCTGATAAGCAAGTAAAAGAATCTATCATGGGTATTCGGTTCAGATACGGAATTCCTACCCTCGGTATAAGTATTTTAATCAGAAACTCGGCAGAGCCTCCGTTCCGATTTCGGTTCCAGAGGATGTACTTTTCACTCCTGACGATGATGATTTATATTTTAATGAAAGATAGGAGCAGAACGAATTTAGTATTATGTTCGATGAATTAAATGTTATAACTGCCGGTCCCGACTTACTTAATATAAATGAATTATTTTTAAACGGACAAGCTATTTTAGCACCGACTTTATCTAAAATGTTTAATATATTCTTAGATAAAGGTTACTGTCTAGCTGTTTGGTCAGCGGGATGCATAGCGTTGATGATTATAGAGGTATTCCCTTGCTCAGTTGTTTAGGAAAGTTATTTACTAGAGCATTAACTAATAGATTATCTGAATGGGCGGAAAAGTACAGTGTTTTAATTGAAGCACATGCGGGATTTAGGTCGGGTATGAGTACTGTCGATAACAATTTTGTTTTACATGGTTTAATCACGCATATACCGAATCAGGGGGAACAAATTGTATTGTATATTTATCGATTTTACCAAAGCATTCGATTACGTTGTTAGAGATAACTTACGGTACAAGCCAGTGAAGCTTACTTGAATTGGAATTAGAGGGGAAATTCTTAACATAATTAAATCGATGTATACAAGTGTTAAATCTAATTGAAATAATATTTTGTAATAATCTAAGTGATGAGTTATTTTGCAAGTTATGCGTCACGCAAGGCGAATGTTTGTCACCTTTTCTTTTTTTCCATGTTTCTTAACGATACTGAAAGTGAATACTTACTTAGTGGATTAGAAGGATTAGATGTTAATATGTTTAAAATGGTTATGCTTTTATATGCGGATGATATAGTTATATTTTCTAATTCACCCGAAGAGTTACAGGAAAGTCTTAATATATTATCAAACTATTAATTTTATTACGAAGACAGAGTGATAGAAATTGTCAGTAAGTTTACTTATTTAGGAATGTTCTTTTTCTACTGGTGGATCTTTTACAGAAACTCAAAATACTCTTCCGGGTCAAGCGCAAAAAGCAATTTTTAAAATGAACAAATATACAAATTTACATTTATTTCACCAAAACACAAATTGGACTTTTTTGGTAAGTTAATTACACCAATTCTGAACTATTTTGTGATATCTGGGGGTTTATAAAAGCAAATTCTATTGAATGAGTCCATTTGCAGTTTCGTAAAAGAATTTAGTGGTTAAAAAGTGAGTTGGGAAGAACATCGTTCTTTACTAAGAGATATCTCATTATTATAAAATATTGGTTAAAAAATTTACAACTGAGGGAACAAAAATATGTTAAAATTGTGTATAATATGATGTTAAGTGACTTGAAATTGTATCCACAAAAGTTAACTGGGCATCACTTGTTAAACATTTATTAGCTTCACTAGTTTTTTATTATGTATGGATCCAACAAGGAGTTGGAAATGAAAAGATATTTATTAACGTTATTGAACAAAGACTAAATGATCATTTGATTCAAAATTGAATCCTAGGTTGCAGAGCTCAAGCAGAGCTGTTTTCTACAACAGTATTGCAATTTTTTAAATTCAGCCATATTTAGAAAATATAAGTGTGTACACATTTTGTCAATCAATTACAAATCTAAGAGTTTCATCACATATATTAAAAATTGAATCTAGCAGATGGTTTATACCTATTAGAATACCTGTTAACGAGAGAACGTGTGATTTTTGTAGAGTGTTAGAAGATGAATTTCATTTTGTATTCGAGTATGAACGATTTTCGGAGTTTAGGAATCAATATATATCTAAATATTTTTGGAGACGTCCTAACATGATTAAATTTATAGAATTAATTAACTCAATAAATAAAGTTAGAATTCGTAAATTAGGTTTATTTATTTATGAAGCTTTTAAATTAAGAAATGAACTGTTATATGGAATAACTGTTTTTTCGAACAACGAGTGTACGCGCGCGGGTGCGCACACGCGTGCGCTCGTGCGCTTTTGTTAAAAAAACGCGATTTTCCATGTGTGAGCGATTTTTGTATACATGCATTTAATGAATTTAGTGACCATGCACCGATATCGTTCACTCTTGCTGGCAAAACGCACGACGGGAATGATAAACATTCATACGAAACTGAGTCTATAAAATGGGACGAATTGCATATGGAACAGTTTCGTCGGGGTATTATTGGTAAATTGCCATGTTTTAATGCATTCAGTGCTCCAGAAATTGGATAGCCCGACGCCCGGGGCTAGTCAAAATTCAAGTCGGGCCATTCATCAATTCAAAGCAGGCTGCCATTGTTCGATCATTTTAATTCAGATAACACGAATAGTGTAGATAATCTTGTATCACAATTTACGTGTACAATGCGTGAAGTCACTGACCCCTCTTTTTATGAAGCACATCAAAATCACTTCATCGGGATTTCAAATTAAAAATAGTGACACGAAAAAATGGTTCCATGAAGAATGCTACCAGTATAAACAACTTTTATAAAAATCATTGAATGAGTTTAACAGATTAAAGTCAAACGAAAATAGAACATCTTTTGTTAATCTAAAACAAGTTTATAAGAGATTGATTAAAAAGACACGACGTGCGTTTAAATTTAAGCAGGCGAAAGAGTTTGGAAATATGCGACGTTCAACGCCTAGAGAACTTTGCAGACATTTTTAAAAATGAAAAACCTTAAATGCCAGTATATATGTGGATGATTTTGAGAACTATTTTTCAAATTTATTTAAAGATACAAAAACAACTATTTCATGAGTTCAATGATAATGACCTGATTTTCGAAGAATTAGGTTAAAGGATAAGCGTAGCCGAGGCAGAGTCGGCAATAAAAGCGTTTAATAAAAATAAGGCGGTTTCGGGCGATTTGATACTAAATGAATATTTCATTGCTAGTTGTGATATATTATCGGGTCATATTACTGATATTTTTAATATTATTTTCGATACAGGTTGCTTTCCGGAAAGCTTGTCTAAGGGTTTTATGATCCCTCTACATAAAAAAGGCGATATTAACTCTGTTAACAATAACAGGGGAATTACATTAATTAATTGTAAGAGGAAAATATTTACAAGCATCTTGAATACGCGGATTGACAAATGGTATAATAATATCATATCTGATGCTCAATTCGGGTTTAGAAAAGGTAGGTCAACAACAGATGCAATACTTATTTTGCATAGCATTATAAACAAAATTATAAACGACAAAAAACGACTTCATTGCGCATTTATAGATTTTACAAAAACGTTTGATTCTGTCTAGAGAAACGCGCTGTGGTTAAAACTATATAACATGTGGTGTCAACGGGAAAATGCTGAGGGTAATTAAATCACACTCTATAGTAATGTATATTGAATATGTCTCCCATCACACACTATTGCAGAATGTGAAAGATAATTTAATAGCACTTCCAATCTTGAGATAATCACACGCTATAGTGTTAAATATATTTCACATAACACACTCTTAATACAGAAAAGAAAAGATAACACGGATATTATATAATGTGGCCTTGGTGTAAATGAACACAAAAATGTGTCCTTTATTTTGTGTTTTAGCATGCTTCACGTTAGATTTTTTTTAAATGTTGGTTATTGTGGCGCGCTATTGTTTATTAGATCATCGACCTATCTCTCTGAGGTAATTCAGTGCCTCACACGAGAGAGGAGATATATATATGTAGGCAAGGTCATCCAGCTTTTACTATCGCATAGATTTCCGTGGTTCTTTAACGCGCTTAGAGGAAAATGCTATTAAGTGCGTCACCGCCCACTAGCTCCTCATATCAAAGGGACGCATGTGATAGATTTGGATCACTGCTACTAAATGTATCAAAATACTTTTGGTTTGCTCTCAGTGGCATTAAACATTGTTTCGTGACTGGCACTAATTACTGTTGTCTGCACAGACAGCGTCTTTCTCTATCTATTGGGTATACTCAAATAGAAAATGTACTGCTTACCGAAACGTACATGATGATATGTCTATATGGTGATATGTTAGATTAAATGTTCATGCTTCATCTTTTTTCAATCACGCTGGTTTAACATTTTCTAGCACATAGTCCAGCCAGAGATATCACTGTTTAGTAATAGCTATACAATGAACTGAAATTCAGGAGTCTGTATAACAAAGCATGATCCTTTGACAAATGTCGTTAAACGTCTTACAGTTGATCAGACATCAGTAAGACATACATATTAAACTTAAACTGTTTCAAAATATCAATTTGAGAATGCAATTTGTCTTATTTTACAGACATCACATAAGACGTCATTGCAACACCCGCAGTTACCTTTAAATGCAGATGGATATGTCTACAGAACAGCCACGGTTTAAATGCAGGGTGTGCAACAAAGGATTTATCCAGTCAATCCGTCTTAAAAGTCACATCCACATACATAAAAGCGAGACACCATATAAGTGTAGCTTATGCAGTAAAGGATTTACCGTGTCAGGTAATCTTAAAACTCACATGCGTGTACATACAGGCGAGACACCATATACGTGTAACATGTGTAACAAAGGATTTACCACATCCAGTAATCTTAAAGCACACATGCACATACATAAAGGCGAGACACCATATACGTGTAGCTTGTGCAGTAAAGGATTTACCCAGTCAGGTAGTCTTAAAATTCACATGCGTGTACATACAGGCGAGACACCATATACGTGTAACATGTGTACCAAAGAATTTACCACATCCAGTAATCTTAAAGCACACATGTACATACATAAAGGCGAGACACCATATACGTGTAGCTTGTGCAGTAAAGGATTTACTCAGTCAGGTAGTCTTAAAATTCACATGCGTGTACATACAGGCGAGACACCATATACGTGTAACATGTGTACCAAAGAATTTACCACATCCAGTAATCTTAAAGCACACATGCACATACATACAGGCGAGACACCATATACGCGTATCGTGTGCAGTAAAGGATTAACGGAGTCGGGTAATCTTAAAAAGCACATGGGAATTCATACAGGCGAAACACCATATACGTGTAGCATGTGTAATAAAGGATTTATCCAGTCAAGCCATCTTACAAAACACATGTACATACATAAAGGCGAGACACCAAATAAGTGTAGCGTGTACAAGAAAGAATTTACCGAGTCTAGTAGTTTTAAAACTCACATGCGTGTACATACAGGAGAGACACCATATACGTGTAGCATATGTAACAAAGGATTTACAAGGTCAAGTAATCTTAAAGCACACATGCACATACATACAGGCGAGACACCATATACGTGTAGCGTTTGCAGTAAAGGATTTACGGAGTCGGGTAATCTTAAAAAACACATGCGAATACATACAGGCGAAACACCATATACGTGTAGCATGTGCAACAAAGGATTTATCCAGTCCAGCAATCTTAAAAAACACATGCACATACATACTGGCGAGACACCATATAAATGTAGCGTGTGCAGTAAAGGATTTATCGAGTCAGCTAGTCTTCATGTACACATTCGTTTACATACAGGCGAGACACCATATAAGTGTGGCATATGCAGTAAAGGATTTACCCAGTCAGGTAATCTTAAAACACACATTCGTGTACATACAGGCGAGACACCATACACATGTTGCATATGCAGTAAAGGATTTACAGTGGCAGGTAATCTTAAAAGACACATGCGCATCCATTATGTGCAGTAAAAGCAGTCTTAATGCATACAGGGGATAAACTGTATAAGTGTAACTTGTTCAGTAAAAGATTTACTGTGTGTGTCAGGCAGTCTTGAAAAATACAAGTTCGTGTATTCAGGCGAGACACACTTCAAGTATAGCATGTGTAGTATTAAAAAGCCTTTGCATGTACATACAGGCGAGATATCATTAAAGTGTAGCTTTTGCAGTAAAGAATATATCCAGGCAGGCTTAAAAAACAATTTCTGATGCATACAGACGAGACACCATTTAATTGTAGCATATATGCAGCAAATGATTTATTACGTCAAGCTGGCTTAAAGTACGGATGCGCATACATACATATGAGACACCATAAAAGTGTACCGTGTGCAGTATAGGATTTACCCAGTCAGACAGTCTGAAAAGACACAAGCTTATACACACAGGTGAGACCCGCTTTAAGTGTAGGAAGGACAACAATTGAATCAACCAGTCGATCGGTCTTACAAAACAAATGTGCATACATACAGATGAGACGCCATATATGTGTAGCGTGTGATGTAAAGGATTTAAACAATCAATCGGTTTTAAAAAACACATGTGCATACATACAGGCGAGACAACACGTTAAGGAGAAGCCTGTGCAGAACCAGACAATCTTATAAAACATGCTCATACATACAGGCGAGACACAATTTCAGTGTAGTATGTGCAGTAATGTATTTACCTTTGAGCCGTCATATGTATATCATTTTAAGTGCAGCGAGTGCAGTAAAGGATCAGTCTTACAATACACATGGTTATACATACGGGCGAGACACCATTTAAGTTTAACGTGCAGCAAATGATTTAACAAATCAAGTGATTTACAAATGCACATACTCAGAAATACACGAGACTGATCACTTCAATGTAGCGTGTGCAGTCGAGTGAATTTCGAAGACCTACAAGTACCTATAGATACAGGATACTCTATTCAAAAGCTAATAGATATAGCTCTACACATTGGTCATACATTTATAATAAATGTTTGAACTAAATCGTTGAATCAATGGGTGCACAAATACAAATGAGTACCCTTACGGGAATATGAGTAGTTGTAGCTTGTGTAGACAATGATATATCGTGCAAAGTTATTTGTTTAACACGTGTTTATAAATATAAGAAACAGATGTTCTTTCGCAAAAAATTAAAACAATAAAAATACATGTTTACGAATTCAAATATTTCTAGCGGGTTGTCAGATCAATACCAGATGGGTTTCGAAGTTTTTAAAGTCCCAAACACCGGGTCTTAATCTTGCACGACATAAACCTACAGGACCTATTTTATTTCTTAGCGGACATGAGAATTCTTTCATCTCGTTTTGCATGATCAGTTATTATGAATTTGTCCATGTGCATATTGTTTACATAAATAATGTATTTAAGGGCATGGTCCAGTCAATTCTTTACATTAATAATCCAGAATAGTATAGAACATGTACGAACAGTATGAAACATGAACGAGCAGTACAGAACATTTAGGAACATTGAAGAACATTATACACTTGACAAGTACCCCGATAACATATTTATTTGAAATTATTTCTCATCATTGTTTGCTAAAATTGAGAAGACGTTCGTTTAAGTGATGACTGAATGTAATCCTAGTATCAAATTGATCATTAACTTACCAATTTCATTTCATGAATCTGTTAGAAAAACATTGATGAGTTTTCGTACGATTTCTTGTCAAAATTATAAATTCCATTGAAAACATATGGAATATATTGTAACTGGGTACTTGCAAGCGTCGTTTAGTGTGCAATATTCTAAACATCAAACATAAAGAACATTTAGAAGATAACAGAAAACCACAGAAATGAATGAAAGAATTATGGACTTATGTGCCAACAGTGTCATGGACCATTCTACACATACATTATTCTGTATAAATAAGCTAGGATGTATTGTATAATGGGGTATACTTCATTAGGTCTTTAGTAAGAAAGTATTGTAATGGGTGTATACTTCATTAGGTCTTTAGTAAACAAAGTATTGTTATGGGATGCAGGGCACGAAAATTCCACTCGTCCGCTCGTATTGACGAGTAAAATTAGAATCCGGACGAGTGAAACCCACGAATCGGTCGTCCGAGAGGAAGAGTAACATTTCAGTAGAAAACAACAACAAAGAAAATAGTTCTTACGCGGTAAATAGTCGCAACTCTGTTTATTCAGCGATAAACTGCAATTTAAGTCAACCGGATATTGAGAAATTGACGCATTTCCGTTTTGGGACATTCTAAAATGCGGCTCCCGTTCTAATTTCACGGAGCGCGAACATTACGGTATTTGATGTTATACAAGTAGAATACTAGTCAGCTTTTAGGTGACTAGGACCAGGGCCTTCAGGAAGGGGAATTGCAAAAAGTATACTGTTTTCCCGTATTGGAGTTCAACATTTTCTAATAAAAAAATGTATTTTTCTTTTTAAAGAGGGGATCTTTTCACAGGAAAAGGGGGAAAATATATACCATGACAGAGTAAATGTAATGGGCATGATCAGACTGTAGTTAACTATAGAATATGAATATGAATATAGTCATCTATAATACTCGTCAAAGTTTCATAATTTTCATTGATTTATATAAAGAAAACAACAACACATTATGATGTTTCCCTTTGTTTTATTTATATATAATAGTGTTAAATGATGGTTCTGACTACTTTGTGAACTTTTACAATCAGAGCAGGACGAGTAAACATCCTATAAGGACGAGTAACATGTCATGATGCCACTCGTCCTGTCCTGTAGGACGAGTATACAGTAAAATATATTTCATCCCCTGGGATGTATATACTATACTGAAAGGAAAAAGAAACGCAACTCGGAAATATCCGCTATATATTGTATATACTGCACACTTAATTCCACATAATATTCGAAAGAAATCCCGAGATATGTTGTAAAAAAGAAGTTGCAGTCATTTAGAGAAATGACACAACTGTGATGTTGTAGACGTTTTAATCACAGTACACTTGTAAGAAGAAATTCATAATTGCTGATGTTCCTCTTTGAAATATTGAGCCAGTTCTGTTCTGTATTTAACGCAAAGAGTTCGAAATATTGTCTGCCTAATAAAATGGTGACCTAAAACATTTCGCTTTAATAGGCAGTGACCAATAAAGCAAATCAATGCGGAATACCTGGGCGTTATTGTACGTACGTTTATTTGACGTCAAAAAACAAACAACAAAACAACAACATGGCGGCGTCCTCGATAAACGTAACATTCTACGAAATAGATAATAATAGTAATTCATACAGAAAATGTGGATAATCTACATGATAATTTGTTTTATGTCAGTGCCGCTTACTATCAAGAGCCACTATTCGTTTTCTAAGCCTCGCCTCGTAAACATTTTTTGTTTTGTTTTTGATAATTTTATTCAGACACTTGTGTACATACATACACGATATAAATACGTGTACATGCATACATGATATAAATACAAACACATTTTAGGCAAAAATTGCATGAAAGAATACATTCGATGAAACTAGATTGAGAAGAACAGACATGGAATGAAATCTGTACAAACTAAAGTAACAATAATATACACCTTTAAGGATCAGTATTAAAAGGTGGAATAAACGTTGTGAATGTTATGGTTTAATTGTTAAAGATATTATTCACAGTGTTCCATCTCGCCTTAATAGCATTAGATTTCTTTTCAGGGTACATATAAAATGAGAATAATTCAAGGTGTTTGTTTATATCTCTTCAAATGCTCAATAAAAACGCTATAATTTGGGAGACATTGTTTTAGTTTACAGGAGTAAACATAACTTTTAAAAATGAGAAGACAAATATTAATTATCGAATGAATGACGTTTTCATTCTGTTCAACATATAGGAGGATTTCCTGGGGCTTTATTTGCACATCAATACTACATTGATTCTTGATTTGTTAAAAAAAACGTAAAAGTACATTTTTTGGATACATACATTCATAAAATAAATGTAAAACAGTTTCTTTCGAGTTGTTACAAAACGTACAAAGTTCTGTTTCAAACATTTTGCACTGATAAAGTTTGGCATTGGTAAACAAAATACGATGAAGTATTTTGAACCGAGGCTCTACAGATAGGTATCATCAGTTATTTTAAAATTTTGTTCGTATAAAATTTCCCAGTCCTCAGTTTGTAAGGCTATTCCAAGTTCTTTATTCCTTTTTTGCTGGGATTTGTTACGTGTTTCTGCAATATTTTTAAAAATTCTTGATTAAAAGTAAAGTTAACCTTTTGTGTTGCCTTTAATTTGTTGATATTTTTATTTATAGGATGTTAAATTCTAGTTTCATGTTTAATACTTGTTTTCCATGTATTTGGAATTGCATTGAGTAGACCATAGTATATAGTAAATGGAATCCGTATGTCATATTTATCTGAAAATTCTGTATAGGACAATAAGTTACACTGTTCACTAACAATGTCATTTATAAAGAACACCCCCTTTTGACAAAAAGCTTTAACGATATTTAAATCCCAGGTTAAAGCAATATTTGAGTTATAAAATAAAGGTTCTGATAACATTTCAATTGCGTTTGTAATACATTCACAGTCTAAACAAGCCCATGAATGCATACATTTTTCCAAAAACTATTTTGATAGTTTGCTATTTTATTAATTCCATCTTTATGGAGATACCACACTTTATATCCACCAAACTCGTCTAGATCATTTAGCAAAAGTGTTTTCCACGGTGAGAATATTTCAGGATCTAAACGTTTTTTAACCCATACTAGTTTCAGTGACTGGCTTAGTGATTTTATATGTTGAAACTTAAGACCACCGTTTTTTATTGAATTTATTATAACCGTTCGTTTAATCTTATCCATTTTCCCCGACCATAAGAAATTAAGTAAAATATTTTGAAATTCTTGGAAAATGGGATCTGGGGGTCAGGAAGGACAGTTAAGCAGTCAATTATGATGGGAAGTGCAAGCGTTTTGATAACTGTTGTTTTGCCAATAAGCGTAAGATTTCTAAAAGACCAGTCGTTTAACAGATTTTTCATTTTATTAAGTTTATCATGATAATTATTTATAAAATAGTTGTCTTTATCTAAGTTATTCCTAGAATTTTAAAATCTCCTTTATAATTCCAGATCACTGGTTTATCAGTATGAAGTTTTTCGCGACAACCTTTTCTTGCTCCTATCCATATAATTTGGGTTTTGTCAAAATTTACTTTTAAACCGGAGCAAAGGTAAAATTTGTCCACTGTTTGAAGGGCAGTATTTAATGATTTTTCATCATCCTCTAGAAAAAGAGAGGAGTCATCGGCGTATTGGTTTAATATATATTCAGAGTCTCTTACACGTATACCATTTATATCGAGGTGATATTTCAAAGCAGCACTTAAAAATTCAACACACATTATAAAAATATACTGAGAAAGAGGATCGCCTTGTCGAACACCTCTTTGGATAGAGAAAAAACCGGAACAATGTCGGTTATTCAGTACGTAACTAGATACATTATTATAAAAAGTGTGAAACCAGTTTAAAATTGAATCTCCAAGATTAAGGAAACGTAAACATTTTTCTATAAATTCCCATTCTAAAGAATCAAAAGCTTTTTCAAAGTCTAGTAAAGCAAAAAGTCCGGGTATATTTTCTTCATCACATTTTAAAATAAGGTCAGATATAAGTCGTGTTAAATCAACCATTTGTCGTCCCTTTAAAAACCCTGTTTGACTTTCCGATATTTGTTTTGGGAGTATTGATTTAATTCGATTGGCAATAGCTGAGGACGCAATTTTCCCATCCACATTTATAAGCGAAATAGGTCTCCAGTTTTTTAAATGCAGTTTTGATTTACCTTCCTTAGGAAGACAAGTGATCACACTTTGCCTTTGAGTAACTGATAACGACTTGAACTCGTATCCTTGATTCAAAGATCTAACCATAAAAATACCAATATCTTTCCAAAAGAATTTATAAAATTCAGCTGTAAAGCCACCTAAACCTGGAGATTTATCATTTTTCATATTTTTCAAAGCATTTAAACATTCATTTACGCTAAGAAGTCCCTCTAACGAGTCGCGTTCTTCTTCGTTTAACTTGTTTAAAAAAGGATTGCTTGTATCAAAAAATAAACGTTCGTTTTCCTGTGATAAGGGTATTAAAGGTTTAGAGCTGTAGAGAGTTTCATAAAATTGTTTTTGCTCTTTAAGTTTTTCTTTTAAGTCTGTTATTTCATTTCCATCACTTTTTATAATTTTTGGTATTAATTTTTCTGTGTATTGCCTTTTTTCTAAATTGCAGAAGTATTTAGTAGATTTTTCCCCTTCTACTTTCCATTTCGCTTTTGTTCTTTAAATAATTCCCCTTATTCTTTCATCCCGGATTGTTTTTAAGTCTATATGTAATTGATCAATTTCATTTTTAACAGAATTGTCCCCATTGTCTAATAAAACATATAATTGTTTAAGTTTAGTTTCTATTTCATTTTCTTTCTTATTTTTCTCTCGTTTCAAAAAGGAAGCAAATGATATGGTTTTGCCCCTAATCATAAGTTTAAGCGTTTCCCAGAATAGTTGATCATCTATATTAAATCGTATTTCTTGTTCATCATTTAAATTGTTCTCTTTATATTGGTCTATTGTTTCAGAAATAGTTTGTTTGACAATATTTACAAATTCGGCATTTGTTAATAAGCTGTTATTAAATTCCATGATCTCCTCGTAAACATGATAGTAAAATCGATAGTAAAAGGCACTGCCATAGTATTCTTTTATTTAATCAGTGCGTTACGGGATTAAAGGGACACAACCTATATAACATTTATCTTGGCTAGGACATGAACACATATTTGTAATATCTGTCACATGACAACTGGACCATCTTGATCAGTAATAGTTATTTGAGCTGATATCTTCACTTGTATTTGTATTATAACTGTATCTGTCAATTGTGGTAGTACTCTATAATAATCATTGTTTCCCCAATATCTCCACGTACGAATCTGTAATAGCAATATCGAGTAGATAAACCGTTTAAGCAGTTTGCTTCCGTTCAGTCATGTTTGCTATTTATATAAGATATACAAATAATGTAATTTAAATATATTATATATTCTGTGATGAATTATAGAAGTTTCCCAGTTTGAGAAATTCTATAACATATCCATTCCTCTAATGTGCTATCTCGCCTAGTGTGCAAGATAGCACAGTAGCCAAATGTTATGAACTAAAAGATAGACGTCACGATATTACGTCACGAATTGACGTCATGATATTACTCCGCGCTGTCGCCAAAGGAGTGACAGAAGAAGGAATACTTGTGTCAAAAGACGATTGGAAATAAATTCATCACAGAATATATATTATATAGTTTAATTAACATTTTCGTCGTGATACGGAAAATAATTCACTCGTGAGAAATATTCTTGTGATATAGAAACTCGTGCGAAAACGCACTCGTTTCTATATCGCAAGAATCTTTCTCACTCGGGAATTATTTCCCGTATCACTTCAACAATGTCAATTAAACTCTGCGTTTTTTTTTTCTCATTTTTAAGAATATCGGACAATGTGTGTTTGTTTGTTTAGCGTTTAACGTCCTTTTTAAGCACATGTTAGGCTATGTATGAAGTTAAAATAACATACGCATTTAAGTAATCTAAATCACGTCACATTTGTGAAGGTTTAAACTCACATGCCTGATTTGCGACGGGTTTTGCATAATCATCGTACATAGTCGGCCAATCCCGTCATTCTTCGGGATCATGCCCTGTATGTATTTCGGCGCATTACTATGTTCAAAATATTGACGTTTTGTTAACCGGAAGTCAACAGTACAGAAAGGAGCACATTGTTGCTATATAAACAAAATGTCCGTTAGCCACTGATGCTGATGTATGATTTGCGTTGCATGTTTGTTACTACATTACAGATGGTTTTATATCAGCACGTTAATGTGTATAGTCTATTGACAGAACAACTGGTTAAATAACATTGCAAAACGTTGATGATAATTAGTTATCTTGATGCACTTTCCATGGAACTTGTGTGATTTAATTCAAAGTGGATACTGTGTATATAACCGTTATAAAGTTAATAGTTTCGGTGCTTCAGGTATCCGTTCGAGTTAATTATCTCATTATGTTTCAGTCGTTTTTAGCTCTACTGGCCAACGGCCAGCAGAGCTTATGGGATGGTGTGTTGTCTGTCGTCCGTCTGTCTGTCTGTCGTCCGTTAACTTTTCTTCAAACGACATCTCCTCAGAAACCGCTTGGCTAATTTTGACTAAACTTCACATGGATGATCCTTAGATGAATGATTTTTCAATTTGTTAAAATACGGTCAGCGCTACATCCAAGATGGCTGCCATTACCATATATGGTCGACACCTTAAAAAATCTTCTTCTCCAGAACCGCTGGACAGATTTCAACATTTTTTCTTTTAAAATGATCGCCAACGCCAAGACTATCAAGTTTGTTCAAATAAAGTCCCCGGGGTCAAAAATGGCCGTGTCCCGGGGGTCCAAAGTTTGTATATTGAGGTTTTGCATGTTTTCATATAGACATATAGGAAAAAACTTTAAAAAATCTTCTTCTCTGAAACCACAAGGCACAGAGCTATCATGTATTACATGTAGCATCAGCTTATAGTCCTCTACTAAGTTTGTTCAAATGGTGACCCTGGGATCAAATTTGTCCCCGCCCCGGGGGTCACAGTTTTACATAGACTTATATAGGATTTTTTTTTAAAAAATCTTCTTCTCGGAAACTACAACAGCCAGAGGTTTGATATTTTGCATTTACTATAAGCTTATGGTCTTTTACCAAGTTTGTTCAATGATGACCCTGGGGTAACATTTGGCCCCGCCCCAAGGGTCACATGTTTTATATAGACATGTATAGGGAAAAACTTAAAAAGTCTTCTTCTCTGAAACTGCAAGAGCCAGAGGTTTACTATTTTGCATTTGCTATAAGCTTGTGGTCCTCTGCCAAGTTTGTTCAAATGGTGACCCAGGGGCCACATTTGGCCCCACCCCGGGGGTCACAGTTTTACATAGGCTTGTATAGGGAAAAGCTGAAAAAATTCTTCTTCTCTGGAACCACATGGTACAGAGCTCTCATGTATTACATGTAGCATCAGTTTATGGTCCTCTACTAAGTTTGTTCAAATGGTGACCCTGGTGTCAAATTTGTCCCCGCCCGAGGGTCACAGTTTTATATAGACTTTTATAGGATATATTTTTTAAAAATCTTCTTCTCGGAAACTACAAGAGCCAGAGGTTTGATATTTTACATTTATTATAAGCTTATGGTCCTTTAACAAGTTTGTTCAAATGATGACCCTGGGATCACATTTGGCCCCGCCCCAAGGGTCACATGTTTTACATAGACATGTATAGGGAAAAACTTAAAAAATCTTCTTCTCTGAAACTGCAAGAGCCAGAGGTTTAATATTTTGCTGTTGGTCCTTTACCAATGTTGTTCAAATGGTGACCCTGGGGTCGCATCTGGCCCCGCCCCGGGGGTCACAGTTTTACATAAATGCTTGTTTAAAAAAAAAAAAAAGGATTTGTGTAATATGATTTTTGTTTTGAATTTATTTTTTTTGAATTTGTTTTTGAATTTTTTTTTTGATTTTTTTTTTTTTAGAATTTTTGATTTTTTTGATTTTTTACATTTTTATTATCTCTACTGGCCGATTTGGAAAACCAGCCAGATCGGACCAGTAATGGCTGAGTTATGGCTCTTGATTTAGTTAAAAATGCTATATTTGGCCTCTTTAAGACGATAGTCAGTCGCTTCATTGATGTCATGAGAGCCATATTAGCCAGTAGAGCGTCCACAGGCCCTCTTCGGCCTCTTGTTAACGCATGCCACCACGTTAGACCTATAAATTATATCTAGTAAGAGCCGTGCCATCTTCCTGTCATTGAACTGAAATTCGCCTAAGTTGGCATATTTGATGCTCTGGTATAAAAAAGTACGAGAGATTGAATGACAGTTTATGTTTTATTGGTTGTATGTATAATTCTACTTGTAACATGAGCAGGTTATGCTGCCCAGGCTATCTTACGTACCGAGAAATAACAAGTAGTATAGAACTGTCGGTGTTTTTTGGCCATTTTAAGAGTTCAATACCTTCAGTATATAATATATATACATATATATAAACATTTGTTTGGGTCCAGAAATCAATTAATTAATATTTTAATCAATCTAAGTCCATCTTTTACTATCCTAGCTCTGTGCCGGGTGCCTGTGGTCTAATATGGTACGTCATCTCACTCGCTATTGTATAAAGCTACATCGACATAGATCATCTTGAATATATGACATGTCTAATATGGAACGTCATCTCACCCGCACTTGTATACAGCCACATCTACATAGATCATCCCCAATATATCACATGTCTAATATGGCACGTCATCTCACTCGCAACTCTATACAGCTACATCAAAACAAATCATCCCCAGTATATGACATGTCTAATATGGTACGCCATATTAATCGCAGTTGTATACAGCCACATCTACATAGATCCTCCACAAGATATGCCATGTCTGATATGGTACGTTATTTCACTCTCAGTTGTATACAGCTACATCTACATAGATCATCCCCAATATATGACGTCTAATATGGCACGCCATCTCACTCACTGTTGTATACAGCTACATCTACATAGATCATCCCCAATATATGACGTCTAATATGGCACGCCATCTCACTCACTGTTGTATACAGCTACATCTACATAGATCATCCCCAATATATGACATGTCTAATATGGTACGTCTTCTATGTGGTATATGATGAATATATCATTTGGATGATGTGATAACATGCCTTATTTGATTTGTAAATGATGTTTCGTCTACTCTTGCTGGATAAATGGACTATTCTATGGACCATTTTATTTCGCATAAAAACATAACAATTTTGAGCAAATTGCATCCGTTTTTTCGGATATAAAGGGCACAAATTCTGCCATATATGTATTTGTTTCACACCAATAATGTTGAATTACTGTGATGTTCTATATGGTTGACATTGCTCATGTCAAAGTATGCATTTAGTTGAAATTTTCACTTGACCATACCCAATCCATGTTGGACGTTTTTTTATAGAAAGGCGGACAAATTGGTCTTAACAGCCTTTCACAAGTATGTACCACCATATAATAGTCTTCAACCAGTATGTACCACCATATAGCAGCCTTTCTCTATTACGTACCACCATTATAACAGTATTTCACATCATCTGACCAACTCTCATCAGGAGGTACTACCATCTAACACCATTTCACCAGACTGAGTATGTTCAACCATAAAACAGCCTTTCACCACTATGTACTACCATCTAACAGCATTTCACCAGTATGTACAACCATATAATAGCCTTTCACTAGTATATACCACCATCTATCAGCATTTCACCAGTATGTACCACCATATAACATCCTTTCACCAGAATGTACCATCATCTAACAACCTTTCATCAGCGCATATCGCCATTTAAAAACCTTTCACCAGTATGTGCCACCCAATTCAGTTGCGTTTGTACGAATGACATGTCAAATTTCGTACACTTCAACAAATTTTCGTATGTGTGAATGCGCACGTGGTTGATGTACTATAAAATACATTTTTGTACACTTACACCTATATTTTATCTCTAGTATGTAAACTCATGTGTTTTAGATTCCCTTCATGTGTGAATGACTGGCAGCTTAACGTTCACGTAAACCTTTTCTCGCCCGTTTGTATCAACA
Organism: Cyrtodaria siliqua; assembly: GCA_037043455.1. Taxonomy (NCBI): domain Eukaryota; kingdom Metazoa; phylum Mollusca; class Bivalvia; order Adapedonta; family Hiatellidae; genus Cyrtodaria; species Cyrtodaria siliqua. The sequence goes on from JAWPHD010002742.1 coordinate 37,374, forward strand.
TGTGTCAACTTTCTTCTATGTGAGAATGCCTTGTGAAATAATTGGCACGTAAATCGCTTTTTACCCGTGTATATTAGCAATCATTTACGGAAAGTTCCTCGGTTGTAAATGTCACAGTCTGTACATGCGAATGATTTCTTGCCAGCATGTATTAACATGCGTTTTATTTAGAGTTCTGGATGTGTGAAAGAATACATTATGTACATGTATCCGACTTCTCACACACATTGTGCTTATTGGGAGTCCCTCGTTAAGGGAATGACTTGTCACGTTTTAAAGTTCTCGCCAGTGAGTTTTGACATTTGATTAATGATTTGTCACATACTGTACATGTATACGGCTTCTCTCATGCGTGTTGTAATACGTGTTTATTGAAATTCTTTTGATGCATATGGTAAAATTTAGAACAAGAAATCATAAGTTACCAATTGAAACTGGACGCTGGAATAAAATTGTGCATAATAACAGAGTTTGTACTTTATGTAATGAAGATATAGGAGATGAATACCATTACCTTCTAACATGTAAAACATTTAGTATGTTACGAAAGACTTGTTTGAAAAAGAAATACTATAAAAAGCCGAATATACATACATTTTACAACATTATGAATTCAACAAACAAGAAAGAATGTAGAAAAGCCTTTGGATTTTTTAAAGCAAATATTGAATAGATTCAAGTAGAAATGTATGCGTACGTTATTATGAGATTTGGAAAATGTGTGTAAAGACTGAGTCATAGGAGAGTGTGGTTGTAAATTACTTCTTCGACAGTGTTGTGAATAAATGATACAGGCAGTTTTAAATTACGAATATAATTTAGCTCCTCCAATAAATACAGTAAAGTAAATTCACTTGATTTGAATCTGTCTAATAATCTATTGTTAATACTAAATAACTCATGTAATAGAGCCTTGTACGATATATTCTATATGCATTACCTCATGTTTTCATGTATATGTATGAATTGAGTGAATAAAAGATTTGTATTTGTATTTGATGCTTGAATTTCTTGCAACATACCTCACATGTAAATGGTTTCTCTCCAGTGTTTATTAGCATATGCCTATTTAGATTCCCTAGTTGTGCGAATGATTTATAGCATTCTGTACATGTATACGGCCTCTCGCCAGTGTGTACATGTGACTATTGAGAGATTGTCGGTGTGTGAATAATATGTTACATACTGTATGACGAGCAGGGTTCATAATATGATATTAAACAAACCATAGTGTTCTTTATTATTTATTTCCGAGTTCTCTTGATACATACAAGAGAGACTGTAACATAAGAAATATATAGTTAGTACAGGAATATATAAAACTAATAAAATCGACATTTCGACAATCCAACGATAGACGTAATACACGCGAGAAATACATTAAAATAATTACAATATCACAGATCACTTACCAGAGGATTCACAATAATTCTCTTAATAGCAATAGTATGCTGGAAGTGACAGAATAGTTCTGTTACCAAAGGTTGACTTTACAGTCACCTAATACTTCTATACCTAGACTACTACATCTAAGGCTGCATATAAGAGTTGCCTGTTGTTGTCAACCGTCAATGAGAGAATGCCAGAGAGTAAGATATTTTAGGCGGGAAAGAGGTGTTAATTAGTTGAGTTCTTCATACAAGTTAGTTAGCATAACTCACCAATAACTCACTCAGCATAACTCACCAATAACTCACTCACTCACTATACACACAATAATATACAGATACCAGAGTTCTGCATATCAGGCTATAAATAGAATCGATGTGCTATACCTAGAAAGGTGAAGTATATTAATCCACACCGCAACACTGGTCCGAGGTAGTTCCACAGGAATAGTATTCTGTAAACAAAACATTACAGATGCAACACCGGGCGACATATTCCCCCGCTTTGGCAAAATGTTCTCCGGACATTTACTAATTGCTTTTCCATCTGGAGTGAATAAAATGTAAAAACAAAGTCATGAAATAAAATAAAAATAAGAAAAGAATTCCACCTGCAAAAACTAGTTTGCATAAATTTTCCTGCAAACCTATACCATTTAATATCGTCTTTACAAACAATATCTTCAGCACTTAATTTAGGCTATCATGAATATGTCAGATTCCAGCACTGGATATACATTTATATAAACATAATTAGCATAACACCAGTACTAAGAGATATCCGACCTATTTGTATTAATGTCGGAATATGTTGACAATATGTTATATACGCAGTACTCGTACATTTAAAAACGCAACATTTTTGATTTTCGATTATTTTCGTTTATTATTTTTGTTTGAACTGGAACTTGATTTTGTAATGGTGACTTATAGGCCCAGTGGGCGGGTGTATGATATCCTGAAATGTTTATATACCTATTTCTCTCGTGCAATGAGCGGTTTGCATTTGTACCATATGACTGTACAATATATTTCCGTATTGGACTCTTGCGCGTACAAAAAAATAATTTTAATCATTATTGTACAGTACACGAGCCCCATGTTAAAGTTAACTCGACGATAAAGTCCGAAAACCGGTAAAATGTTCCGAATGCATCAATATCACCTAACTGCTTTATACGCCTATATACTTTCGTTTATAAAGGGTTTAAATGAACATATATATTGTCGTTAGGTGATATGTTAACAATGTAAGTCAATTTAGATCATTTATATTTCTACATCGAGAGAAATAGGTATATAATAAAAAGGTCATTTAACATTGTTCTGTGCAATACGGTGATATAATTGGACTATCACCGTATTGTACAGAACAATGTTAAATAACCTCATACACACAAGAGATATGAAAACGCAACACGGGAATTTCCGCTATATATTGTATGTACAATATGCTGCTTTTAATCGAATGGCACATGGCTACGTAAGACCGTTCCTTTTGGAAAAAAATACTAAAACAACAAATAATACAGCAGATAGTATTCCTTCAAAGTTTCATTATTGCCAGTGTACGCGTTTGGCTCAAGCATGTGAGCAAACTTAGGATGCAAAATTTTGCAAACTATTTACGTTAAATACAGTACTGAACTAGCTCAGTTTTTCAATGTGCAACTTCAACATTTATGAAGTTCTTGTTACAAGGTGTAGTGTGATTAAAACGTCTACAACATCACAGTTGTGTCCTTTCTCTAATTAACTGCAACTTTTTTTTTACAAAACATCCTGGGATTTCTTTGGAATATTATGTGCAGTTAAGTGTGCAGTATATACAATATATAGCGGAAATTCCCGTGTTGCGTTTTCATATCTCTTGTGTGTATATGCTTGTTTGTACTTGCATGTATATTGTATATACACATGTCACGTTAATAAATGATTTACTTACTATAAACTACTCTTTAAAATCACACGGAATTCAAAACATAACATGTGTTGCGTTTTCAAATGTACTGAGTGCAGAATAATACAGTTGCACTTGCTATTGTTTGTTGGAGGTATAGTATTGGTTTGACTGGATGAAATGGATAATGATTGACAACTGGCGTCATGGATCTAAAAGAGTCGAAATCGTAAACCTTTAATTCGCATTTTGAAAAATGAAACAGTTAAATTGGCCCTCTTATGATATATGCTTTCTGTGTGTTCCATATGTTATGGCAAAAAGAGAAACTAAATCATGATAACAAGTTACTAGTTTGTTGGTATGATACACGTCCTTTTCGCAATCCGAGGCTTTAAAACTAGATCTCATGTCTCATATTACTTGTAAAAGTATTTATCATCATCATCATCATTTATATATGCTCTCTAAATAGCCGATTCTGTCATTAACAATATAAACTCATGTAAAGAGATGCTATTTTCATATTTTAATACATTATTCATCATTTAAATAAATTACTAATAGTTTATGTAGAAGAAGTTGGCTTTGGATAAACTTATGGAATCTCCCTTATATTTTTAAGCACACAATAACTATGTATTGCATAACCCTAAATAAAAGAAAAAAATAAAGAGTTAAATCCGATATGAGTAGTCACATACATTTATTTACAAATGCTAAAATTTAATCGCTATTGAATAGTACATTTAACAAAGAAAATATCATTGGAATCATTAGAATGAACGTCTTCATTGTCAATAAATACTGACAAGGGGATACCTTGGAAGCAACAAACACAAATAAGAGAGAAATGTAGCAGACTCAGTTTTATCGAGTCTGATCATGAGAGGTAATTTAGGTGGAACGCCTCTCAAACCCCGTAGCAACGCCTCTCAAACCCCGTAGCAACGGCTTAAGAGGAATTATACTTTAAAGCCATCAATAGTGGGCTTGATGATTCCAAAGGACAGTAAGTAACAAAGGATAGTAACACAACTGACTTTTAGTCGGGTCTCCACACAGCACTAAACAAACGCTAGTGTGAATGTCAATACATACTAAATCAGGGATCCCTTGGAAGCAACAAACACAAACAAGAGAGAATATTAGCAGACTATTGTTTATTGAGTCCATTCATGAGATGTAATATGTGTAACACCTCTCACCCTTTTATGTTTGTCATCTCTCATACTATTTTTCATTATAAGGGTTATTTATCTTGTATTCGTGTTTTGTCTAGTAAACGTGTTCTATTTTTTAAATTTATAGCTCCTGTTCGATTCTTATACTTAATGTTATCATTTCTAATACCATTAACAATAATGTTTAGATTATGTGATACTCGCTATAGCATCTTCAGTATCTGTAATTCATACTTTTAAGATGACGTCTTCATATAAATGTAACCAATCATAGCTCCATGTGTTGACAAATCCACATTTGTAGAGGTGATGGACGCGATGACATCCACATTTGTAGAGGTGATGGACGCGATGATATCAACATTTGGATAGGTGATGGACTCGATGATATCCACAGTTGGATAGGTGATGGACTCGATGATATCCACATTTGGATAGGTGATGGACGCGATGATATCCACAGTTGGATAGGTGATGGACTCGATGATATCCACATTTGGATAGGTGATGGACGCGATGATATCAACATTTGGATAGGTGATGGACTCGATGATATCCACAGTTGGATAGGTGATGGACGCGATGATATCCACAGTTGGATAGGTGATGGACTCGATGATATCCACAGTTGGATAGGTGATGGACTCGATGATATCCACAGTTGGATAGGTGATGGACACAAAGATCAAATTTAAACCTGTAAAATATTAAGTAACAACTACGTTAACATCTGTATTTTCTTCTTTCATTTCTGTTTGTCTTATTAAAAAAAATTGGATACGCTTTATCTACTGAATAACTCACCATCACGGAAATTTCGGAATTGATAAAACTATTAAATTTAATAATATTATGGTCACATTATCATTACATTGTCCCGCCTTAATTCCATTACACGATGGGAAAGCCTATATTGGCAGGATTTTATAACGCAGAAAACATGTTCAAAATTGTTTTTGCTGAACAAATGCGATAACCTATTTACAATTATCTATTAAATGTTTTAATGCTACAATAGGTAAACATTTTAAGACAAAATTAAGGTTTTATTTCAAACCCAGCCAACCCCATTTCGCTGCTTGGAGAAGTGGTTGGATGGGGTATGACAGTTTAATACACAGACCACGTAATGTTGAGGAGAGTGAGTTGTTTACGGTGTGCAGCTCGTTTCATAATCGAGTCAAGTTAATGGAGTTTACATTTAATATTGTCTATAACTGGTATGGAAAATCACACCACAACAATACAGAAGTAAACCACAACTATACCATATACAAGTTGGAGATTCCAAAGACTTTATTTAATCGTATCCTGATCCAATAGTAATGCTTATCTCCCCTGGTTCGATTTTCGTTGCGTGGTACCAGTGGCCAACATTAATGACGACTGCAAAATATAAATATAAAACTGCTAAATATAGTACATTGTGTAAGTAATATGAATAATCTTGACGCTTTGAGGTATTTTAATAAACAAAAGTAAAATATTGTAACACCCCTAAGTGATTTAGAAGCCATCAAAACACTACCGAATATTGAAACTGAGTTGGCGACTATTATTGGCGACTATTACTTGTTTACATATATGGTGTTAATTGTTGAAATTGTGACCAAGCAACAGAAATATACATGTACTGAGCCAAACAAGTAACAATACATACTTTAGGCCCAAATAACATATTAATACCGTTTTCAAATGTGTTTAAATAAACTTTATCAGTTTGGTTGAACGTCTGACACTGTATTTTGACAACTTTCAATTGTGTTACGATAAAAATACATGCACGCCATGGATGGTGTTTTTCGATTTGCACGACGTGCTACACAGGAAAATGCATGATGCATTACATCTACAAACACACAATTATCGGTGTTACGCAGATAGTGTACCTGTATTTAAAGAAAGCGTAAAAAAAATCAGCTGATTTCTTCTACTGTTATGCCGAGAATAAAATAAAATCAACGGCTTATATCCATGGGAATGCTAGAAGCCAACGTACGTCACGCTGACATCGTCGCCGCTCACTTTGGGATGTCTACAATCTCTATTACTCGTTTATTAGGTCGTTACCGAGCACATGGTACGGTTGATGACCTCCCTCGATCCGGCAGGCCCCGTGAGACGACCCCTGCACAGGACCGTCACATAGGACGTCAAATTTACGTGACCGTTTTCTGTCGGCTACTAATACTGCCGCCGTAACAACAGAATCAGTGCTCAGACCATCCGAAACAGGCTTGCAGAGAGATGATTGATGGCCAGACGTCCATAGCACGGACCTTGACTCAACGCCACGGTGCGTTAAGGCGTCAGTGGGCACGTAGTCACCTCATTTGTACGAGGAACCAATGGAATACCATAATTTTTACAGATGAATCTCGATTTTGTTTGAGGCGTGGGGACGGGAGAGCTAGGGTGTACTGGAGGCGCGGTGAACGCTATGCTGACGCCCGTGTACACGAGGTTGACCGTTACTGTGGCGGAAGCGTAATGGTGTGGGTTGGCATATCATTCCGAGACCAAACTCCATTGATAATAGTGCGTGGGCAGCGTTGACGCGATGAAATATTAGACCGAGTTGTAATACCTTTCTTTAACGTTCACAGAAACGTTACGTTGTTGCAACAAGACAACGCTAAGAGTCACACATCTCCTACTATATGCCGTGATAACCTAAACCAACAGCACATTAATGTACCATGGCCAGCACTCTCCCCAGACTTGTCCCCAATCGAGCATTTCTGGGGCGCACTGGACCGTCGGATTAGACGACGTCAACCACAGACGTTGGCATACTTGGAGACCTTTTACTTCAGGAATGGAACGCTTTACACCAAAGTCAAATCCAAAACCTATTAAACTCAATGCGGAGGAGATGTACCACAGTATTAAACGCGCGCGGGGGGCATACCCGATATTGAATAGTTTCAGAACTTGCATCTGTGACCATATGATTTAACAAACGATTAAGCAACATTTTTATTCGAAGTAAATGAACAATGATCAGGTTAAATGATGTCTTACATCCTAATAAAAATACAGAAATAAAATAGTGTCAATAAAATAATACATAATTGAATTCATGTATCGTTACTTGTTTGGTTCAGTATATATTGCAATTATGATGCCCATATTTTTATTTAATCATTCATTCGTTCGTTCGTTTGTTCGTTCATTATTCAATCATTTATTCATTCATTCAATCATTTATTTATTCATTCATTCATTGATTCACTCACTCACTCACTCACTCACTCACTCACTCACTCACTCACTCACTCACTCACTCACTCACTCACTCACTCACTCACTCACTCACTCACTCACTCACTCACTCACTCACTCACTCACTCACTCACTCACTCACTCACTCACTCACTCACTCACTCACTCACTCACTCACTCACTCACTCACTCACTCACTCACTCACTCACTCACTCACGCACGCACGCACGCACGCACGCACGCAAGCACTACGCACGCACTCACTCACTCACTCACTCATTTATGCATTCATTCATTTATTTATTTTGGGATAAATACTTATATCTCCCGTGTGAACTGTAATGTTCATTGCGTTGCAGACGGATTCACACTCCGGCACTGGTACCAATGTCCAAGTCTTGGCACCAGATATCTGGGCTTGCCACGAGGGTCGCTCATCTTCTGGGTCTAACTGTGGACCAAAACATATTTACACTAGGCGATACTTAAAAGTACCCAGTTACATCTTATTTTATATTTGTTAAATGGAATGTACACTTTTGACAAAAGTACATAGCAGCATGTAGTTATATGTAATGTTTAACGGCCCATCAACATAAAAATTATAGCGTTTGTTTATTTCGAGTCTCTCCATAGGGAGCGGAAGGATACATAGGTTATAGTGTTTGTTTATTCCGAGTCTCTCCATAGGGAGCGGAAGGATACATAGGTTATAGTGTTTGTTTATTTCGAGTCTCTCCATAGGGAGCGGAAGGATACATAGGTTATAGTGTTGGTTTATTTCGAGTCTCTTCATAGGGAGCGGAAGGATACATAGGTTATAATGTTTGTTTATTTCGAGTCTCTCCAAGGGAGCGGAAGGATACATAGGTTATAGTGTTTGTTTATTTCGAGTCTCTCCATAGGGAGCGGAAGGATACATAGGTTATAGTGTTTGTTTATTTCGAGTCTCTCCAAGGGAGCGGAAGGATACATAGGTTATAGTGTTTGTTTATTTCGAGTCTCTCCAAGGGAGCGGAAGGATACATAGGTTATAGTGTTTGTTTATTTCGAGTCTCTCCAAGGGAGCGGAAGGATACATAGGTTATAGTGTTTGTTTATTTCGAGTCTCTCCAAGGGAGCTGAAGGATACATAGGTTATAGTGTTTGTTTATTTCGAGTCTCTCCAAGGGAGCGGAAGGATACATAGGAATCTGGGAAGGACCGTAACTAATGTTGTAATATCTTGTGACTTGACTAACTTGTATACTTGGCAATAAAATATGTTTAAACCAATAGGAATCCGAGAACCGTGTTTTATCTTAATATTACCTAGTTGCATGTGCTTCTTTAACGTTCTCAGACGATTGAACCGGACACACGGGACTGAACGGTTTAAGTCCACATGCAACGGACGAGGCTAAGAGACGTTTCTTGCCTGAAGACAGAAAGATGAAAACAAGTGACGCCGGTGACGCCCCAATCCTACATCTTCATATTCAGAGTCAAAGATTTATCTATCAGGCCACCGCGACACAGACAGTTATATAAATTAAGAAATAAACTGATGTGGTGACAAGAGCTGGGTACAGAATTGGACCAGGAGTTATCTTCAAAAGAAAACAGTTCTAAGTGCATGGGTGTATAAAGTCTACAAACGGAACCAGTATTACTAATGCCGTGCTATTTTGCTCCCCACGTTGTATTTTACTGACGATATTAAATATATCGCAGTCCTATTTCAGAACGCCTGCGACGTTGTTCATCTTAATTATTTTAGTCAACGCATAACAATATCCAGTTGCTGTTGTGTTTAGTTTCATGTTCTTACATGTAATGGTACGCCAAGTCCTGGCCAGCCCATGAACACCCAGTCAAGTTTGCTGGATTCGGAATCCTTCGGTAAAAAGTATGGCCTCTTGTAATGTTGACGTAGCACAGTCTGAATTTCCTTTTTGCAGTTCATCCTGAAATTTAATCATTTGGCACAATGACGGTCAACATTATAGGACACATATGCTTTTTATGCTGATTATCAAACTTTTCGATGTTCTGCCTCTAAGTACAAATGTTGTGACTTTAAATGTTGTGACTTTGTACATGTTTGTGTACTTCCATTTAATCCAAGAGCAATCATTTCATTTGGTTTTATAATGATACCACGACCACACCTGAACTGTATGTTAATATTCAACAATTATTCAAACATTAAAAGCCATGCATGCGTTGATATTGTTTATTGTCAACACGTCTAAATACTGAAAAGGGGATCCCTTAGAAGCAACACACACAAACAAGAAATAAAAGTAGCAGACTCGGTTTTATTGAGTCTGTTCATGAGAGGTAATGTAGAGTGCAACACTTGTCACGTCTCCAAGCATCGACTTAAGCGATATTCTAGTTTTAAACCACAAATATCGGACTTGATGATCCCAAAGACCAGTAAGTAATAACACTACTGATATGTAGTCGTGGCGACTTTTTACGGCCGCCACACATCACTAAACAAACGCTAGTGTGAATGTCAATAAATACTAAAATGTGGATCCCTTGGAAGCAACACACACAAACAAGAGATAAAAGTAGCAGTATTGAGTCTGTTCATGAGAGGTAATGTATAGTGTAACACCTCTCACGCCTCCTTGACTTCATATTTCAAATCAAATTTGTTGAACATCCGAACCATTTAGATAAAATACGGGCGATTGAACGAATGGATACATTTCATTTTTTTTGTCAACTACACTGGTCTATGACCAGTAAGGCTGAAACACCAAAATCCTTATACAAAAATATAAATACCTTCACCCAACTTTATTTATTTAGAATAATAACAAAACATGTTAACTCTAAAATGGACATACACAGTATAATATGGTTATGAAGAGTTTTAGCTTTTTGCAGATTTATTCTTTAGTCTCATTATGATAATGTTCGAGTATACGAGAATGAGACTTTTCTAGTAGGAGAATTAGGAAAAAAACTATTACTTGAACTGAAATACTGTAAACAAGGTTCAAGTATAAAGATAATGTTTTAAAATCAAAATGTCGTCACTCACCAGCCTACATACCACTGATACTCGCCCGTTTTAAAATTCGCCCTATCCTCCGACATGTTAAAGAACGCACCTAGAGAATCGAATTCTGTTGAATACGGCATGAACTCCAAACATCCATTCTCCCGCCAATCTAAGGCGCCTTTAGTCGTTGTGTAAAGGTCTCGGAAAAAGTTAAAACTAAACGTAGACATTGCAGTCCAGTTTTTAGTCGCTTCTTTTATTAAAACCGGAAGGGAAGTATAAGCGTACTTCTCTCTAAACTCTTCTATGGAAATATTCCGCTCTATTGGTACTTCAATCAGAGACCGACACATGCTACAGTTTACAAGCGGTCGCTTTATTTCCATGACAAATGCGTTATTTCTTAAGTTTACGAAACATGGTCTTTCTATTCTTTCATAAACAGAGTATGCAAACACAGCCATTATCATCCCAACAACTACGAAAGTAATCGGTAGCGTTTTCAACGTTCCATTTGCGTTACCAAATGTGTCGACACTTTTGCGTAACTTCTTATTCTTATAAAATGTTTCGTTGACAGATAAAAGGCAAACATCTCGTACAACAGTATCGCTAATACCGTTGGCCAATGCCTGCTTATGTAATGTCGAAAACTTCTTAAGCAAGCCTTTTCGTCTAGCATCCATCGTATTATTGTTGAATTTATTTAACATCAATGTCTCTTCTCTAAAACGTTATCAACACCGATCTTAGTTTCAATTCAAATGTAGCTGTACTAAACTTACTAGCGAATTATTTTAATTAATTACATAGCGTTGTCATTTGCAAAATAAACGTAAAGGTATATACAATATTGCATCATTATAAACAGCTTAACAAACGAACCGGATCAGCAATCTAAATAATAAGAGGGATGTTTACACCATTCGGAAACGTGACATTACGATTACAATGAACTTTATTTATTAATACACCAACGTATAGAACAAATAATTAAACGCAATGGCTTTAAATGCAATGTTTTAATTGATAAGAATGTGTCTTCATAATCATGAACTGTTTTATCAGTATCATTATATTCCATTTGTGTCTGAATTATATATCTTATGGCTTATTTTATATACTTACCATACGACCATAAGAGCTATATATGATTTTCACCACTCTTGTAATATACACGCTTACATTTAATTAATAGATAGAGTATGGTATCGCAGAGTTGATTAATTAAAACATCGAGATGGCTACGATCATCTAGATGTTTAAATCAGCCAAATAGTTTGATACTCTTTACGCTATACTCTATTTGTTTTGTAGCATGTCCATTTCATCTCTCTGCAATACTATAACTTCCGATAACTGGTAGTTCGAGTACAACAGTCATTATGGCAGGTGAAATTTTCAATGAAATTATTTACTGCCGTGCAACTACAAAGAAAATGACAAATTTGTATTTTGCATAATATATATAATACAGTGATAAATGAATAGCTGTGAGGTTCGTGTTTAAAGCATGACACTTTGCAGAACAAAGTTACACCATGCTTTCAACTCACATCCCACAATGTCACACAATGTTTTAAACTCACATCCCACAATGTTACACCATGTTTTTAACTCACATACCACTCTGTAACACAATGTTTTCAACTCATATCCCACAATGTTTCACCATGTTTTTAACTCACATACCACACTTTTACACCATGTTGTTTTTAACTTACATACCGCAATGTTACACCATGTTTTTAACTCACATCCCGCAATGTTACACCATGTTTTCAATTCACATCCCACAATGCTACACCATGTTTTCAACTCACATCCCACAATGTTACACCATGTTTTTAACTCACATCCGCCACTGTTACACCATGTTTTTAATTCACATCCCACAATGTTACACCATGTTTTTAATTCACATCCCACAATGTTACACCATGTTTTCAACCAACATTGTTACACCATGTTTACAACTCACATCCCACAATGTTACACCATGTTTTCAACTCACATCCGACAATGTTACACCATGTTTACAACTCACATCCCACAATGTTACACCATGTTTTCAACTCACATCCCACAATGTTACACCATGTTTACAACTCACATCCTACAATGTTACACCATGTTTTCAACTCACATCCCACAATGTTACACCATGTTTTCAACTCACATCCCACAATGTTACACCATGTTTTTGACTCACATCCCACAATCTTACACCATGTTTTCAACTCACATCCAACAATGTTACACCATTTTTACAACTCACATCCCACAATGTTACACCATGTTTTCAACTCACATCCCACACTGTTACACCATGTTTACAACTCACATCCCACAATGTTACACCATGTTTTCAACTCACATCCCACACTGTTACACCATGTTTACAACTCACATCCCACAAAGTTACACCATGCTTTCAACTCACATCCCACAATGTTACACCATGTTTTCAACTCACATCGCACAATGTTACACCATGTTTACAACTCACATCCCACAATGTTGCACCATGTTTTCAACTCACATCCCACAATGTTACACCATGTTTACAACTCACATCCCACAATGTTACTCCATGTTTTTAACTCACAACCCACAATGTTACACCATGTTTTTGACTCACATCCCACAGTGTTACACCATGTTTTTTAACTCACATCCCACAATGTTTTACCATCTTTTTAACTCGCATACCAAAATAATGTTACGCCATGTTTATTTTTTGTTGTGTGTTTCAGTTTGCTGGCTGATGAACATTATTTAAAATTAGTATATTGTCCCATAGGTTATGTTGTTGAAACCGATGTTAAAATTTATTGTTTATTATTATTTGCATTATATTATTATTATCAGTAAACTATTATTATTATTATTATTATGATAACTGTTATTAGTATTTTTTATTTTTTATTTTTTTTTATCGTTTAATTATTGCTTTTAATATTAATTTTATTATTATTGTTATTATTAATATAAACAAGCAAAATGCCTATGATCTTTAGCTGCTCAGATTTTAAAAAAGTTTACTATATGAAATCAAGTTGACCTTATGCGTCATACATTTTATAAAATCTTAATATAAATGGGAATTCGCAAACAAACATATTTTTCATGAGCATTATAATAATAATAATAATAATAATATAATTATTTCAAGAGGATAGCATATCTGGCAACAAGCCAGTCTAACGTATGGTCCTCTCATTATGACATAAATGGATTTGCCATGGTATGATTAACAAATCCAGGAAAGGACAAACTGCGGTAGCTACCTTTAAATAAATAAGGTAAACATGTCCTCGACAAGGACAAACTGCGATAGCCACCTTTAAATAAATGAAGTAAACATGTCCTCGACAAGGACAAACTGCGGTAGCAACATTCAAACAAATGAAGTAAACATGTCCTCGTACCAGAGACTACTTGTTTTGAAGTTTAAGTGTGTAATTAATTATATACAAAGAAAAACGAAACATGTCTCATGTTTGTCACATTTTTCTAAATTACGACTCTGTAATACCTTAAGTCATCAGTTGGAAACAGATTTAAAATAATAGAAATGTGTCCATCGGAAACGTATGTCCTCACTGAAAAAAATCCTCGGAAAACGAAAAATGTGAAGAATTGAAAAGGCCGTAACTGCGTTAACAGTATCCGATTTTGACTCAATATGCACAACTTGACATCATACGTAAGCATCCTGTAAAGATTCGAAACAATCGTCTGAAAACTGTGGGAGGAGACACACACATGCACTTTTCGAGACGGACGGACGGACATGGTTAATGATATACGGTGGTGGGGGCATAATAATACGTGTCCGAGTTTATGACAGCTGAAGAAAATACCACAACACACGTTTGTGATTATTTAGATAACCTGTTAACTGTTAGTGCAATATTATAGGTTATTGAATTTGTATGGCTAAATATTACTTGGAACGAGTTGTTTTGGCAAAGGACGACGAGCTTGTGAGCTCCAAGTAATATTTAGCCATACAAATTCAATAACCTTTTTATTGTATACTTTCGTATTGTTTTCGATCAATGTAATTGTATAACTATTACTTTTCATTGTATTTGTGTTAATTGTATAGCTTTTGATGGAATTCCTATCTTGTCATTCAATTTCATCTTGTGTTGATGATTATTTTGCGCGAAAACGACGTCGACGTCGGATGACGTCGACGTCGGATGACGTCATTAAAAACATCAATCGATTTTCTAAAGTTTGTTCACCATTCGATAACGTTTAAAACAGTGGGTAAGTGACCATTTCAATTATTTTATCAATTTCTGCTATAAAGGTTGAAAAAAAAGTATTTTTTTGTTGACACTATAGGAAGGATTCCGTTATTTTATTTGAAAGAAGTTCCTTATTTCTATTTCGCGGCTCTTAGCAAGCACGAGAAAAAGTTCCGGTGCAATATCAATGTGTGCAATATCGTAGAATATTGCACACTTAGCTCAATGCAAACTAAACGGGACAATATGAAAGTATACAATAAATGCTAAAACAGTGTCTCAATGTATGAAGCGTGAAGTAGCGTGCCGCATTCTTATAAATAATAACAGAACACTTTTAAGTTAACAGTATTAGATTGAGGAAGCGGGAACATATTTAAACCCTACAAGTGCCAATGCTTTCTATACTAGTTATAGGAATTTAAATATGTAAAATATATATTTGCTTTTAATCATTTTTCAAGCCTGCTGAAGAAAACATTGTGCAACTCCTATTGAATTGTTAATTTTTATAAATTTTTATAATATGATTGACTAAGTGTTTTTCATATACAAACTCAGATGTACTACATAAAGACAGTCCAGCACTGCGAGTCTAACTCCGCAGTCATTTAGAGATAATGGGTAAGAATATAACACTTAGTGCATGCTTTAACTTGATAAAGTCAAAGACGTTACTAGAAAAGTAAATGTACAGCATAATCATTTTTTTTGTTAGGACGTATACAACAACTTCATGTATTAGTAAATAGAGGATCTTACTTGAGCACTTATTCATTATTGAATTTATTAAACGAGTTGGCAAAATGATATAATAATATATCTTGCCGAGCGTTATATCATTTTTGATAACGCGTTTAATAACAGCCAACTTTTAAAAAAATATCTACACTGTTTCTAAACCTACTGACGATGAGGTATATATGTAACACATATTTTTAGAATCCAAACTCTGTAGATACAATATAACTGGGTTTAACCAGCCAGGCTCATTACGTGGTCCGTGTATTAACGTTCATACCCCATCCAGCCCCTTCTCTAAGAATGGAAAACGGGGTTGGCTGGGGTATGAAATAAAACCTTAATTTAGGCTTAAAATGTTTGCATATTGTAAAATTAAAACATTAAATAGGTACTGGTAAAAATGTTATTGCATTTGTTCAGTCAACTATGTTTTTAAACGTGTTTTATTGTCGACATAACCCTTATAAAATCCTGCTAATATAAGCTTCCCCATCGCTTAGTGGGATTAAGGCGGAACCACGTAATGACGTGCAGCGTCGAATTAAGAGTTACCAACTCTTGAATTAAAAGTTACCAACTCTTAATTTATTTACGCATATTCAATCACGGTTATTTAAAGAACCCTTTAATTAATGTGTACTTTAAACCTGCACACATACATTATTATATGACTTGAACAACTGGATAAAGTTTTGATAAACGGTTTTGTAGAGCAATACTGCCGTCATTTGGCGGGTTAGTTTCCTTATTATGAATAGTGTGCAACTTGCAACCTGAATATTATGGGAAGCCATAACCGTCAAAATGTGGATATTTACAAACCATTCAATGACAGGCCATTTAATTCAACATGAAGTCGTTTGGTGACGTACATATTGATTCGATGACGTTTGATGACGTACATATTGATTCGATGCGACGTGTAAAGTCTGTTCATTCGTGAATTCAAAGTGAATTGATACGGTTCGAAGTGAAATGATACGGTGTAAAAACTTTGTGGTCGTATCTCAATGTCGAGTTGTCATATCGCAATGTCGGGTGTCGCATTGTTGCCCACGACAATGCGACATTGTATCTGACCCAACCGGACACCTTTTGAAATGCACATGGCTGCAGCATTTTAACCTACTTCGTCCAGCTAGGTTCTGTTCGGTTTCTTATTGTTGTTGTTTATTTATCAAAATTATGGACACTTTTACCCGTGTATTTACTTATAGTCAATTTTTCTTTCAACCAATACATTTGTATTTTATGTTTTTAGTAAATACTACAATAAAGTTTTGTTTCAATATGTGGGACAGACATAGGGAAGTTGAATCAACGGGTAGTGCCTCTTGTTAAGTTATTTATCCATGCAGCAGGAGTCGTTTTCTAGGTAACGCCACTGAACTTTGACAAGCTCAAAACCAGTTGCATCAGACTAGACACATCAGAGTTATAGCCTTTGATTTTTTAAAAAAAACTGTTTTCCGGTAGGCCTTAGACTATTCAAGGCAGTAGAGTGATACAGGCCCTCTTGTGCATCTTGTTCCCGGAAGACTACTTAATACACAGCACTCTGTAATTGACATAATTTTAGACATGGAGGTCATCTTGAGTGACAGTTTGGCCATAAAACACAAATCTGTCTATCCATCAGCAATTTTATAAAATAATATTCTAGTCTAGATTTGAAACAGTTTAATCACAATTGATCACAATATATTTGGAATGGATTGGCCCTCTAAGCTTTTGCTAGGTCGCCAAACATCGTCAAGTTGGCTAAAACTATGTAAAATTGATGGAAATTTGAAATGTCCAGCAATAGTGCAAATATTCATACAGCTTTCCTATCAAACCTTGAATTCTCAGTACTTTCAGTACTTTGATTTATCATAAGGCCAGTAATTATGTAGGGGAAATAACACTGCAAGTGATGTGGCAAATATCGCCGCCAGATGTCGCACCGTTTCACTTTGCACGTAATGAAATCAGTTCCTGTCGAAGGGTTGCATTGCACCGACTTTGTTTTCGCCCGACGATTTTACTTACCACCAGACTAAATGTGTTTGCGTTAAACTGATTCATATTGCATCATGCTGATTTACTTTGTTCTGTATCACTTCACATGTTTCGATGAATCGTTTAAGCTTTCATCGTACCGACTTGTATTGTATTGTTTTGCATTAGTTTTTTTGTCAAATGGTTTGTCATTGCACTGAATGATTTCTATTTGCGTCGTATGGTTTGAAATTTTACACCGTATCATTTCACTTCGAACCGTATCAATTCACTTTGTAACGAATGAACAGAGTTTACACGTCGCATCGAATCAATATGTACGTCATTATCAAATGACTTCATGTTGAATTAAATGGCCTGTCATTGAATGGTTTGTAAATGTCCATATTTTGACGGTTATGGCTTCACATAGAATATGTATACATATTTTTCTTATGTTTTACTTGCTGTTAAATTTATCATGCAATTGATATTTTATAAAATGCAATTCTTAATGTTGACGTTTATATTTGAATATATGTACATGCCATTGCATAATAAAAATACTGGACTTGTTTTCAAACACCATACTGCTAATGGTACTTTTCAAATTATTTTTTACGACAACTAATTAATTTATAAAAGAAAATCCTGTTTTGTAAATGGTTTGATGAAAACTTGTACCATGTGTATCCTGGCGTATCCTGGTACTGAAGTATGTATTAATCATTCATGCTGTCATCGTTGTCATGGCATTTACGTCGCACGTTCGCATAAAATGAAAAAAAGTCTACTACTGCGCAGGAAGTATTAAAATCAACTAAATATAATAGCAACACCATATGCATTGCTTCTCGTTATCTGTCCTCCCTTATATGGTCGAATACGAGAATACGATGTAACAAACCTGCAAGCGCTCTACCGCAATTGAATTGAACTGAATGATGTTTAGCGGCTCATCAGCATATTTTATGTTTATTTTCTATACTTTCTAGAACAGAATTGTTATCCCTGACTGTCATATTTTGAATTTCAGTGCATCTATTAACAGCTGTACCTGAACAAATAAGATCAGTGATTGGTCAGAATGCGGAAACCCTAATCTTGAAGCAGACGAAATACTAACTTACTGCAGTTTATAGTTAATGTGTGTAGCATATACCGCTCGATGGGGTTTCAGAGCCCCAGTAACATGAATATCTTTAACTATCAACTGCATGTCATTTCGTTCAATCTTACAACACAAATCCCCTATCACTACCTCTCAAGTGTCGGAGGACGATTGAACACCTATTGCTATTTGTGTAGTATACACTGACCAAAAGTCCTAATTACTCACGTTAGCTGATTTTCTTAGTTTAAATATATTTTAGAATATTATACCTCTTTTGCATATTTCCTTCTTTTCGCAATGTGACGTCATCCGGTCACTATTATGTGATAGTGACCGGCCTCGGTCCAAGAGCTATAGTTTTAGACGTGTGAAAATAACGACGACAAACTTAAATAAAACATAAAACGTATTGTTTTAATTTGTTCGTCAGATTTGGTATAATCAGGCAAATAATATATGGTGCTTCGATCCATATGTAAGTTTATTGGCCATGTGCAAGTTTATGGACTGGGCAGTCAATATACTTGTATAAGGACCTCAGCCCCATATATTATTCGTTAAATAGTTGAGTAATAACTATTAGTTTTTATCACTAGTTTGCAAAGAATTAAGAAGTTTATGAAGCAGTCTCATCCTCCTATTAGACATTATTTTCGTCAGGGATGGAACAACCGTTTATAGACAAGTTGTTGGTATCCCTATGGGTACAGACTATGCACCACTTGTCGAAGATTTGTTTTCAAATTGCTATGAGATTTCATGTCGAGTCTTTCACCAGATACCCAGGAAGATGTTATTGAGGCCTTTAATGACACCTCTCGCTATCTGGATGACATATTAAACAATGACAACCTGTTCGTTTCTACTATGGTTAATAATACATATCCTAAAAAAATTCAACTTAACAAATCTAATATTTCTGATACTAACGCTTATTTTCTTGATTTACATCTCTCCATTGAAAATGGTGAAATAATTAGCAAAATATATGACAAGGGAGATGATTTTAATTTTGATATTTCAAGCAACTTCTTATGGGGTCTATCTATGTGTCTCAACTTATTCGTTTCTCTAGAGCTTGTACTAGAGTTGAGGACTTTAATATTCGTAATCTTTGTATAACTAAAAAGCTACACCATCAGGGTTACCGTTACCATAAACTTCGTACAACCTTTGCAAAATTGTATTATTGTAACCCTGATTTTCTTTCCAAATACAAAAGTAATTTAATAACTCTTCTGCGACAAGGACTATCACAACCTGACTTCAAGGTGACGAGAATTACAAACTTCGTAAGATCCTTGGTTATGAAAACTTTCATACTACCTTTGTTAAACGTGTTAAAAGGTTTATCAAAAGAGGTTATGACCCTATCATTTTGCAACGCACCGCATGCTCGGTGGTGGACCCATTTACAGTTCGCCACTATGCTTTCCTCTTTAATTGTGCGATGACCGGACAGGTTGTTGACCCTATGATGGCGTCTACCTAAAGCCCAAAAGGACTACGACGTTTGATGTTTGTCTGCAGTCTTGTCTTGTCGTGCCCTCAATGGTTTATTCTCTTTTTGCTCTGGCTTGTTTCAAGTCATTTCTTTGTGGCTTCCTCGGGTGCGATTCGCATAAATGAGACTTTTATCGTTTTGGTTACTCAAATAACATGGACAACTATACAATGGGCGTTGTTTTTCATTGTATTCCTTAATCTAAAGGTGAAATCCCATAAATTACTTCCAATATGCCTTATATAAAAGAGTATGATAATGGACCTTTGGAAACGGCCGAAAACGACAAATACGAAATATTGCAGTCCCGGTTTGATTGAGACTGTTCATGAGCGGTACTGAAATATGCTAGCTACCGTTCACGCCCTCTAGCCCACCTTAAAACAGTCTGATTTTCCAATAGCCTTATTATCAAACTACTGTTAACACTCAATATCAACATTTACTAACCTGTGTCAATAAATATGAACTATATGTCTAAGATATACATATTGTTTCAGGTTAGTTAGTTATGCTTTAGTTTGTACTCTGAAATATTGTATTAGTTTAAGATACGTGTGAATAAGTTAATAACCATGTATTTTACAATTCATTCCTTCATGCCATCAATGTATGCTATGTGTTCACCATATAATATAAATGGGCATTCGCTATCTACATGTTGACCAGTGTGTTCAAGAGTATTTTTATGAAAATTACTGTTTCAGCTTCAGTGTATTAACCAGTCCCAAACCAAAATAGAACCACCGACCACAATATATATTGCCACATATGAAACGTAGAACATAACTAGTACTATAACTCTACCGGCTGCAGCCGTCCGTGACACGATCTTGAAGAAGTGTGGAATATTCCAATATGATCCATAATATATAAAGTCATCGCATTACGTGGTCTAGTATTAACTTTCATACGCCATCCAACCTCTTCTCCAAGAAGCGAAAATGGGGTTGGATTGGGTATGAATTTAAACCTTAAGTTCGACTTAAACAGTTGCCTATTGTACAATTTAAACATTTAATAGATAATTTTAAACATGTTATCGCATTTTTTTCAATAGAAATATGTTTTTAAACGTGTTTTATTGTCAAAATATCCGTTATAAAATCCTGCTAATATAAGCTTTCCCGTCGCTTAATGGAATTAAAGCTGAACCACGTAATGATAAATTTACTTCACCTTCACATCAAAAAGATGTAAGTGGACTACATTGAGCTCTTGTTTCTACCGGTTTAACATGTCTATAAAATGATGTGTGTGGACACGGTGACTTGACCAGTTTGTCGTCTAATAAAACTAATATTTCATCTTGAAAAACTCATGAATCATAAAATAAGTAGTTATCTGAGAACATGAATGTGTTTTACAACAGTGCTTTGTGAATGAAAAATAGTGTTCAATACATACAACGTTTTCATGAAATTACACCCAGTTTCCGTCCTATCTATTCAACACGGTAAACTCACTTGAAAACATGTTCCATTGTGAATATGAGTTGCTATCACACAGTTTTCGAGAAAAACAAAAAAAGTCTACGTTTTACACATGAATGCACGCAATGTCTCTACTATATAATAACATCCTCTTCGGCGTTACCGAACATAACTCGATAGCCAGCGCCAGTGAAGGTCTGCACACAACACCACGTTCCTGGGTTTAGTTTTGTCAATTGTTGGTAAACAGGAATTAAGGTAAGACTACTTCTCATGAACAGACTCAATAAAACCGAGTCCTCTACTTTTATATCTTGTTTTTGCTTCAAAGGGATCCACCATTACGTGGTCACGCCTTAGTTTTATTAAGCTCATAGTAGCAGGGTTTTATTACGGATATTTCGAGATATTTCGAGAATAAAACATGTTTAAAACATTTACTACTGAAAGAATGCAATAACCTGTTTAAAATTACCTATTAAATGTTTTAATTTTACAACATTCAAAACCGAAATTAAGGTTTTATTTTATACCCCAGCCAACCCTGTTTTTTCGCTTCTTGGAGAAGGGGTTGGATGGGATATAACAGTTAATAATCGGACAACGTAATGTTTCAGTATTTATTGTTTCTTCAAACAAACAGTACATGTATGTATGCCAGTCGAATTTATATTGTATCCAACAATCACAGTTGTTTTGTCATTTTTGTTGTTGTTGCTGTCATTTATAAAACGAAACATTCATTACGTGGTCCGAGTATTAACTTTCATACTCCATCTAACCCCTTCTCCAAGAAGGGAAAACGGGGTTGGCTGGGGTATGAACTAAAACCATAATTTCGGCTTATTAACAGATACTTTTAAACAGTTTATAACATTTTTTTCCGTTATAAAATCCTGCCTATGTACGCTTTCTCATCGCTTAATGGAATTAAGGCGGAATCGCGTAACGTGCAGGCGCGTAAACATAAAACTGTGTTATTCGGCTCTTGTTAAGTTTTAAACGTGTTCCTGTTATACGTTTTATGTGACAGTGAAAGTGGACTATGATATTGATTTCATATGACTGAGTGTTTTAAGTCTAGCTCTTATAATGAGCAGTGATACATTTCAAAACGAAAACGAAATAATAACATTTATCGAGTTTTGCAAAGACTATATGTTTAATAAATCAATATAATCGCATCGTTATAGGTGGTCAGGAGAATATTTTTTGACCATACACAGTTTGGCACATATATTAATCATAGGATTCTATTTGATTCCCATATGATAATTATTGTAAAAGTAACAGTACACGATTCTTATATAAAACCTTTCAAATAAGAGTCATAAGTAGCATTTGAGAATGATATAAAAATTAAAAAAATATTTATTTTTCATGAGAATCATATGAAAATGCGTTTGTTTTGAAATAGGAGCTTTTAGTAATTTATTCTCACATGAAAATGATATGAAACTCCTATGTAAATATCATAATGATTGGGTTTATATGAGAATCATAGTTGGCTCCTTTCATAGTATCAGGTATTATATGAGAATATTACGTTTCTTATTTATAGCAAAATTGCCTATTTATGTAGTATTAAGCAAAATAAATTGTTCAGTCAGACGTTAATGTGAACCTGTTGTTTTTATTTAGGACTACGTATTCGTTCATATTAAACTTCACATCATTACGATATTGACCAGTTTAGACAGTATTACACCCTCAATGGTTTATTCGCTTGTTGATCTGGCTCTGGCTTCTGCCAAGTCATTGAGTACCTTCTTTGTGGCTTTCTAGGCTATTGTTTTTCCGTATTTATATTGCCTATTAATGCTGCCTTGATTGTTAGAGCATTGTTCATGGCGGGTATTTCTTTATTTACACCGTCCCGTTTTATTGGGTGGACGGTAGGGTAAGTGTGAGGTTTGGAGCACCATAGAACCTGGTTTAAACCCCCAGCGGCTTCTTTTGCCACGGACCGTTCCAAGGCGGTAGCCCTATTGTCAACCCTTTTGTGTTTGTGATGTCTTATTGGCCTTTTATTCATCTTTAAATGTGTTCTTTGTTTCTGTGTGTGTTTGTAGTTGACTGTCGTCCTTGAATGCTGCTTTTCCTGTTCGATTTGTGTATCTATATTTAAAAACAATTGGATACTTGCTTTTTAACATGATATTTGTTTTAATTAGAGAATCTTTAAACTGTTGTAAAATGTATACATCCCCAATAATAGTACCCGTTTTGACTTAAGTTATGCAGACGTTTTGGTTTGTTGTTTTTTCTTCCACGATATGCTAGCAGAAATGGTAATGCATTTGTTCTCGCCGTCATAGATGTGTGCGGGGTCCTGGAGGACATCTCCCATCAAACCGTACACAACGTGCCTTTAAATAAAATCACGCTAGTATACACATTTTCATACAAAACTTTTACTCATATTTCATACATAAAAATAATAAAGAGCAGATTATCTAAGGAGAATAATCTAGGATCCTAATGAAAATATCATAATGTCAAGTTAGCTAGTTTGTTCTCCATTTCTCCGCTCAGATGCTCGTTTCCTCATAAATATTTTGCAATATAGTATTTTCTGTAGATTAGTACACGTGTTTCTTTATTTAAACTGTTGATGTAAGTTTAAAGTTAGACATTATGAACACCTTACGAACTGTTGGTATTTTTCTCCGGCTAATCCAAAAATAGGCAACAGCTTTAGCACCATCCTTAATTACAAAGAGTACTGAAAACACACCGTTGAAAGTTGTTTTGGATCATAAAACGCCACACTTGGTATGTTTTAAATTCTGCAGATGTTAAAGATCCTCGTGCAAAGTTTTTAAAATGTGTTTTAAATTAACTGAAAGAAGTAGCGCACGTATTATGCAACTGCTTATCGCCATATGTTAACCTTTGCGACAAAGAGATTTGTGTACTGACATAATTAATTTGAAGAAACCCGAGCGGACTAAAATAATCGAAAATCAAACATGTTGCCTCTTTAAATGTACTGAGTATATAATGCATTATTCTTTGTAGTATATAAACTCGTATTATACTTTCAGAATGATGCTGAATAAAATGGTTGTTTTGGTATTGGTTGTTACTGTACTTGTGGCAAGCGTTGAGAGTGCAGCCCATCGATCGGCAAGGTTTTCAGCAGTTAA
The DNA here is from genome assembly GCA_037043455.1 of Cyrtodaria siliqua. Taxonomy (NCBI): domain Eukaryota; kingdom Metazoa; phylum Mollusca; class Bivalvia; order Adapedonta; family Hiatellidae; genus Cyrtodaria; species Cyrtodaria siliqua. The sequence goes on from JAWPHD010002742.1 coordinate 62,259, forward strand.
ACCATTAAAGGTCGACGCAAGAGAAAAGAGAGACATACTACGAGCACAGGCAAGGGATGCTGCTATTGAACTGGAGAAGTTTGAAAATGCGGAAAATAGACAGTAATCATGGGTCTTTTTTCTGAAGACTAGACACGAAACATCAAGCAATACAGACAGTAGCATAAGACTGTACAAAAAACAATAATAATAAAAAACTGCTTATATTTAACGAAACTGCGCCATGAAATATTTATGTATGAAGATAGTTATTTTATGTTATGATAGATTTGTGGTTTCTAAAAACATACTTTCTGAAAACATAATTATTCAATACTAGATTCAGTCTTTAAATGCATAGTATCCATTTAATATTTTCAAAAACCACTGCGTATGAATTTGCCTTGTCGCATATATAGATATCAAATAAAGTTTTCTGCATTTATTCGACATACAGTTGAAAGCGTATCTTGTTGTATTCTTAAAATCAGACGTAAAAACTGCAAATACTTCACAGACATTTTATCCATTTGATGTAAACGAAAACCTGGAATGTGAAATAATAACAAGTACAGCTCGCGTACAGCGCAAGCGATGTCCATGACATTACGTGTTAGACGCAAGAAACATGAATAGATCATTAAATTAAAGGGGATATTGCACTATTCTGGAACTAGCTTCATTTAAAAGCGCTTTAAAATCCGTGGACAAAGCTGAACAAATTATCAAAATATCTTAAAAATATAGGAGATATGACCTTTTGAAAATGTGCAAAAAGACTTTAGTGGAGGCAGCCATCTTTGAATGATGACGTCATCGTGCTTTTTTTTCACATATGGAAAATAGATAATAAATAGTGTTTAAAGCAAATACATGTATTAAATTATAAATACAAAGTAAAATATTTATACTGTATATGCTCTTTTTACGATTTACATGTATTTGCAGTGATATTCTTTGGCGCGGTGACGTCATCAGTTGAGGATGGCTGCCTCCGTTTGAGAAAGACCATATCTCCTATATGTTTATGATATTTTGATAATTCTTTCAGCTTTTTTCATGGTTTTTAAAGCCCTTTTAAATGAAGCTAGTTTCGGAATAGTGCAACAACCCCTTTAAACTCAATTATTACGAGGACATTCTGAAACAAAACACTAATAATATGAATCAAAAAAAGTAGTCCATTGTCGTAAAAAGAAGTGGTTAATATGATGTAAAAGAGAAGTGTAGCAACAACACGAGATGTTTATATACATCACGCATGTTGATCTAAACATGGTTTACAACAATCGACTTTGCAGTAATCAGCTTACGGAAATTAACGAGATTGTTCCGGCCAAATCCGTACTCATCCGGAACAGTCTTGTTAATTTCCATTAATGCGTGACAGTTACGGGAATAGACAGCTTTAGTATGTAAAGTGTAAGAACATCGATACTTGCGAACCACTGGTAAATATTTATCACTTTTTTGTCACGAGTCAAAATACAGCTGAAGTTCTACGTATCTAACAGAACCTAGAGCAACAAGAGAACACATCTGATTAAGGATACGACAAGACAAGATTTGAGACGAATGTCAAAGGCTACCGTCCTTTGAGGATTTAGGAAAACGTCATCATAGGGTCCACAATCTGTCCGCATAATCAAAGAGGTAAGCATAGTGGCGAACTATAAATGAGTGGTTGATTGCAAAATGATAGGTCGTAACCTATTAAATAGGTAACATTTTATAAAAATGTAGATATAACGCCGAACAAGAAAGGTGGCTGTCGCAGAACACCGTCAAACAAAACAAAACATTTAAACAAAAACAATTACAATGTTATTAAGATGCAAGGAACGTAACATCACAAACTTAAGGGGGTTTACATAGGGTTACCGCACTGGAACGGCCAGCGGCCAAAATGCCGCTAGGAATGTAAATCAGGTTCTAGTGTGTAGCACACCTCAGTCTTACCCTATTGCCATCCTAATAAAACGGGACAGTGAAGATAAAGAAATCACCTCCAGGCTATATTCTCTATCAAACAAGGCAGCACTACTAGGTTAAATATATTTATATATGACTAGTTTCGAAGAGAGAGTTAAGATGCTTTGTAGTTGCTTTATACTGTATCCTGCATTATTACATGTGTTACTATATACAGTAACAAAAGCGGCCTGTTATGCGTGTAATACAGGCATTGTCTATGCGGTCATATTAGACAAGCGCTTGAAACGGCGGGCCAAAAATCCATTTGAAGGGCCAAAAAACATATGGAGGGTCGAAAATCCATATTAAATCTAGAGTGTGTTACATACATTTAGCATTAAATTAAAGATATTTGTTTTAATAATCGATCATATGATTATAATAATTATACTATTATTATTATATCATACGATCGATAAATGAACCATATCGTGCATCGGCACGTGCATCCAACGACAACTGCGACGGTTGAAAATGGCAGCTAGAAGGCTCACTTCCCTGTCAAGATTACCATAGTGCACACAGGAGATCGTTAGAAGACGATACAAAGACGAGGACGGACATCATTGACATGTTCGAATAATGAAAAACAAGAACAGGTCAGTCTAAATCAAAACATGACGTGAAAAATATGTGACTAGCTCGGAGATGTTGAACGCCGGGATCGAGAAAATCCGACATGAAGAACTATATATGCATTTAGAACTGTTTTTTCTTGACCATTACGAAAACATAAGGATGAAGGACCAAACATTATTTTCTCATTCGTCCGTGAACCATATAAACATAAGTTCACGTCCGTAAACTATGGTTCACGGTCGTAAACATAGGTTCAGACACGTAAACTATAGTTCACGTTCGTAAACTATGGTTCACGGTCGTAAATCTAGGTTCACGCCCGTATCTATGCTTTACGAATCGTATCTAGGATGTACGAGCTTAGCCAATCGGCGGTGTGCACCACACTTACGTATTTGAAACCGTTTTCAGATCCCCGCAGCATTCATTGCAGACGCCTTGTGTATTCATTGCAGTAACTACATGGTCATCTAAAGCTCCGACCTGAATGTCATTAGCACGTACAAACCGTTGCAGATCATATAACAGTTCTGAAACTTCCTCGAAAAAATCACTAATAGTCGCGACAGAGGAACGTTCAGTTCAATCCGATAGCGGAGATTGAATAAATGAAAACAATAATACAAATATGAGAAGGTGAAATATGCCCACCATTTTGTCTCTTTAGAAAATTCGTAGTTTCTTGCTTCCCATTCGGATATGCGCTGTTGTGATTGGCTATGCTCGTAAATCACAGACACCGGTCCGAAGCATAATTACAAGTCGATAATGGTATATCATATGATTGAGGTATATTAACGTCATACGTTTATTTTATTCTTGTATATCAATGAATAAAAATTGATGTAAATAGTCATATTTAAACAAAACAATATACACGTAGATAAAAAGTAATTTTACTTTGCGCAATTTTTATCTATCCAAAATAATATTGTTTTGGTTACACATGTAATAAACAGGTCATTAACTATAGCTAAAGCTCTCGGGCCTCATATGGCTATCTCGGGCCATTATCACAAAGAGGCACACCTTATCCAGTTAATAACCTCTAAGTATCGATATTATGTCATGGGTTTTGAGGTAGGGTTTTTCACACCTTAACTCTCTCTCTTCAAAACTAATCACCAATGTCGGCGTACAATTTTACCCTCATCCAACTAAAAATGTTCTATTATTAGTATCAAATTTGGCTCTTGAGTATCTATTCAAAGCGGTCTTTCCATGCAGCACTGCCAGACGATAGGTTGTGTTTTTTTATTTAAACAGCCTTGTATTGTAGTGTTTATTTGTTTCGTGTTTGTTCTTTTCTTGTCCGTATCCCCATGATGAAGGCGTAAGCCGAAAGCGCCGGATCTTGGGGATACTGTGAAATATATATATTATTATTATTATTTCCCCTCTCTCTCTCTCTCTCTCTCTCTCTCTCTCAGTCGGGATCTCGTAAGAGATTCACGTTCACAAGGCATAATTATATATAGAGAGAAATATTTGTGAACTACTAAGGACAGACAACCTTCGGACGAACTACGGCAGGGCGCCTAGCTATGACGAGATACACAGAAATCAAGCGTATTTATTCACTAAATAAAAAAGGTAGCTGCAACACACGTTGATGAACTGTATCTCTACATCATAACACACTCGTCTGGAAGCACAATTAACATATAGACGCATACATACATACAATTATAGCTCATATGAGTGGGCCACATTTAAGTATTCAACCACACACAGCTATATTGAGACAGAGACAATGAAATATATATATATATATATATACTGAATAAAAAACGTTTGGCACGAATTTCTAGGGACATCGATATTAGATATATAAACATTAATATAATTGTTTGAAGATATTAGAAGCGCTAGGTAAGGATGTGCTTTCAAAAAAGTTTATTACTTTATTATTAACAAAGCGAAGTATCAGAATTACCTCCCATTTATTAAAAATAACTTTTTCCATTTTACAAACGTATTGCTTTGAACAAGTTTAATGGCATTGATAAGAATTGCCGATTTTGTCATTGTTTAAAAAACGCTGAAATGTGTTCACTAACGATTAATATTCTCAAACAAAAACATTCCAAATTTCGTTATTTTAAGATTACCTCCCTTTTCATTGAAATAAGAACTATTTTCTCTAAACTAAAAAGTATGTTCCCATCATATTTGTTTTATTTGTATCACCGACTTTGTTTACAAATGACTTTGTAGCATTATTATTGGTCATATATATGTCACTTTGTCACTGACCCTGATCGAACACGGCTTTGTATCTCGTCTATGGAAAAGACCTGCATTTTATGTGATAATTTTTTTTGCTCAGTATATATATTACAAATAATTTTTGTTCAGTTTCATATCATACGTAAATATAACTTGTTACACTAATTATTTTTGTCTCGCACATGCAAGCAAAAAAGCACATACGCACGCACACACGTTGAACTTTATCTACACACTCAACCGCCAATAATATACTGAAGCGAAACGCAATTCGGGAATTTCCGCTATACGAGTTTATTCGTATATACTGCACACTAAATTCCCCATAATATTCCAAAGAAATCCAAAAATGTTTTGTAAAAAAAACGTTGCAGCTAGTTAGAGAAAGGACAAAACTTTGATGTTGTAGACATCTTAATCAAAGAACACTTTGTAACAAGAAATTCAGTAATTTGAAGTTTTTCTTTAAAAAATTGAACCTTTCAGTACAGAGCGTAAAGAGTTTGCAAAAGTGTGCATCCTAAGTTTCATCACATGATTGAGCCAAACGCGTACTCACAATGTCAATAATGAAACTTTGAAGAAATACTATTTGCTGTGGTATGTGTTGTTTTAGTCGTTGTTCCGAAATGTACCATTTGATTAACAGCACATATTGTGCATACAATATATAGTGGAAATTCCCGAGTTGCGTTTCTTTTTTGTTTCAGTAGATTTGCCAACAAGAAGGACATAAAGAAAGAAATATTGTTTTTTACATTTCTTTGATAATTTTATATGCTATTTTGATATTTAAAAATTGGCACCATGTTATAGTTGCGTTTATCCTGCATCAATGCTATTAGATTCTCAATATCAATTCTTTTTCAGAGATAAAACATAAATAATTTGCAATATATTTGTATTGAAATTTCTTAATTGTATATTTATTGTCGTTTTAAATGTTCGTACATATACATTATAATTCAACGTTAGCTAAAAGGCTTTATTCATTTTCTGAGGTCTATATGCATGCTAGAGGGCGGGAAGAGGTGTTGCGTCTCACATAACCAGGGTCATACATGTCATATATGATACAAATGGTCCTACAGATTTCACAGCACCAAAACGCAATGGCACCGTAGATCCATGCTGTGAATTAAAAGATAAAAAAATAAGTGCTCATGTAGTGACATTGGATTATTGAATTATTTGGACATTTGGTCTATAATAAATTTTCATTAATAAACCAGGAAAGAAGACTCGAAGTGAAATTGGATTAAAGGGACACTTGACAATTAAGAGTAAACGGACACTTGCTAATATCATTTGGACTTTATTGGTATATTGGATTTTAAAGAAATGCTGGATCCATTTTATGTATTTTCTGTATGTGAATATATTTCATTGTAGTATTTGAATGAATTTGTTGATCATATTTTAAAAATAGTTGTTGCTGGTTTTATTTTCTTTATTGTTATAATTTACCCGTAACAATATCTTTTACTGGTTCTTTGGGATTATTGATTCCAAACAAGGTTGCTTTGAAGAAGAATACAGCTTAAGCCGGTGCTATTGGGCATAGAAGGTGTGTTTTCTTACGTTACCCCTAATGGACAGACTCAATAAAACAGACTTTATGTTTTGTTTTTGTTTGTTGCTTCCAACGGATCTTCTTTTTCGGTATGTATTAATTAATATTCACACTAGCGTTCGTGTTTTGCGTTGTGGCGGTAGTAGTGCTATTTTTACTGATCCCTTGTGATCATTGAGTCCAGTTTAGGTTTATTTTCTAGAATATCACTTTAGGTCCGTGCTAGGGGCATTGATAGGTGTTGCTTCAACACAGGAAACATGTGGACATGCCATGAAGTTTGTGATTCACTTATTTTCTATTAGATAATATTTTCGTCACGTATGGAACTACCGTTTATAGACAAAGTGTTGGTATCCGAACTGTTCACCACTTGTCGAAGATTTGCTTTTATATTGCTATGAAAGAGTCTTTCGCCAGATACTCAGTCAGATGTTATTGAAGACTTTAATGACACCTCTCGTTATCTGTATGACATATGGAACATTGACAACCCTTTCTTTTCTACTATGGTTAATAATATTGATCCTAAAGAACTTCAACTTAACAAAGCTAATATTTCTGATATTACTGCTTTTTTCTCGATTTACATCTCTCTATTAAAAATGGTGAAATAGTTAGCAAAATCTATGACAAGAGAGATGATTTTAATTTTAATATTGTTAATTATCCCCATTTATATGGGGATGTTCTCCCAAGCAACTTATTATGGGGTCTATGTGTCTCAAGGTATTCGTTTTTCTAGATCTTGTACTCGAGTTGAGGACTTTAATATTCGTAATCTTTGTATTACTAAAAAGCTACTCCATCAGGGCTACCGTTACCATAAACTTCGTAAAACCTTTGCAAAAATGTTATTATCGAACCCTGATCTTCTTTCCAAATATAAAAGTAATTTAAGAACTCTTCTACGACAATGACTATAGCAACTTGACATACATAGTGATGTGATTTACAAACGATCACTTTCACACTATCTTTGTTAATATTGTTAAAAGGTTTATCAAAAGAGGTTATGGCTCTATCATTTTGCAGCGCACTGCATGCTTGGTGGTGGACCCATATACAGTTCGCCACTATGCTTTATTCTTTAATTGTGCGATGACCGGACAGTCTGTGGACCCTGTGATGACGTCTACCTAAAGCCCATAAGGACGGTGACGTATGATGTGTGTCTGCAATCATGTCTTGTCCTGCCCTAAATGGTTTATACTCTTGTTGCTCTGACTTCTGCCAAGTCATTGAGTACCTTCTTTGTGGCTTTCTAGGCTAATGTGTTTGTTGTATTTATATATACACGAGCATTAAGTTTGTGTTTTACTTATATTGCCTATTAATGCTGCCTAGTTGGTTAAAGAATAGTCGTTGGTGGGGATTTCTTTATTTACACTGTCCCGTTTTATTGAGATGACAGTAGCGTACGTTTGAGGTTTGGTGCATACTGGAACCTGGTTTTCTGTTCGACTTTTATACTTATTTTTAGACCTGAGTTCAAGTACTTAAATTCCGTTCAGAAATATTCCCATGACCTTCAATTGATTGAAATTTGCATACTTTGGCTTAAGTCTAAGAATATACGCAAGAAAGGTTGGTGTATTCAAGGCCTGGAATTATCTGCAATTGATGTGAGTATCAAGGTCTGTGTATTTAGATTTGTCAGTCTTGTTATCAGAGTTGTGTCTTCTCTGTTTGTGTGTACTGCATATCTGTGATTTTCCCGTCAATCTGTATGTCTGTGTATGGCTGTTGGTGTACATAGTATCAGAAATTCTGTCAGCATGTATGTATGTATGTATGTATGTATGAATGAATGAATGCATGCATGCATGCATGCATGTATGCATGCATGTATGTATGTATGTATGGATGTATGGATGGATGGATGGATGGATGGGTGTGTGTGTGTGTGTGTGTGTGTGTGTGTCTGTGTGTGTGGCTGTACATTTACATAATATCAGCATTCCTGTCTCTCCCTTTTTGTCAGTTTGTATAGCAGTTAGTCTGTGTGTATGGCTGTTAGTCTGTGTGTATAGCTGTCTGTTAGTCTGTGTGTATGGCTGTTAGTCTTTGTGTATGGCTGTTAGCCTGTGTGTATGGCTGTTAGTCTTTGTGTATGGATGTTAGTCTGTGTGTATGGCTGTCAGTCTTTGTGTATGGCTGTTAGTCTGTGTATATGGCTGTTAGTCAGTGTGTATGACTCTTAGGTTGTGTGTATGTTTTTTATTCTGTGTGTATGGCTGTTAATGTACGTAAATAAATTCTATCAGGATATCTGTCTCCCTATTTGTCTGTGAATATGGCTGATAATATAGGCAATGGGATTTCTTTTGTTGTTGCTGTTCTTTATGTTGTTGTTATTGTTTTGTTGTGTATAGCTTTGTGTATGTGTGTATGACTGATAATGTGCATACTTTCACGATTTCTGTCGTCCTATTTGTCTGTTTATGTAAATACTATGGCTGTTTATGTAAATACTATACGGAAGTATGTCTGTATGTGTTTATGTGTATGGCTGTTAATTATATCCGCATTTCTCTCCCTCCTGGTGTGTGTTTATTGCTATTAAGTTACATACAATTAGAATTTCTTTCGTTCTGTTTGTATGTATGTCTTTGTACTTTTATTTACACTGTTTTGTCAATTTGGGCGTTGAAAACAGGTCAATAGCGAGATTGTGTACACATAAAATCTACTTAAGCTAACCTGTAGGCTGAATTGCCTACACACCGTTCCATGTCGGTAACCGTGTCTGCACCACCCTTGATGTTACGTATTGTCATTTTCATTGACATTGTATATATGCTCATATTTCGGTTTATGGTGCAGTGGGGTCCTACGGTGCCATTGCGTTTGATTGCTAAGGTTTGTATATGACTATTGTTTCTCATTTGTGTTTTAATGTGTGTATGGATATTAATGTACATAATATCAGCATTGCTGTATCTTTATTTGTACGTATGTATGGCTATTAATGTAAAAATAAAATATCAAGATGTCTGATTCTCTGTTTGTCTGATTGTATGACTGTCAATGTACATAACATCAGGATTTCTGTCCTTCCGTTTGTCTGTGTGGGACTGTAAATACATTTTTACCTTCAAATTATGCAACATTAAAATTGTTTAAACACATTTGACAGGGTATATAAACTTGCTGGCCATGAATTGACAACAGCACTAAATACCGTTATTAGAACATTATAGAACATTATAGAGGCGAACAACTTGTCAATTTTATCCAATCAAATAAGGCTCGTTGCTCATGAAGAAATGCTTACTAAGCTAAGGCGTCTATCAAAACAAATACGTCGTCGGAAAACGAGCATACACACAGCGCTATTGGTCAATTAAACAATCAATACACGTTGAGTAGTACATCGTTGTATATAGTTATTATAATATAAGTAATTATACTGTACAGAGGGTATAATATAAGTAGTCACAGCTTGCACTTGCCACATTTACTGCTTGGATAGATGATTAAAGCATGACTATAGGCTTTCGGAATAATGCAATAGTTTGTCTTTAGGATGCTGTGTCATATAAAATGATAAAATAAATAAATATAACATTATAATAATATTAATACAATTGAGCATGCACAGAGAACATGGAATTATATAATTATTACGAACTATTTACATAAGATGTAAATATTATATGAATATGTCTTGAGCGCGACACAACGATACCGCATATAAACTGGCACATATTAATTCAACAAACTTTTAACTTTCAAAAATAATAGTTAGTTATGCAGTTAAGGTAACCATATATATTGAATAGTAGACATGCTCGAATGTGATGTGGACACAATTTACATTAACACACACACACACATACATACATAGTGGATAACAAAGGTACTTTTACATCATTTGTGATGCTTAACGCTGTTAAATAGTATTTAACAATGAATATGTAACAGTGCATTGACTTGCCAACATGGCTGCAGGAAATAGGGAGACTATAATAACAGCGATCTTCTGCGTTTTCGGTTTGGTTTCTCTAATAATTAGCACCATCGTATGCACGACTTTGCGCCGTACACGTCGGATACCTTACGCGGCAAAGTTTATGTCTACGGGACTTCTAGTGTTTGATATGTTGTTTATTGTGTCAGTTGCATTACGGCGTTTAATACCGGACATCTCTCCGGTGAACATACAATTACAAGTATTAGCCATGACGTTTCTCCAGCTCGGCTACACAACGGTTGCACTCATGTCTCTAGAACGTCTCATTGTGCTCAATTGGCCTAACGCTTACCTCAGGTTTGGATCTTCAAAGAGAATACGATTATATGTGTTTTTAATATGGATCAGTGTTGCCCTGTTATTTTGGTTTACCAGATATATTGTGTGCAGTGTCTATTTTGATGTGGTACTTGTACTGACAAAGGCAGGTACTTGTAGCCACGTAGTGAACGTATATTTTATACTCTTCCTTTGCACTGGCTTGTGTACGTCGTTTGGTTGCTATATAAAGATTTTCAGAATCATAAGAACTCAAACCGGAACTTACACACAACGTCTGTCGTTCAAATCCACTGCTAACGTTTTGAAAAAATACAAAGCTACCTCAGTTGTCGTCCTTATTATAATCGTCATAAGTATGACGTCATTCGCATACTTCATTGTCATAATACTGATACTACGACACAACATTGATCCATCGCTCATTATAACGTTGACGGATTGCGTAAATTTAACTAATTGCATTCTGGACCCGTTCCTGTATGTAGTATGGTTCAGGGAGTGTCAAATGGAATGTTTAAGATTGGTGGCACCATGCAGTAAAAGGATACAAGGCAACATTGAAGAAATGCGAATTGAAATATTCAGCATTGTAACTTACAGGTAAATTATCTTTTTAAACCAGTCAAAAGGTTAACGCATTATAGAGCCGGTACACACGTTACGCTATACCACAATGCGTCATAAACATGCCCGGCTTTATTAATGACATGCAGCTCACACGTGTTAGTAGTTTTGTTGAAATAATTAAATATCTTTAAGATATTCTGCAGGTTGAAAATAAAGTGTGATTCTAAAAAACACCATGATAAAGATGTATATACATGTATAAGTATAATTAATGGCTTTAGTTTTCGGAAGAATAGCATATTGTCACAAATTCGTATTAAACGCATGAATAAGGATGTTCTATTTTACCTCGTCGCTGCCACCTTCTTACTTTGATGGTTAAAATTCTGTACTATTGATTTTATGAATATTGAGTTCTGCTCAACCCGGGGCTATGGAGCGTGAACGGTAGCACAACCAGGTGCTAGGGTTCGTGAACGGTAGCAAGCTTATTTCACTACTGTTCATGAACAGTCTTAATCAAACCGAGACTGCAATATTTCGTATTTATCGTGTTCGGCCGTTTCCAAAGGTCCACTCTCATACTCTTTATTATGACCTTAAATTTATTATAAACATATGTTATTTCCGTCAGTATACATAATCACAAATCATAGTTCAGTTGCTATAGTTATTCAAAGGAAAGGGTACAATTTAATGAGGAAATATTTAGTTTATGCTATTCGTAGTTTTAAAAGCTTGTCACTTATAAACAAATTAACCTTTAATCGTTCTAAAGATCAAGTGATTAAGAAATATAAAAAGATCGGACAGGGAAAGTAGCATTCAAGGAGGACAGTAAACCACAAAACACAGAAACAGACACGCAAACAGACAAACACGAAGGCAAAAGCAATAATAAATGCAAACGACATCACAAACACAAAAAGGGTTGACAATAGGGCTACCGCCTTGGAACGGTCAGTGGCAAAGTAGGCCACTGGGGGGTTTAAACCGGTTCTAGGGTGCACCAAACCTCACACTTACCCTACTGTCATCCCATTAAAACAGGACAGTGTAAATAAAGAAATCCCCGCCATGATCTAATCTCTAACCAACAAGGCAGCATCAATAGGCAATATAAGTAAAACACAAATATGTTCGTGTAAATATAATACAAAAACAAACAATAGTCTAGAAAGCCACAATGAAGGTACTCAGTGACTTTGCAGAAGCCAGAGCAGTAAGAGAAAACAGCAGAACTTGTATTCAGATGTTTTAAAATAAGAAAAGATAAATGTAGGATGTTAGTAGCATAATAATTGACATCAGTTTTATTATTATTTTGTTTTTTGCTGTTATTTATATGTGTTCTTTTATAACCTATAACTTTGCATATTTATGTAGTGTATGCCAGAAATGACCCCGAATTGGTTCAATACAATTATTCTGTTCAATTATATTATATTCATCAAACATCAAATACTACTCCTTTGATTTCCTTTTACTTAAACCACAGTATTTATTTTAATATTCAGCATTTTATAACTATATTTTCTCTGTTGGCACAAGCAGGACCACTCCACATCTCAGCCGTAGATAATGAAGAAAAGGATGCAGGAAGGGCTGTACCAATCCAATCGCTATTCGGCGAAATGGTATCTTTGTTACGACGATCTCACGAGTGAGATAATGGTGCAGAGGAAGCCACAACAAAGGTTACGACATTCTACACACATCTTAAAAAATACTGTTTAAATGAAATCGTATAACTATAACAGTTCACACTAGTGAACATAATTTAATCCTTATTTTATTTGCGATTTTAGTGTTAATATCTGTTTCTGACCAATTTTATAAATCTTCTTCACATTTGTTTCTGACGTATACTGAGCAAAAATAAAAAGTACCCCCGTTTCTTTCTCTAATTATATAGACAGCAAAAAGGAAATAATAAATGGTGTAAATAGCATAATTAGATCGACCACCACCAATCATCCAAACAAAAGATTGTTCTGAAAAGTTCAGTGCACAAGGGAGTTATTCCCTTTTTATCTTAAACCATTCTTTTTTTTTGGTTAAAAATCTACAGTGGTTCTTTTTATTTTCTGCTCAGTATATATGCTGAGATCTGTCCAAACTTGATATACAACTTCAAATTGTCAAAGCAAGTGATGGTGGTTTCAGGTAAAGCTGCACATACTGTTATCTAGAATGTTCATTTTCGTCACTAGGCAGTTTGTTCTCAAAATTCCTTGATTGATTATTGTAACCAAAGAAGTTTGAGGTATTTTGTGATATTTAAAAGAAACAAATAAATCTGCAACAATGCTTATGTTTTTGGATTACTGATAGGGTCAGTGGACGCAAGGGATTCGTGGCAGATGTATTAATTTCGATTTAACTAAAGGAGTATGACCTTTGGAAACGGTCGAACAGTAATTTCTAATACCAGTAATGATACCTTCAAATGCCGAAGAATTATACCTGATACATGTATGATATCGCTCATTAAATTCTGTATAAGAGCACACGTTTCCGTTTGAGTTTAAAAGTTCATTGACGAATATTATTCCTCCTGCATAAAACACTTGAGTCTCCGACCTTAATGTTCCGATTATATCATATATTAGTGGAACAGTTGTCTTTATGTGTGTGACATCACTTGATCTGTAAATGTTATATATGTCGTTATTGCATCATTCCAAATTGGATTGTGTATTTTATTTAAATTTAGTTTAATATAGTCTGTTCAATAAATAAATTGATTATGGAAAATAGGAAAATAAGATCATTTTATAATGTAGATATATAAATATATTTTCGATTTAGAAGATACTGCTAATCCAGTTTTTTTTAACGCCGTTATAGATTTGTCGATATCAATCATGTTAAACCCTCCACATGTATCATTTTGTTTTGCAATGCTTTGTGTGTTTAGTTTTTAAAAAAAATAAATATATTTACTTTAAAGTTAAGTCAAAGAATTTTTGTTCTGCTGCTGGGAATTAATGTTATTTAATATCTGACATTACTACTATTAATAAATTTTCAACAGTCATGTAATTGCATTCAAATTAAAACAGTTAGTACTTTTTATAACTGTTTAATATACGTGTACATGCATCTTTGAAATAAAATAAATTTATGTATAAGTGTATAGCATTATCTGTTTTGTTACTTTTTATATATCGCAATACATTGGAAAGGATAAGCTTATACACACATATCCGAGCAGAAAAAGACAACGTGTGTACATAACTTTCTAACCCACACTACAGAACCTTGAGACAACGTCGGTGTCGATGTTGGCACCAGTGTTGGTTAGAGTCCTGCAAATTGTTGTTTGTGACACTGTCTCTAGCGATTCTTACTGAACAAAAGCCTGGCATATACTTTCTTAAATTACTGCAGCCTCTTTTTTCTGCATCATATACGAATGTTTCAAGCATCATAAGGTCATCATAATTTTATTAAAGGAACCATCATAAACTTGGTCTAAGTTGTGTTATTGATCCTTTATCTTTTTTAAAAATACTTCAAAACAATGGTACATTTAGGTTAATAATGCCTACTGACCCCCCTCCTGAAACACACCAGCTTAATCACGGTTTGATCAATTATGGTGGAACAGGCCATATCATGTTATACATTACATGTTATACTAACAGATTGCATGCAGTTTCTGCTGCGTTAATGGAAAGAAACTGAAATTTACAATTATGATAAATGATACGGTGGTCTTTGTGACCAGAACCAAAATCCGAGACCTTATTGCACATCTAAACATCCTAACTAAGAAATACACCTTATATGAACTTAAGATTATTATTAAAATCTCAAAAAGTTAGACGGAGTTAGAGTCACACGGCCGAAACTCTGCAATAGTAAATTACTGCAAGTTCCTCAAAGTGTACCCCTGTAAAGGAGCTACTATACGTAGAAGGACAAAACCCGTTTTGCATATTTTGCGCCTCTAGTACTTAGATGGCCGTACACAATTCCATCGAATCAAATCAAAATCCAATCAAATACATTCACATTTGGACAAGATATGCATCTTTGTGATTGTTGATCAATGGGGCTCCAGTGGGTGGATCCAAAGTCCGAACCTTGCCACACACCCTTTGGTCATATGCATTACATATGCATATGAAAAAAACATGTGCTGTCATTTAGGAATGACATCCATTACAGACAGACGGACTGGTGAACTGCATGTATTAAAATATAGCATATTAAGAAAGTCTTTGGATCATAACTCGGGTTCGATCTGGCTGGTATTCGTAGTTATCCGAGCTGTCATTGATATGAACAATCTGGCCGAGTTTGGTACAGATCAGATGCAAAATGAATGCACGATCGTCTTAACAATGCAACATAATTTATAGCATTTTTAACTAAATCAAGGTTCATAAAAGAGTATGGGAGTGGACCCTTGGAAACGGCCGAACACGACATATACGAAATATTGCAGTCTCGGTTTGATTGAGACTGCTCATGAGCGGTAGTGAAATATGCTAGCTACCGCTCACGCCCTCTAGCCCCGGGTTGAGCAGAACTCAATATTCATAAAATCGATAGTACATAATTTTAACCATCGCGAAGATGGCATGCATATGGCGGTGGACATAGATATATTGTCTTCCCCCATGTCCAGCGGCGTATGGTCCCAGTATCTAACAAAATACTATGCCCCTAAGAGCGAAATAAACAAAATGGAATTTAGTTGGGAGCAGGGGTTATGAAGCATGCGTATCACAAGTAACAGCCAAAAGACTAAATTAAAAAGCAGACAATATATCCTATGAGTGTTAAACAATACCCAGAACTCCAGTGTTACTGATTCAATTTAACTGATTTTCTAAACTCATGAGAGCTTTCATTCATATAAGTAATCTGATAAAGTTTGGTAAAGATCAGATGAAAAATGAACGCCCTATCGTCTTAACGAGTCAAAATATAGCATTTTTTAACTAAATCAAAGACCATAACTCTGCTGTTACTTGTCAGATCTGGCTGGTTTTCGAACATGTCCGAGCTTTTATTGATATTAACAATCTGGTAAAGCTTAGTAAATATCTCTCTTAACGAGGTGGGGACAATTTGTTGGCCTTTGCCCAGTAGAGCTAAAAATTAGAAAAATCGTCCTAAAGAAACCATAACACTCAACCGCAATGGCACCGAAGATCCGCACTGTACCACAAACAAAGAGCAAATTAAATAATCCATGAAAATGACACTGACCAACATAAAGAATGGTAGAATTGGGGTGCCCTCAATGGTTTGTTCTCTTGTTGCCCTGGCTTCTGTACCTTCTTTGTGGCTTTCTATGCTTTTTTTTTTTGTATTTATATATACACGAGCATCTTTGTGTTTAACTAATATTGCCTATTAATGTTGCCTTGATGGTTAGAGAATAGTTCATGGCGGGGATTTCTTTATCTACACTGTCCCGTTTTATTGGTAATACAGTAGGGTAAGTGTGATGTTTGGTGCACCCTAGAACCTGTTTTAAACCCCCCAGCGGCCGTTTTTGCTAGTGACCTTTCCAAGGCGGTAGTACTATTGTCAACCCTTGTGTGTTTGGGATGTCTTATTTTGCCTTTCATTGATTTTTATATATAGTTGTTCTTTGTTTCTGTGTGTATTTGTGGTTGACTGTCGTCCTTGAATGCTACTTTTCATGTTCGATTTTTATATCTATATTTAACAACTTGTATATAACCAACAAACTTTCGATATGAGTATGAACAAAACGCAATACAATCTCTGGCAGAATTGAAGAACTTTTGAAGATGACATGATATGTAACTGTGACGACGAGTGAACATAATTAGTATTTACATTTACTCATTTAGAAATAGCCATATACTGGTTCGTGCAGATGTATCGGTGACATCATTGACACGGACATGGGCATTCAATATGCAACATATGAAAGATGATGAAATGGCTGAACCAATGATTATTTCTTTGATGCTATAGCCTGTACTATTATTGCAAATGACGTTTACTGATTGTAAAGCATAAATCAACTTTTTTATGGATAGAAATTGTATATGTAAATTATACTTGGTACGAACATTAATGACCAACTTATGTCCATTTGCTGGCAATAGTTTATGTTTTCTTGTATCTAGAGCCTTTTTCAATGGACACTTTATTGTCATCAAATAGTGTGTTTTTTGTATATACACATGTAGCAATCAATATTGCTATAGATGTTCCTCTATCGAAACACAAACAAACACTACGTTAGCGATTTTGCATAGTTTTAATAGTTTTAATCATTTTGGTATATTATAACATAGTTCTCCAAATGAAAGCATGGTAACTAGTATTTAAACCGATAATCCACTCATATTTCATAGCCAATAAACATTATTTGTTAATTCTGCACTAATGTTACAACAATTTATGGTAAACTTGATATCATGGGTGAAAATCTTTGGATTTCATCTTGAATTAGTGCCTTTTCCTACAGATACGAACATGGCATCAAACAGTGTTGTGATATAGACACCATGGTTAAATCCATCCCACCCCTTGCCAGATATATCGATGCATTTGCAGCACTAATAGATATACGAGGACGGTTCAAATATTACGTGGATATATTAACGTCGTCAATTTCAACTTAAAAGCAATGGAGTGTTCGTCTACTTATTTATATTTATCTTAGTTTTCCTTGTGCAATATTCATAAAATTTCAAAATTGTAATTTTGGAACCCCTGTGACAATGGTTCTTTAGTTTTGTGTATTTTTGCCGACGATTTTCCTTTCATTTAGCCATTCCCGAAATGCAGTTATAAAATAAAGACTGCTCCGTAGATGGGTTTCTCGCCCAATTAGGTCATTCATTGCAACGTAACTAGAAATGGTATTGATTTTTTGTTTAAATCATTTGATTTATTATGAATTTTATTACAACATAAAATATACTATGAATCTTAAATGTTTACGTTAATAAATGAGTGCCATATCGAAAAGACTGTCACGTACTATTTGAACAGCGTTTATTTGTGTCGCTATATGTGTACCATAAGGTAATTCTGTGATTATGAACACAAAAAGAAGCTGTTATGGTTTGCGATTATTGCTAGTAATACCTACCAATGACAAACACATGTTATTAGTTTGCTATACGGAGAACGTTTACGCGCATTTTATGATAAATAAAGTCTTGAACATGAGACTCTTTATTCAGTTTGAAAATAATTCAGATATACAAGATCACCTTAAAGATGAAATTGCGCAGTTTAGTAATTCAGTAGTAAATGTAAAAATGAGATATAGGGCCCTATAGAAACCACAGCGCCCGAACGCAATGGCATCGTAGGTCCGCACTGTACCGCAAACAAGGACTTGAAAATACAATGAAAGAGACACAAAACAACAGAAAGGATGGTGAAGACAGGTTTACCGACTTGGAACGGTCAATAGGCAATAAGGCCTACTGGTTAGCTTGAATCGATTTTATATGCGCACAATCCTCGCTATTATCCTGTCTTCAGCGCCCAAATAGACAAGACAGTGTAAACAAAACTACATCCCATCAAAAGGAATTCTCTAACAATAAAGTCCACATCCAGAGAAACTAACTAAAGAAACACATACAAAAAAAAATAAACATCTCAGGATGTATCCAGAATCGTACTGAACAACCATAGTAGTTGCAGCTAAAAAGAAAACCAATCTAGGGTACGACCAGAAAACTCGAGGGACGAAAGCTCATGCACCCACCTCCCTTAGTTGGGGTTTCAGTAGATACAATCATAGAGTACCAAGAGGTAGTCCAGTCATCGCACAAGTGAAAAGTGAAGCGCAATGACTGACTGTAGAGGGGTCAATCACTAAACATGCAGTGCGCTGTAAAACCAAAGGGTTATATCCTTTTCTGACGAACTTCCTGATTAAATTTGTAAAGTGGTCAGGAAACCCGTCAGACCCCTTTAACTTTCGAAGTTTATAGACCACATCTCCATAAAATGAGGGTTGTGATATGCCTAGTTGCAGAAGTGTTTTAAGGTTGGTGTTGTACTTTTCCAGCAGGCCTTCGTTGCGGCGGTAGAATTTAGAGAAAGATCTACGTTGTTTTGTGATAACGAAAACCCTGCTGAAGAAGTTTACTTGTAATAACTTGATTTCGATCATTGAAGTCTATAACATCATTACACGCTCTAGCAAATCGAATGAGCTGGGAGATATACAGGTATGAGGTAGCACGAGGTACACCTCCATCCAGGTGTGGATAGTTAACGATGTTAAAATTGAAATCATCTCTCTTATCATAGATTTTAGTATGAAAACAATCATTTGAAATCGAGAGATGAAGATCGAGAAATGCTGCTACTGTATCCGAACTGTTGGCTTTATTCAACATGAGCTCTGGTGGATAAATGTTAGTAACCATATGAGCAAAGAACGGATTATCAATATTGAGTATGTCATCAAGATACCGAGATGTAATATTAAATGCATCAATAATTTCACCCTGCCTAGCAGGTGACAAACTCAACATAAAATCTCTTTCATAACAGTACAAAAACAAATCTGCAACAAGTGGCGCACAGTTAGTACCCATAGGAAACCAACAACCTGACGGTAAATAGTTTTACCGTCTCTTATAAAGATGTTATCAAGAAGAAAAGATAAGGCTCTACAAACATCAGTACAAGTCCACAAATTATACTTATCAATCGGGGCGTTAGTAAAGAAAACCCTGACATTATTACAAGCTAGAAACGTTGTACCTTCTCTAGCAAATGTCTTCTGAATAAGCTGAAGCAATCTTTCTTTGATAAGATTATGTGGTAGTGTAGTATACAGTGTAGAAATGTCGTAGGTGCTTAGAGAAGAGCCATGAAAATGCTTACACCGTAGTTTGTCAAGAACTTCTCCAGAGTTCTTGATAGACCAAAACAGATTGATTCCTGAGTTCTCGAAGGCCTTTCCGCAATATTTTACAATATGTTCGTTAATCGCGGAAAGTCAGGAAGTCAATAGTTTTGATATATTGGTCGTGGTTTTTATATTAACACTTGAAGGAAATGGTATACATATCAAATTCAACATGTTTATATCTCAGATTTACAACTCTGTTATCAATTATGTTTCAATGTGCAGCGCTTTTAAAATACGTCGTTTCAACTGCTATTTAGTCAACCGAATCACTAAAGAGCGTTACAGGCGTTTATATGTTTATATATATCAAACCTATCACCATGCATTAGTTATGGGTCTGTCAACTTACCTGCCATCGTTGTGATATTGATCCACAAATACATAAATCTATTTCATAGGAATGGATTGATAAAGTGGTCACATTGTGACACATCATGAGGGCTAACATTACTTAAATATACTGAACAACAAAAGAAACTTCCGCTGATGTTGATGCTGATTGTCTAGACAGCAAAACAGGAAAAAATACTTATGTTTTAAGAATAATTAGATAGATCGCCAACAATAGTCCAAACAACGTTTTTTTGAAAAGTTCAGTAAACAAGGGAGTTAGACCCCTTTTTCTTAAAACATGTGTTTTGGCCACAAAACAAATTAAATCTACGAAAATTATCAAAATTTATCAGAGACAATATTCTCTATATGTTCCTTACTCCAAAAAAACTCAATAACAGCATTACACAGATTGTGTAAATGGCAGCTTTTGATTATCAACAATCATCCCATTACCTCCCTTTAACATTTCTTTATCATCAATAAAACAGTATTACTAGGCTAATTTAAAACTGTTTAATGTGATATTTAGTACTCACTTAAGTTTGCTTACAAACAGTATATGTGCTGGAAGCATCTAGACGCTCGTCTGTTTAAAGCAATACAGTAGAATTCGCAGTAGTCCAGTCCAATCCATCATTAAGGTCTGGTAGGTAATATGATGTAAATTAGTTGAATCAAATGAACACCAATTTCTCAAAATAAAATGTTTCATCTGTGTAGTTGTTTGTTTCTACGCGTGTCTGTGGTTGACTGTGGTCCCTGAATGCTACATTTTCTGTTCTTCTTCTATATCTACTTTTATTAATTATACTAATGTGGAGTGGAAATTCCTACGGTTAGTATATCCAAGCTCTGTGTGTTCTTTATCTGTCTCATACCTATATAATAATTGTGCTGACCTTTAAATAAGGTCGTGAAATAACAACTAAATATATCAAAACCGTCTAGATCTAAGAAAATGCTGATGAAAATCATCAATTAGCCACGGATATTGTCACGCCCAATATAGATGTCCTCCTGATTTAAACATCATAACGAATGAATAGAACCACTTTAATGCTAGCTGCTACAAGTTTCTTTGTTAAACATAATTAAACGAAACAAAGCACGTATAGAAAGAGATTCATCACTAAACTGGACTTTGTGTTTGAATGACGTGGTCCCGCCTTACTGCCATTAGGCGATTGGAAAGCTTATATTAGTAGGATTTTATAACGGCTATTTTGACAAGAAAACACGTTTAAAAATATTGTTACCTATTGAATGTTTGTATTTTACAATATGCAAACTTTTTAAGCTGAAGTTTTTTATTTCATACCCCAGCCAACCCCGTTTTCGCTTCTTGGAGAATGGGTTGGATGGGGTATGAAAGTTAATACTCGGACCACGTAATGTTCTAAAGCATGTACTATCGCATTTATACTTATAGTCAGCATGTTTTTGATTTTTATAGATAAAAATCTGAAACTGTAAAATACAAAGGTATGCAATGTGGTGAAGAAATGGAAAAAAACGAACAACTAAAACTGTTTTTCCCGAAATTACGAGTGATTATGAATCAAGACTGTAACTACTTGGAAAATGTCAAAACCATGTTTGTTTTAACCCTTAGCCCAGCACATATATATAATGGACTGTTCTTTCTATGAATTAAGACCATTCCATTTATAAGACAAAGGGGTTTTTGGAGTTACTCACAGGATGATCTGGGTTTACAATGGCAGCAAAGGCTATTATAAGGGTTTTGGGTCTCTAATTTCTCATTTCATACTATTTCATCCAGCCTTTGGGGACCAACTGTTGAATCGCCCAGTAAGTCTAAGCTAATTAACTTATATAAGTTCATCAAACACTATTTTAAACATGAAAAATAAACATATAAAGAATCCTTTCGAAAAAAAGCATGGCCTGTTTTAACAACAGGTTTCTCCTCTTTTGGCTCTTACTTAATAAACACAAATAATAACTTCGCCGCCATTAGAAGGCTTATGTAGACTTGTCCATTGATATTGATTACAGCTATTAAAGCCTGTATTTATACTGGAGTTTTATCTCCTTTGAACGCTGATACCGGTATATTAATACAGATTAGTCATTGTCAGTTATTTCAGAAGATGTAGGCACATTTATATGGAATAAATTGGACTTAACCTTTGAAAAAACAGGCAGCGAAAAGCGAGGATGTTAGAGGACTTTCAGTTCACTGATCCAGGATGTTATTACTGATCGTTAACATAGTTAGAAAACATAACATAATTGTCATCAGTCTGTAACAACGTATTTTTAATGCATATATACATGCATTGTTCCAAACGATGGAATGTTTGCATGCTGTAACTTTCAGCAAAGTAACACAACTGACATGTATGTTAGCCGGGTTGGCATGGCGAATTATTTGTTTCTGATTTTAAAGATGATAATAAATGCGTGCGGGTTGGTTCGGATTTTATTTTAAAGTCAGGTGCCTGATACAGGATATTTAGCACCGTTTGTTATGCTGTTTGGGTATCGTACGTTTGTTTTTAGCAGAACATTTATATCTTAGAACTAACTTAAGACTTATAATTATCTGCCAGTCAAACATTCTTGTAAGATTATTTTACAAGTAACAAGAAAACAAAATATTGTGGATTTAACTGATTTTCCATGAGTGAAATTCCCATTCGTCTGGCCTTACAGTTTTCTGTTAAACCTTTCAGCAATCGGAATATGCGGTAATTTGACTATTGTATGGTTTTCAACAAGAAATGATTCGGCCTATGCGGTTTACTATCGTGTATCGGCAAAACACAACTGATGCAATAATTGAAAATATGTTTGTTGTTGTTAAAATTGATAATTTAAATTTAAAGTGATTGTTATGTCATATATTAATAATGTTTGCCTAATTTGCTATGTTTCGTATGTAATAACAAACCAGAGTGAAGTTTTATCCGTGCGATTTCGAAATACGCTAAGGATGAAACTTAATACTGGCTACTTTGTGATGTAATATCGATCCTGGTGTATTTCAACTTACAAGCATTTGTGTAAGAGTTGAACACTTGGACAGGTTTCATTGGATAAAATTGTTCAGAGGCATTGTTTGTTCATTCCAAAGTTGTAAGAATTTAGTTTTTTCCTGTTCACGATATGATGGTGATAAGTTTCATTTTCTATCAAAGTTGTTTCAGGATTTCCTATGTAGAATATCATAAAAAGAGAAGGACTGCAACTCAAACTGTTTAAATAATGAATGCTGGATGTTTTTATCGTGTATGTGGCAGATGGGTAGTGGAACCCTTCTGTGCTCGGTTTATGAGAGTTTAGTTGAGCCATGCCTGGACGCTGACTCACTTGGATTAAAACCAGGGGTGGGGGGCTTTTTATCCTCCTCGAATGGAGAACACCGCGTTGTCTTCCCATCTGGAATTAGTGTCTGGGTCATAACTCATAAACTACTAATGGGAATGCAATGTAACTTTACACTATGGTTTAGGGCAATGCGAGGAAGTGCAAAGCACACGAACCATACATATATCTTCATTTTAATTCGAGTTATACCCTTTCGCAATTTTATGCTTATAATTATTATCCAGAGCATAGCTCAAAAACTATTATTGGGACTGCAAACGTTTCACACACTGATAGGGGACAACGACGGGAAGTGTAGAGCACAAGAAACATAACTGTATGTTCATCTAAGTTAGGCTAATTGCCTTTTGTCGATTCTTACGGATGGCGGGAGGGTTACAGTACAGGTTCTACTCAGGAAAAGTGGGTGGTCTGCCTCTACCACAAAAAAGTCGACCATTATATATAACCTTACGTGTGTTGAAAATGACGTAAAATACAAACAAACAAACAAACTTTTGTAATACTATTCTTATAATCCTTTTCCGAAGCATAACTCTGAGGTAATATTGTTTCCGGCAAATATGCTGTTTTCCATCAAATCTGTCTTATATTAATTTGTATAACATAAGTATCATTCATTTTGTTTAATCAAGCATAATCAACTACATGTATGTTTGTTGCATTGGCTTCGTTCCAGTTTCATGTGTACCTTATTATTTTTACTTTCATACATTCGAAGTTTACGAGATATTTTGTTATTATAAACATCAGTATAAAAGTCGAAGAGGAAATGCAGCTTTCACATAATGCAGTAAACCCCAAAACACGCAAAACTACAAACATGAGTGGCAATGTTAATAAGCAATGAAGACTTATGACGTCCCAACCACAAAATCGGTTGACAATAGGGCTATGCCTTGGAATGCACATATACATGCATTGTTCCAAACGTAAGACATTTCCTTTCGAAAAAAATATCTAAACTTAGGCTGCAATATTTTGCAAACTCTTTACGTTAAATACAACTTACCTAAATGGCTCAATTTTTCCAAGAGGAACTTCCACATTTATGAATTTCTTGTTATAAAGTGTATTGTGATTAAAACGTCTACAATATCACAGTTATGTCCTTTCTCTAAGTAAGTGCAACATTTTTTTTACAAAACATCTTGGGATTTCTTTGAAATATTATGTAGAATTAAGTGTGCAGTATATACAAATATAGCATCAACATTTTTTTACAAAACTTCTTGGGATTTCTTTGGAATATTATGCGGAATTAAGTGTGCAGTATATACAATACATAGCGGAAATTCCCGAGTTGCATTGTTTTCTCCCTTTAGTATATATGTGTTTGTTTTGACTCTGTATTTAACTGTTGTTGCTGTATCAAGTATTGATTGATGTTATCTGATCTGTGCAGCCGCCAGTAGCGTCTGCCAAGACTCGTATGAATTTGGACTGATTGAATGATCATCATCAATTGATTCTCTGATTTCAGAATGAGGTCGAGAACATGGACTAAATGCATCAGTTTTATTTTTAGTTCATAATCTCATCTTATTCGGTGTTCTACTACTAAAAACTATTTACTCTACATTTAAGTAGACAGGTAATTTTTATTATTCAGTCTTTGACTGGTATAGAATTAGATTGTTACTTTTAAACAATATTTCACTTTAAAAAAAAACAAAGATTCTTACTCCTTGACGTTGTTGGCAAGCTGGCGGTATATCTTCTCAACTCATTATTTAAAAATACTCTTGTTGGCTAATAACTGTTATAATTTTAAAATAATGAATTTAATTTAAGTTTTTAGTTGTACATCTGATTATGTCGCTATAGCTAAGTGAGAGAGTGGGATATAAACAGATCCTATATCATAAATCTACCAATGATATACCATCTATAACCATAAACCTCCGTTTACTTTTATCAACTTTATGAGGAACAACGACAATGTTACTCCATATATACTCCTCAAAATAATTTAAGGACCATTTAGATTTTGGTCATTTTTCTGAAGTGATGTAATTGAACAATTTACTGAACTTTTGCAATTTTAAAAATTTAGTTGTATTATTTTACAAATATGTTGCATTACACAAATGTATTAACTTTGTACATAAATATGAAATCCATAATATTAAAGATTAAGTAATTATTACTGTTCTATTGTATGGTCATTAAATTATTTTGAGGAGTATATGTATGTTTGTATCACACAGCCTGTTATATTATATTTTTTCTTTAAAACATGTTGTTCATTTATTAGTTAACCAATTTTAAACTATTTCTAATAATAAATTGTTTTGTTTTTTACAGCAAAGGTATGTCACTCACTATATTATGTGTTAATTTGACTCTACCTGAAGTGTTAAGATAGTTATTAAAGCCAGTATAACAAACTAAAAAAAGCTTTAGAAAAATCAGTCTTTGTGTGTGTTTCAAGAGAAGGTTAAATTAAGGGGAGATAACACACGTTTGACAAAGAGTGCTGTCTTGCCATTACCAACACTTGGGGAGTGTATACAGTACGGTGCCCCGTTACATTGCTGCAATATAAATAACACGAAATAACGAAACAACGATGGTGAAAAGTTGAAACTACGGGCATACGATGGTGAAAAGTCGAAAGAACGATGGTGAAAAGTCGAAACAACGAAAGTACGATGGTGAAAAGTCAAAATTATTTCGTTCTTTCACCATCGTGGTTTCGACTTTTCAACGTCGTACTTTCATGTTATCGTTGTTTCGACTTTTCACCATCGTACTATCGTTGTTTCGACTTTTCACAATGGTACGTTAGACTTTTCACCATAGTACTTGCTTAGCTTCGACTTTTCACCATCGTGTTTCGTTGTTTCGCGTTATCCATAGTGCAGCAATATGCCGTAATGGCCCTAACGGGACACCGTAATAATGTTCTAAAAATCACTATGAGCCTTCATCCCCCAAGGTGGTAACGACCAATCCACTTGGCTCATAGCCTATGATGAATTGGCGACAGTTTAACAAATAATAATACACCGCCACAAAATTCAAAATATCTGTTTAGTTAACCTTATAAGGACGTCTACCTACAGCCCAACAGGACGGTGATTGTCTGCAATCGTCTAAAATCGTGTCTTGTCTTGTCGTGCCCTCAATGGTTTATTCTCTTGTTGCTCTGGCTGCTGCCAAGTAAGTCATTGAGTACCTACTTTGTGGCTTTCTAGGCTATTGTTTTTTTTGTATTTATATATATATTTTTTTTATTTTTTTTTTTTAAAGTCCAGACTCTATTGTGCCCATCGCGTCAGGTATACCTTGACGTGTTCGTTGGCGGACGGACTATAAACCTTAGAATTACACACACACACAATCTTCGTGTTTTACTTATATTGCCTATTAATGCTGCGTTGTTGGTTAGAGATTAGTTCATTGCGGGGATTTCTTTATTTACACCGTCCCGTTTTATTGGGGTGACAGTAGGGTAAGTGTGAGGTTTGGTGGATGCACCATAGAACCTGGTTTAAACCGCCACTGGTCTAACCAGGAAAGGTGTTTGAAAAGATAAGAATCAATCTGTGTTGGTCAGTCAAAAACTCCGGATAAGTCCTTGATAAGTTACAGTGTAAGCATGTCAATGCCCCTACTATAAGCACCTACGACTTTTTCACTCTATACACCACTCTAACACAGATAAATTGGCTTATGCAGAAGAAATTTGCCAGGGAAGGGACTACCTTTCTTGCTTGTAATAATGTCAGGACTGTCAAGGTAGGTATCATATGCCCCTGTGTATCTACCTGCTTATTAATAAACTATACAATATACCTTTAATGCGAGTAACCTCTGTAACTCTATTATTTCAGTATGGATGCAGTGATTTCAATTAGAGGCCACAAGATAAAGTACTGTTTGGATAGTCATTTTCTGTAATTTCATTGTTATTTTTTCTGCTTTGCAATGTAATTCATAAACATGAGAGAAATGGTCCTATAGAACTCACAGCACCAAAACGCAATGGCACCGTAGATCCGCACTATATCACAAACAAATAGAAAATTAACTAGACAATGAAAAATACAATACACAACGGAAAGAGTGTTGAAGACAGGGTTACCGACTTGGAACGGTCAGTAAGCAAGGCAATAATGCCTACTGGTTAGCTTAAGTGGAGTTTAAGTGTAGACAACCACGCTATTATCCTGTCTTCATCGGTCACAAGACAGTGTAAATAAAAGCACATCTCATCAAAAGTAAATCTCTAACAATAAAGTCCACATCCAGAAAAATTAGGAAACGATACACATTTATGTTATTGTAAAGATATAAAAAAAAATCATAATTCCAAACACCTCAGGATGTATCCAGAATTGTACTGAACAACCACATCAGATGCAGTCCAGGAGAAAACCAATCTAGGGTAAGACCAGAAAACCCGAGGGACGAGGGTTCATGCACCCACCTCCCCTTTCAGGGTTTCAGAATGTGCAAACATGGAGTCCCACGAGGTTGCCCGGTCATCGCATAAGAGAAAATTGAAGCGTAGTGACTGACTGTAGAGCGCTCAATCACCAAACATGAAGTGCGCTGTAATTCGAAAGGGTCGTATCCTTTTCTGACGAATTTCCTGATTAATTTTGTAAAGTGGTCAGGAAATCCATCAGACCCTGTTAATTGCCGAAGTTATAGATCACACATCTCCATAGAATAACGGTTGTGATATAATGTTTTAGGTTGGTGGTGTACATTTCCAGCAGGTTTCGTTGCGGCGATAGAACTTTGAGAAAGATTTTCGTAGTTAATAATAACGAAAACCTTGCTGAATAAGTTTACTTTATATAACAACTTGATTATGATAATTGAAATCCTTAAAGGGACACATGGCAATCTTGAGTTTTATTCAAACATTAAAATGTGCTCCTCAATTTAATTATCCTGCGTCATTTTGACTTTAAAACTGCTTACATATAATTAAATAAAAAATTGAGATTTCAACTTTCTTCACTATTTTACCAATTTTTTAAATATATTACTTGTGCAATATTATACAAAGTTAGTAATATGCAAAAATAATTTGCTTTGAACTATTCTAACAATTAATATTAATGATTGAACAAATGCAAGTTAAGAGGAAAACTAACGGGACGCCGTGAGTTTTCAAAAAAATCAAGATTGCCGTGTGTCCCTTTAACATCGTTACATGCCCTAGCAAAACGAATAAGCTGGGAGATTTAAACCCCGTATGATGTAGCACAAAGTACATCCCTATCTACATGTGGATAATTAACAATGTCAAAGTTAATGTCATCTCTCTTATCATACATTTTAGCATTTATGTAATCATTTGAAATCGAGAGATGAAGATCGAGGAATGCTGCTATGGAATTCGAACTGTTGGCTTTATTCAGCGTGAGCTCTGGTGGATACATGCTTGTGACCTTATGAGCAAAGAACGGAATATCAATATTGAGTATGTCATCCAGATACCGAGATGTATTATTAAACGCATCAATAATGTTTCCCTGGCTACCAGGTGACAAACTAACGTGAAACCTCTTTCATCTAATTATTCTCAAAATTAAAGTGCAATTGAATCCAGTTTATACTGCGGCATATCACTCCGCCGTCAACCAAAGTCAAAATAATTCTAGGTCAGAAACCACCATTAAATGGTCATTACAAAGTACTGACATTTTCCTTTAACATTTTATTGAGATAATAATTGATCAACCACTTAGGGACTATTGTGTCCGTCATCGTAGTCCGTCCGTCCGTGTGTAACACTTTAGCCTGCAACCACCCAAACCTTGGCCATACAGTAGTTGACCTATGCTCGTAAAACTACACAGACATCGCTGTCTTACTCCCAAGGAATGTCGGTACACATCTCTAATAACTCCGACTTTCATTTCAGCAGATGTATGCCCCGTTGCATGAAACATTAACCTACCACCTTTCTGAGCTAACCAGAAAGGCATTTGACCGATGTTCATGATGCTTAACACATATGCATCTTACACCAACGAATGTTGTTACGACGTGTTCAAAGTTATGACTTTGCATTTCTATATATTTGACTTTATATTGTTCATGAACTGTTGGTTTGTTTTTAAAATATTTTAAAAACTGTTCATGTACTCGTGAAGGTTATTCAGCGATAATTTACTATTCTGCATCAGTTCGTGAATCTGTTTCATTGAAGTTTAAACACTCGGTGCCACTGAGTGACGACTTTTACATATTATTTTTACCTTTTATTCTTAAATACATAATTATGTATACATAATTATGTATTTACCCAAAAAATACTCATTTCATTTAAAACAACAATTTAATTGGGCCGTTGTGAACCAATAACCTAAATAAATCATGTCAACATGTAAGAGTCATTTCATTAAATCTTTTTTGATATGGAACTTAAGCATCCTGAATGATATTACAATAAAAAAGCATTTTAATTCGTGTTTCAAAATAAATCAAGTGTTTATCACGCATCATTTCCATGTGTGATGAAGGCGTTGTGAGATATTTAGTTATTTGCGAACATGTACTTCCGTGCTCTAGTACACCTCACTCTTTTATCTGGGCGACTACATTGGGGCTTTTAACCACAAATTCTAGGACTTCGAACTTTTAGCTGAAGGTAACACTGCCAGGGCGTTCCTCGGGCTAATTTATGTATACGCACCATCGAGTTTTGGATTCACAAGTGTGCCTAACCCCACTATACCTTCAGTTTTTATTGCATTTTTCGCATTTTTAGCCTTTTTTATTTGTTTGCTTCTTTAATAGCCTGTACGCACGTGCGTCAGTGCGTAAGCCCAGGTACGCCCCTGACTGCGTGTGTTAGAACATATAGGTTTCTTTCAGATTTTTTTTAGCATTTAAAAGTTGATGTTTACTTTTATTTTTATCTCATCTATTGTTAAACATCATGTTTTTATTTTCTCTTTACATATATTGATGTAAGAGTATGCAGTTTTTGTGGGGAATTACTGAGGATACATAGCTCACCACTTAAGGAAGATAAGAATCTTTCATGGGTATCGGGTGAAGATAGGGAATTCCTACCCGATGTATAAGTGTTTTCATCGGAACCGAGGCTCTGCCGACGTTCCGATTAAAACATTTATACCGAGGGTTGGAATTTCCTATCAGAACCGAATACCCATGATAGATTCTTCTTCTTGCATATCAGAGACATGTCGTGAATTGACGCCGTTAGCGACTAACGTTTTGCATGTTTTCCTGCATACCGGATGTTGGTGCGCGTGAATGTTAGCTCGACTCTAGGGTGAGATGGAAATATCTCGCCCCGGTAAAATGACGGATATCCTTGTCCGGTATGCAAGAATATTGTGTCCGTCATCGTAGTCCGTCCGGCCTCCAACAGCATGAGGTCAGCCATTAATATAATTTTTTCAAAAAAATAATGGCACCAATTAATGGATTGATGATTGGGTTTTAATGAAAAATTAAATGAATTAAATTTAATGGCTTGTGCATACCGTAAGGATAGTCACAGTATAGCGTTTGAGCTCATCACGATTTTTTAAAATCATATAGCTCTAAAAGCTTACCTAAGATTACAGTACTTTCGAATAAGTGGTGATTCTTACGACTGTTTACAACACAGTCAGCAACCCAGTTGTGATTAGAATGTGACTAGAATGACATTGACGTATAACAATGAACGCACAATATTTCCAGAATGTTCCTATCATTTATTAGTGTAAGCGTGTTCATATTGTCCATGCCATGTATTAAGTTATATGTGTAGAGTATGTCATTGTCATATATTCTAACACGATCTGGGTAATCTTTCATATACACAAAGAAGAGAGACAACTGTATGTTATTTTACGGTAAAATACGGCTGTTCCGTTAATTCCCCGCGTATTTTTCATCCGTTGGAAGCGCCACATTACAAGACGTCACTTTTTAAAACGTTAACGTCACAGAACGAAAGTAAATAATCATTTTGGTAAATATACGTCAAGAAGACAAACTCAACAGTAATTTGATGAAATTTTAATTACAACAAACTTGTCATTCTCCCAAACCTTGCACACCCCCGATATAAACCCATCATATGCATCAATACACATAACTTTAATAAGCATTTTGAACAAGCTGAGAACGTTTGACGTCATACAGCTATATGACGTAAGCAATGGTTCAATTTTTTGTCATGTGACTACTAGTGTATTTAAACATACTCTACCGCGCAGAACTTTGCATACGGGAGCGCCCAATGGAACAGCCTGTAAACATAGCAGCCTGATTACCTTGACCTCCGAGATAATATAGTGCCCCCACAATAGCGTATATACTACACAGTTAATACTTTGAAAGAGTTATTTGATACTATAGATTTTAGTCTTGTTTTAGATTTCCTTAAAGAAATCAGACTTTATAAATCAATATAATATTTGCCTATATATTATAATTTGTTTACAAGCCCGTTGGCGGGCATTTGTTGATTTACATATATACATAGCTTATATTGCTACCATATCATCCCTTATTTGTAGATAGTTTTCTTTATACGTTTACATTATTTTTAATTACTACGTCATTCCTTCATGATTCATCGGTTTGTGCGCCCAATATGACCTATTTATGTGCCGACGTGCCGTAAAACACCATTCATTCATTCATTCATTCATTCATTCATTCATTCATTTAACAATGGGGTTATTGTCGTGTTAGAATCGAGATAATAAATAAGTAGCTATATTGTGTCGGTGAATACAATACAGTTAGTCGTTCGGAAGCGTGTAATTAAATCACTCTTGCTAACGCACTCGTGATTTAATTACTACGCATCCAAACTCCTAACTATATTTTATTGGTATGTATTTATTATTTCTTAAATAAGGTATACGTGTCCAGATTTTCTTTTCCATACATTAATGAGTGTGCAAAGAGTCTTTATTAGTTATCAATGTAAATTGTCCGAATGTCCCTATCATTTATAAATGTATGTGTTCAGAATGTCCATGCTATATAGTAATGTATATGTTCCGATAATGTCGATGTCCTTGTCATATCATAATGTATGTGTGACAAAAAAGACTAGAAATTTAATTGTTTTCTGCTTTAAATGATCAGCAGGGATGTTTTAATTAGGAACTAGGAACTATATAATAATCAGTCAAATTGTTTTAATAAGGTAATAGGAACAAGTAACAAGGAATTATAAGAAACAGTCAATTTGAAAGTATTTTAATTAGGAACTAGGAACTAGTAAATAGGAACTAGGAACTGCTTCGGAACTAGGGATAATAAGCTAACTTCACACATATTAATACAGATCTGAGAACAACTTACACAATCTGTTTTAAATTCATCTGCTTTCAGAAATGTAATATGTTGATTTTTTAGAATCTAAAATGGTACCTAGTGTGGTTATATTAAGTTATAAGACATTACCTATTTTGAATTTCAATTGTATTCATTTTCAAACTTGAATTAATTGTCTAGCTCGTTTAACTGAAAAACAAATTGCATAAGCCCCTCGGGTTTGAAAATGTTTACAATCATGATTATGATAATACGATACGATAATTCACCGTAAAGGATGTTCATTGTCTTAAATCACGCCAATTCTAGATATACAACTGTAAAATCGAACTCCAAAATGTGGTAAATATATTGCTTTTTGTCTGCGTTCATAATTGAAAATTATTATTTATTGTATTGAATGGAGACCAGTTTTGAGATAATAAACTTCCATATCTGCATCCAAACGTTGGCTATGGTTTAAAACAGGAAAAACGACTCTCGTATATGTAGCGTGTAAATGTATTTCTAACAATTTCAGCAGTAAAAATAGCATGGAACGTTTTCGTTTTCTTATGTCTAGTATTTTGGAGATTTGATAAACACTTGCGTCATTGCGCTTCCCTATTCTACCGTTATGTGGTAATTGATGTATTATAATGATAAGGATCTGTTTTCAGATGGGCTTGAAGGTATATGTGAGTACGTAAAGGTAATGTTCGTGTAGGTGTATTCGACAATAACACTAACACGAACATCTAGTGGTTTAAATGAAAAACACCTTATATGGACTAAATCTTAAATTGTTAAAAGAGAAAGAAAAAATAAAACTATAACATCTTTGTTAAGCGATCGTCATTTTGTGTGGTTATATAAAGTACAGACAAAATGGGAACGTGAGAAATCTTAGACTACTTCATTATTGTTTTAAAAAAAACACATTTTACCAATCCATTAGTTTGCCCTAAATGTAACAGCCGTATATACTTTAGAATATCTTAATTAATGCCTAGCTTATGATCTTCGTGTATCTATTGCTTGCGATACGTATATTTATAATGATGTCGTGGTTTATACATTAACATTATCAGCTGCGTGTCTTTTGTATTACGTAAATATTATTATTACTGGATAGAAACATATATGCTTTGTATTATTACATAAATTAATCTATATTACTGATAACTGGATAGAAACATCTATGCTTTGTATTATTACATAAATTAATCTATTATACTTATACTGGATGAAAACATCTATGCTTTGTATTATTTCTTAAATTAATCTATTATACTGATTACTGGATGAAAACTTCTATGCTTTGTATTATTACATAAACATTACGTGGTCCGAGTATTAACTTTCATACCCCATTACGTTGTCCCGCATTAATTCCATTAAGCGATGGGAAAGCTTATATTAGCAGGGTTTTATAACGTATATTTCGACAATAAAACATGTTTAAAAACATTATTTACTGGGAAAACGCGATGAACTGTTTACAATTATCTAATAAATGTTTTATTTTCACAATATGAAAACTATTTAAGCCGAAAGTAAGGCTTTATTTCATACCCCAGCAAACCCCGTGTTTGCTTCTTGGAGAAGGGGTTGGATGGGGGTATGAAAGTTAATACTCGGACCACGTAATCCAACCCATTCTCAAAGAAGCAAAAACGGGGTTGGCTGGGGTATGAAATAAAACCTTCATTTCGGCTTAAAGTTTGCATATTGTGAAATTAAAACATGTAATAGGTAATTTTAAACAGATTATCGCATTCAATAACTGAATCAATTAAAAGAAACAATTACAATTAACAGAGTTTTATCGGATTGCAATTTCGGCGTGGATATCATTTAGGAAATTCGAAACACCAAATACATTAGATCAAGTTCGCAGTCTCCGACTGTTTGAAAATCATGAAGTCACCTTTAATAACAAACCACTATTCTTTAAGTCCTTTTTAAAGAGTGATATACACTCTCTTAAAGATATTTGGGATGAACAAAGAAACTATTTTATTCAGGAACAAGATCTTTTCCGTAAACTCAAATTCCGGCATAACTGGATATCGGAATTGGCTCAAATTAGGAAAGCAATACCAAGTAAATACCTAAACGCTATGATATCAGGAGAATTCTCCCCAGGAAAGCAGTCACCATTGAATATGGAAAAGACACATGTCTTAAATTATAAAAATAAAATAATATTACCAGGCTAACTGAAAAATAAACAGATAAAAAAGGTATTAAATTCAAAAACAGACACAAAACTAAAAACGGAAATCAACTTGGAGCAAAAATTAGCACTAAATCAAACACAATGGGAAATTGTCTGGATGAATATCCACTACTCTTTTGCATCCAGGAAAGTTAAACAATTTCAATGGACATTTTTACACAACACAATATTTACAGAGCATAAACTTAACATTATGAATTTATCTAATGGATTATGTAATATATGCAAAAGGGAAAGAGAAACGCTCATCCACTTATTTTTTAACTGTGACATAATTAAACAAGGATGGAATTATATAGAATCTATTTTCTAAGATATATTTGAATTACTTGATCTTTATTTAAAAAGCATAAACTTCAAAAACGTGGGTCTTGTTTTTTATCAAATTCCATTCAAATATAATATTGCCAATACCATAATGTATGAAGCCAAATGGCAAATATGGAAATTTAGGAACATTCACAAGTTCGAGAATAAATCTCCTAGCTCTGACTTCCTACTGCTACACATAAAGCAGTCAATAAAAAACCTTTGTATATGGCAAAACATGAAGCGTGAAAACACGACAGCAATTGATTATATAAAACAGTTATAGCACTGTCAGGCTTCGTAGCAGATATATTCGTGTAAATATTTGTTTGTGTTTAATGACTGAAGATTGTTCAAAATATGTACATTTGATGTTTAAAAATGATTAATGATTGGCATGCTATTTTTTCTTCTTGAATTTCGTTTCGACTGAGGATGGTACTGGCATAAGCATGATATATAATATCCAATGACTGGCATGCTAATTATCTTCTTGAATTTCGTTTCTTCAAGAGGATGGTATTTACAAAAGCATGATATATAGAATTTGGAAAATAAATCTGAGTTGTTACTTACCACTTGCATTATGATTTAATCAAGCAATGTATTTAAGATAAACATTAAATAGCGCCGTAATATTAGTTCTACATGTTAATATTCTGAATTGTGTATGTATATTTTGAGTACATGTTTATTGTACGGTGTGACTGGGGAATGGCTCCCCGACCCCCACACACCTATGACGGGGAATTAAACGGGTTTCCTGACAGAAACTAAAAAACAAACAAAAAAACAACAATTGCAACACACTTTGCAAAACAAAGCCTTGGTGTGTATATAATTAGTCAGAACAGAAAGATAAACAGCGAGCTAGAAAATCACTATTTGTTACGACTTATTCAGCTGCCGAAGGCAGCTGACTCTTATATACAGTCCAGTATTTTATCCCAAAATTTGGCTGAAATCTATGCTCTGGCTTATCAGCTAGTCCAATTAGTGTTAACTGCAGTTTGGCCATAAATCATGACCCCTGCTGGGCTGACCACCACTTGAGGAAACAGATATCTCTAATCAAAATACTATTCATGTATTAGGAGTGTGCAGTATTACCACCAGTTCAGAGTAACCGGTTACACATTTGTCAGTTTTACAGAAATTTACTGAAGGTTATTAATATGAAATTTATTGTATTTTATAATAGATCATTTATTTTGTTTCAATTCAAAAGGAAGAATGTGCCAAACAATGCTGGTAAGTTTATACAATTTTATTAATTACATAAGTATATAATTATTCTACTGATATTTAATTCTTTGTTCATGGTAATTAATATACCTTTGACGTTACCTTAGTTAATCATCTAGTATAATCATCAGTTCAGATATTGGGGGCAAGGTATAACTACTTTTCTATGTCATTTGGCTAATTGTATGCCCTGTGACAGTAACATTTTCAGACACAAGCACGTATATTTGTGAATGGGTGGCAGGGTTTGGGTTTGGGGGTGTAGTCAACATATAATTCGGTAAAATATGGATTGCCGAAACATACTCTGCCTCTATTTTTCCTACGCCTATTTTTGCATTTCACTATAAAATTACTTGCAGAATAATTTTAAAATATTGAGTTTTATTTTCAGCGAGAGGCTCCAAATAGACCACACAAACAAACAACAGAAGATGGCGTTTCAAATTCCAATATTAAAAGACTTACCTGTTATTTGTGTTGAATCAGGAGAACTTTAATGACCTTAAGCTTTTCTTAAAAAAACATAGATGTCCAGCAGAGTAGCAACATATTCAATTGGTTGAAAGGAAAAAGACAAATGCGTGAAAAACATTGCAGGGCATCCAGTGTTTAGTGTAAAGACTGTTCTGCATTTCTGTTTTGCTTATGCTGAGAATTATGATGTGTGTTTCAAAGTCACCAAACATATTCAGAAAAAAACTATTAAAAACATGTGAAGATTCAATTCCGTCCATAAAAGAAATTTATGTCGCTGTTACAAAAGCAAACTTTCTCAACAAGGACGTATTAAATTATGTCATCCCAGAGGACAACGACATTTCTTCTTTGCATTCTTACTATACGCCGGAGTTTGCAGAAGAAAACTGGAAAAAGATATGTATTTTTGAAATACACTTCATAAAAACATACAATTTTGAACCAGCCACAGAAACATATGAAAATATGGTAAAAAGAAAATCTGATTTCTTTAATATATTGGAAAAGGCCAACAGTGTTTCACAAACACTTTGCACACTTTCTAAAATGGAGATCTCCAGTAGAATCAAACGAAGGGAAACAGCAGAAATGGACACATCAAGTATGTGCATGGGGACCAGGCAACACCCTTAATTAATTTGACAGGAGGAGGGGTGGGGAGCTGTGTAGGTTTTCTGGCCCTCAATAAGTTGGCTTTTGTAATACTGTATATATTGTTTCATGAGGGTGACCTCTCTTTTGATAATGAAATGGATTGCTACATAATACACTCTTTCTTCAGTTGTTTCTTGCAAACACACTATTGATCTGATTTATAGATGGTTTTATATTGTTCTGTGATATCATATGTTTATTTAATTTTAGTTGGTGATATCACCAAGTACAGTATTGATATCGCCCACTTAAATAGGTGACATCTATGGGGCGCCGTTTTACTATTTAATCACTATTTATAGATATCCATAATTTAATTAAAGATATCTATAATTTGAATATAAGATGTCTATAAATCGATGTATAGATATCTTAAATGAATTATGGATATCTATAATTCAATCGAAATATAGATATCTTATATTCGATTTTAAGATATCAATAATTCATTTTTTCTATAAATCAATTTAAAGATATCTGGGGTGGGGAGCTGTGTAGGTTTTCTGGCCCTCAATAAGTTGGCTTTTGTAATACTGTATATATTGTTTCATGAGGGTGACCTCTCTTTTGATAATGAAATGGATTGCTACATAATACACTCTTTCTTCAGTTGTTTCTTGCAAACACACTATTGATCTGATTTATAGATGGTTTTATATTGTTCCGTGATATCATATGTTTATTTAATTTTAGTTGGTGATATCACCAAGTACAGTATTGATATCGCCCACTTAAATAGGTGACATCTATGGGGCGCCGTTTTACTATTTAATCACTATTTATAGATATCCATAATTTAATTAAAGATATCTATAATTTGAATATAAGATATCTATAAATCGATGTATAGATATCTTAAATGAATTATGGATAGCTATAATTCAATCGAAATATAGATATCTTATATTCGATTTTAAGATATCAATAATTCATTTTTTCTATAAATCAGTTTAAAGATATCTATAACTCAACATAGGATATAGTTAAATCGCTTCGAATTATAGATATATATATAATTATTATGTTAATTTATTAAGTCGTTGAATTAATTGCAGATCCCTTACATTTACCCCGCAGCCAAGCTGTTATTATAGTATAAGAAATATTTCCAGGAGACAAGTTTGTGGACATTGAATGCATTAAATTACAGATATCATTAATTCAACGGTATTTATGGATACCCATAATTCATTTAAAGATATCTATAAATCTAATATAAGGTATCAATAAATGCTTGGCAATTAATGATACCTTAATATGAATTATAGATATCCATAATTCAAATAGAAAATATCTATAATCGATTTAGATATAACTTTAAATGATTAAAGATATATATTATTAGAATATAAGATATCTATAAATAATTAATGATATCTATAAATAATATAAGACATCTTATATTCGTAAGACATCTTATATTCGAATTATAGATATCTTTAATTCAAGTATGGATATCTATAAATAGTGAATAAATATTAAAACGGCGCCCCATAGACATCACCCATACCACTCATTTAAAATGAATGGGTGATATTTTAATGGGTGATATCATTTATTCAACTCGTGACATCACGCATATGTATAAAGGATAGAACTCGTACTAATAGGTGATATCATGCATTGATTTTGAATGCTTTTCAGTACAGATTCGATATATCACATATGCAAATGACTGATATCATTCATTCATATTACTGATTCCAAAAGGTGGTGTTAAGCATTTGTATATGTGATATCAAAAACTAGTATTAAAAAGCAATACCGCATCTAAAATGATTTTTTTCCAGCAAGAGTTCTCTAATGTGTCTATCCTAATCACCATATTTAACTCTACCGTATTTGTAGATTATTTGCAATTTATATATTTTATTGAATTACCTACTCAAAATACTAGATAATTTCAAATCTATTAACAACTGTCATTACAAATTTAAAACTATTTGTAGGATATGTTAAACATTCAACAGAGTAAGAGTAAATACAGCATTATGGCTAATTTCTTGAGAGTTACATAGTTTCATTATATTGTGTACATGTATATACGTGTACATGTATATACATTTTATTTATTTGTAATCAAATAAATAATAGTTAAGTTCAGATACCATTGTATGTTAATTTGTATTTTCTAGAATAAAAAGTGAAATTAAACCTAACCTAGTGTACAAGTTTCTTTTACAAATTGTATTTCCTCATAAAACTGACCCATGTCTGTTATCTCTGTGAAATCTGATACTCCTGCTGGTCAGAGATAGCCCATCATTTACGACCCCTTGGAGTGCAAAGCTGTTATCGTAATTTAAAGCATTATTTACATTAGGGTGTTAATCAGATCCTTAGAAAGTGGGGAAAACTTGAAAATCTGGTATAAAATGTTAGACTGTATAGCTTTAGAATATGTCTATGGTTAACAGACTGTGAATCATGTAGCCGACAATAATCCTGCATTACAACTTCAATTCCTAGGGAACCCGTCTAAAAAACTTGAATGGTATAAACACATATTTTTCAATGTTCAAAGCTTGCCGTTTTATTGCCTCAAATGTCGTTTTCGTAGAGCAGTCTACTAAAGTGTAGAATGCGGCAATATTTCCGTGATCTTCACGTCCGGGATTTTTTACGGAGCATATTGAAACTGAATGAAACGCAAGTATTGGAATGGAGTAAGTGCAAATCAGTATTTTAATGGAATAATACCTTTTTATGGAATAATAACCATTTATAATGCGGTATTCTCGTAAATACCGCCGTGTTATACACTAGTCGATGGGTTTATTCTGCTGCCGAAGGCAGCAGAATCTTATATTACTTTACTATTTGCACATGGTAAGGTAGTAATGAATAGTTTCTTTGAGTGCACATGGTAAGGTAGTAATGAATAGTTTCTTTGAGTTTTTTCACTTTGATAACTACACATGGTAGCAATGAACAGTTTGTGTAAATTCCAAAAATTTCAAAATTCAAAAATTCAAAATTCAAAAATTTCAAAATTTCAAATTTCAAATTTCAAAATTCAAAATTTCAAAAAATTAAAATTTCAAAATTCAAAATTCCAAAATTCCAAAATTTCAAATTTCAAAATTTGAGAATTCAAAATTCAAAATTTCAAAATTCAAATTTGTAAAATTCAAAATTCAAAATTCAAAATTTCAAAATTCAATATTAAATTTCAAAATTCAAAATTCAAAAATTCAAAAATTTAAAAATTCGAAATTCAAAATTTTTCAAAATTCAAAATTCAAAATTTCACAATTCAA
Organism: Cyrtodaria siliqua; assembly: GCA_037043455.1. Taxonomy (NCBI): domain Eukaryota; kingdom Metazoa; phylum Mollusca; class Bivalvia; order Adapedonta; family Hiatellidae; genus Cyrtodaria; species Cyrtodaria siliqua. Next base: position 103,443 of record JAWPHD010002742.1, read on the forward strand.
AATTTCAAAAATTCAAAATTCAAAAATTTAAAAATTCAAAATTCAAAATTTCCAAATTTCAAAAATTCAAAATTTCAAAATTTCATCAAAATTCAAAATCCAAAATTTCAAAATTTCAAAATTCAAAATTCCAAAATTTCAAAATTCAACATTTCAAAATTTCTAAATACAAAATTCCATGAATAATTTGATTTAATAATAAAATAATTGTTGAACAGTTTCTTTGAGTTTTTCGCTTTGATAAGTTAAACTTTCTTGCCAGTTTCTACCAAGATATAATGCTATTTTCTCTCGGCAGCTATTTTACGCTTGCGTAAAAGCTTGCTTGTTCGCTGCCTATATGGTTTTCATAATTGCACATGTAATGGTAAGGTAGCAATGAACAGTTTCTTTGATTTTTTCACTTTGATAACACAATCTTATAATTACACATGGTAGCAGTGGGACGTCTGTTGTAATGCACACGTTAACGCACACGCATCCCTTACATGTGAACACCTGTATTTCTGTGCTGATGTGTACTTCTAGCACGTCGAGGTCCAAAGTTGAATTGTAATCAGTATGTAAGGCGAATCACGGTATTTGAAAAGAAAGAAGCGAGGTCGCCTACCTTGATTCAAAATGTTTGGTAAGAACAACTGATGGTAAAACTCGGGAAGAATGTGTCTGGCAAGAAAAAAAACGGTCGTGGCGTGTTTACGTCAACATTATTTTTTTCAATATTGTTTTAACACCCGTGACTTGATATGTTATTATGTTAAACTTCGTTTCCAGTCCCTACCCAGATATATGCTATTTCCTCTCGGCAGCTATTTTACGCTTGCGTAAAACTTTGCTTGTTGTATAATAATACAGCTATACGTACTGTCTAGCATTTTAATTCTCAAGTACAGACTCATTGTGCAGTTCCATTAAGGGATCATCCCCCAGGACAATTGGCGGAGGACTATAATCCTTAGAACCACATACACATGCTATTCCTTGATACATACTTCGCGAGTGCTGTGTTTCACTTTAAACAAACTAACCCGCCATCTAACGAAAACAGTAGGTTTAGAAACGGTGTACATATGTTGTAAAATATGGCTGTTGTTGGCTGGATAGCTTCTTTAATATAATATTGATTTAAAATTTGTTTTATGATTACTAATAATGTGACGTATGTTACCCTAATAATTAGTAATATGATTCATACTTATCAGTAACGTCTTCGTATAAAAAAACAATTAATGTGTTCATACCAATATTGATAAAAAGAAAATATAAAACTAAATCAAAAAATGTATATCATTTTAAAGAAGTCACTTACTTTGTTTTTATTATTTAACACATAAATCCATGTACCTTGAGACTCATACTTGTGGGGTAATTGTAAAATATGTAATTTTTGTGACGGGTTTTCAGGTATGTCGCAGTTCTCACTGCTGCGTTTCTGTGGATAGTTCACTCTTGTGTTGGCACCTCTGTTTCTAAATATTCATCTGGCAGGTCAGTTTATGTCTTTTTAACCGTTTTCTTTCTTATATAGCACCATAATTCAATCTTAATGTTAATGACAACATTCAGTTTGGCTTAGCTATACTTAATATACAGATATGTAAAAACAGATTGTTCAATATTTACTATGTATTTATTTACATCACTAACATCATTTGACATGAATGTGTTATTTGTGTTATATGTTTCAACTTATTTCTTTTACATCGATTGCGAAACAATTTCTTGCAATTTATATTAATCACTCTCGATGGCTTCCTGGTAGAACTGGTACAAAGCAATGTGGATTAGTTATCTTGCTTAAGGACAAATAATTGCAAAGGCGAGGATCGAACACACGACCTCTGGATCTGGAATCCGCCGCTGGCGCCCTACCACCAGGCCAGGCACCCCACCAAATGTGTTATGAATGATTTAATGAGAATAATTATCATTTATTTTTCAGACTAAATTCATAACTTGAGGCGAAGATTGTGTTTAGCCTTTCAGAACAAGTTTATACTTTATTTTCAATTTTGTAATTACTATTATATGTATAAACCTCTCAATGACTATTATTTCCAGTTAAAATGTATTTACGAATTGTATTCTGATTACTGATTAATAATTTCGTATTGAACTTGTACTATCCAGAACTGGACTTCTATCGGTTGTAGAGTTTAAAGTTCTGCGGCCATGTTTTGTTTCATGAACATGTTTATGTTTATTTAAATAGAATTCAGTACAACACAATAGATATTTACAATTCACACATTGTAATATCTGTGAAAAGCGAGAATACTATTTTATTTGATGACGTAGAAAACTTTGAACAAGTAAATTAATCCACAGGTAAATGTATTTATCAATTATCTGGCAATATTTTTGCAGCTATACAATTCAGATTTACCTCATTTCCCCGTGCAGTCACGCAGTGGTAAAAGTAGTATCTACGTCATGCAAATAATACTTATTTGTACATAAATCTTAGTAGCGTTTTTAAATGTAGGTTTCTCTCCGGAACTATTAAAAAATGTTCATATGGTGTTTAAGAGTTACATTTGTTAATTGATAATACTACAGAAGGGTGGCCATTAATCTTAACATTTAACAGTGCTTTGTTTTTCTTAGATTCTCGGGTTAGCATTTACTAGTTAACAATGGAAAATATGGAAAGATGTAAGTATCAGTCTTTGTTGTAACTGATTAAGAATATTACAACTAAGTGCACATGTTTGTTTAACTATGAGCTATTGTTTGAAGTCGTTTTCTTATTTAGAATACATAACAAATAAAAAAGACGAATATATAGAAATCAATTTGAAAGCATGATCGTTTAAATGTGACATAACTAATTATATATTACAGTTAATTCAATCTTAAAAATCCATGTCAATCTGGAACCTGCATACATCACGTTTAGTAATTATATTTAGGGGTCGCGGTGGCCCAATAGATAGCATGATCGACTCTGTATCCGGCGTCCTTAGGCAGGACAGTTCTATTGGCCTCATCCGCCGTATTGGAACGTTAACTAAATGGTCCCGTTTGTCGAAGTATATTGTGAGAGAACCTTTAAGAACCACATGCATCGAAGTTCCTGGATTGCTACTTTCCTGTCTTTTTTCCTGTCCCTCTCTATAGGGCGGTTAAGATAATATGAAAATGAGCCGTTAAACAACAAATCATTTCAAGTTGCAAGTATACAATATACTTCACATTGCATTTTATACTTTTCACACCTTATACTATCAACGTTTAAAAGTGCATTTTATTCTCATGTTTCTAAATGATACTAAAATGCATTGTAAGTTTTATGTATATATATATCATTTATTCCGATCTCGCAACTGCCAACAAGATTTGGGCTCCCGAGATTTGCCATTGTTTATTTCTGCGTTTAGCCTTTTTTTTCGGAATTTCAATTAGACATTATATACCTGTTGTATGCTGACCAGGCCCCAATAAGCTCAACGATTACAGGTTTGGGGGCAAAGACTCGGTCTGCACGTGAACGTTACCTTGGCATACGTACGAACACCGCGAGCAACCGACCTCGCTGGATGTGTTGTCAAATAATTAAATAGAATGTGGAAAAGATCAATTAGTTTGGCAATTCATACATAAGACAACTGATACATGCCGAACGCGGAAAATCTAATATTTCAAAGTAAAGGTGTTTTAGTAAACTGTTTTGTATAATAGTACACGAACAATTCGAGAATGCATGTATAATATTTAGAACAAAGCCATAACAATTACGCATACTAACAAGAGAGAGACATATCACAAACATAGAATGCTTGACACCGCCTTGTAACGGTCAGTTGCAAAAGAGGTAGCTGTTGGGAGGATTGTGAGGGTTGGGGTTGGGGTGTAGTACCGGTTCCAGTGTGCACCAAGCATCATGTTTACCCTAGTACCATCCCAATGAAATAGGACAGTGTAGTAATTCCTGCCAGGCTGTAGGCGGAAAAAATGGGCGGTATAAGTAAAAAGGAGAGTAACATGTATTATAAGTCAACAGTTTAGTAACGTGTTTTGTAAATCAACAGCTTAGAAAGCCACCAAGAAGGTATTCAGTGATTAATGAGAATCCACTCAACATGACATTGAACCGTTACGACAAGAAAACATTAAAATAAAGATACAACTTAACCATCTTGCCGCCAAATTTCAAACGTCGTCTTCTTAAATTTGAATTCAAACAGTCCGAAAATACTTTATATGTAAAGTGTTATGGAAATAAATGCTGAAATGGGGATCCCTTGGAAGCAACAAACACAAACAAGAGATAAAAGTAGCAGACTCGGTTTTATTGAGTCTGTTCATGAGAGGTAATGTAACATAGGTCATGAGAGGTAATGTAACAGTGTTATGGAAATAAATGCTGAAAAGGGGATCACTTGGAAACAACAAACACAAACAAGAGATAAAAGTAGCAGACTCGGTTTTATTGAGTCTGTTCATGAGAGGTAATGTAACATAGGTCATGAGAGGTAATGTAATAAAGTGTTATAGAAATAATGCTGAAAAGGGGATCACTTGGAAACAACAAACACAAACAAGAGATAAAAGTAGCAGACTCGGTTTTATTGAGTCTGTTTATGAGAGGTAATGTAAAATGAAACATCTCTCACGCCTCCTAGCACCGGCGTAAGCGATATTATACGTTATCTAAACACAAAGATCGGGCTTGTTGAAAACTTTCTTGCTGAATGGCGAACTGTGTTAACCCCGATCAGCCTTCACATTATATGCAAGTTGATCTGGCTTTAGGTGTACCGGAAGTAAATCAAATCCCATTGAGTCCAATGCAATATTGTCCAAGCTTTCTAGTCAGCCATTTTTCAAAATGAAGTTCAAACTAAGATTCACTTACATGTTCTTAGTCATGAGACCTGTCTCTCTAGAAAACTGCTGAGAATAGTAGGGGTCATGTGGCATATAAGAAAATAAAATTCTGATATTTGTTGACACCGTTAACAAACTGCATTCATTCGGCATCTCTTAAATGTGTTCTATTTTCACTTTCAAAACTGTCAACCATGCAAATGGTTTTTAGCTACCACAAACAAGTCAATAAAGTCATTTCAGCCAGAAAAACAGGCCTTAAATACTCAAAAATGCCTTTTATCACAAAAAAAGTTATGGATTATATATTTGGGAACTCCTTTCGACTACACCAGGCATGAATATCACAGTGATTTACTTCCTGTATGCCTTTACAATGATCGTAAAAAACAATCATTTTTTGACAGCGGCAGCAAAAGAGTTAAAAGTTGACTTAAATATATCTACCTTTTTAGGATTTAGGTAAAACATCATTACAGGGTCCATGGTCTATCCGGTCATCATACAATAAAACAGAAGATCTTACATGAGTACTCATTCATTATTGAATTTATTAAACGAGTTGGCAAAATGATATAATGCGACGCTCTTGCCGAGCATTTTATCATTTTTGCAAACGTGTTTAATAAATTCAATAATGAATGAGAACGAATGTTAGATTCTATTTATTACATAACTTATAACGTCATATTCCGTCAGAAAACGTACATTAACGTGACGTCCATGACGTCATTAACGTTGTGTTATACCACTAGTGGAATATCGAAAATATTGAATGGTGTTATTACACTCCCACACCACATTTTATGTGATAAAATAGGACAGCACAGTGGCGAACTGTAAATGGGTCAACCACTAAACATGTAGTGCGTGGCAAAATAACATGGTAATAACCTCATTTGATTAATGTTCTAATGTTTCTTGAAAGATATTTATGAAAGTAATCATGACCACCAATACCCTGGTGAAAATAAGTATGGAAGTCGAACAGTAAATGCAGCTTTCACAGAACACAGTAATCCAAAATACACGCAAAACGACAAACATGAATGGCAATGTTAATAAGGAATAAAGGCATATGTACGGTGGCAATTAAGTTATTAAGTCGTGGCCACGACTTATTATGTCGTGGCCACGACTTATTTATCTCGTGGCCACGACTTATATGGGGTCTATCATTGCATCTAGGTGGTCCAACATGGCATGGAATTTGGGTGGTTCAACATGGCATTTATGTTGTCCAACATGGCATCTAGGTGGTCCAACATGACATCTAGGTGGTCCATCATGGATTTTTGGCGGTCCAACATTGGCATGGCTAGCCATTCCAAATGTGATAAAATATTAATACGCGTGTGGCGGAATAAATGAAATCTTGCTTATAAATGCACATTTTGATTCTCTTGCCGTCAATTCCCGGGGCGCGGCGTTCCTCGCCAGTGTGGGACGGCGGAGCTACGTCGGTTACCGCGAGCGGTTAGCGTGCAACTCGCCTAACACTAGCTTCAACGGTACATTGGGGCTAGGGTTAGGGGTTTTCTCCAATAACTCGGCACAGCGTCGAAGGAGCACGGCCAAACTGTGCCCGTATCTGCACAGCGCAGTAGCTAGATCGATATATCCAGCAAGCTCCTTCCTTCCTTCATTCCTTCCTTCCTTCCTAGGAGCACGAGATAATAAGTCGTGGCCACGAGATAATAAGTCGTGGCCACGAGATAATAAGTCGTGGCCACGAGATAAATAAGTCGTGGCCACGAGATAAATAAGTCGAGGCCACGACATAATAAGTCGTGGCCACGACTTTGTAACTCGTGGCCACGAGATAAATTATTTTTCTCACATATCACGTCTATGTCACCGTACATATGACGTCACAAACACAAAAATGGTTGACAATATGGCTGCCGCCTTGGAACGGTCAGCGGCAAAAAAGTCCGCTGGGGGTTTAAACCAGGTTCTAGGGTGCACCAAACCTCACATTTACCTTACTGTCATCCGAATGAAATTGGACAAGCCTGAGCACCATTGAGGCCACGACAATCCCAGCCATGAACTATTCTCTAACCAACAAGGCAGCATTATAGGCAATATAAAGATGCTCGTGTATATATAAATACAAAAAAACAATAACCTTGAAAATTCATAAGACACATCATTATAGAATAATGGTTTGATAGTACTTGTCGCATACAAGTTCTTAAATTAATATAAATTTAAAAGTCAATGAGAGTGAAGATAATAACAGTTGGCAATTTTTTGATGACGGTAGTTCTAATAGAGAGGATGTTTGTTTATACAAAGATCATACACGGTTGAAACTCAACATGACTACAGGCTCTAGAAAACAAAAAGTTAAAGTAGCGATCCCGACAACAACATCCATCCATTGTTTACAACATATATACTCTGTTTCTAAACCTACTTATGACGAGGTATATATATAACTTGCATATAATGAGACTCTATAGACACAATGTATAACCAGCCAAACCAAACCCCAACTCTGGATCGTCGAATTAAGAGTTACCAACTCATAATTCATTTTACGCATATTCAATCACGGGTATTTCAAGAACCCGTTAATAAACCTATACTTTAAATCTACACATAAACCTTATTATATGACCTGAACACCTGGATAGAGTTTTGATAAACGGGTTTGAAGTGTAATTTTGTCATTATTTGGTGGTTTAGTTTCTTTAACAAATGAAACGTACCCATGAGATGTAGCTTTCGTGAAACGCATCCCTCTAAATGGGTTGGTAGGGGTGGAGGTGGGTGGGGATTAAAGATGTAACAATTACTCATCTTTATCGCCATAGATAATGCTTATTATTTCTCCTTTTTAAAAGAGATATTTAAATCGCGAATTTCAAAATAAGCGACCGATTCAGAAATATAAACATTATTGTGTTGAAGTTATTAACCGTTAACCCGCTTAGCACGACTATGATAGCCTTTGCGTCCACTGTAAACCCAGATCAGCCTGCGAGTAACACGCAGGCTGATCAGTGTCCGCCTGATAATCAGTCATTTTCTCCAAAACACCCCTTTGTAACATAAATGTAAGGAATAATTCAAAGAAGGAACAGTCCATTATATATATTTAGCGGGTAAAGGGTTAAAGGTATCGATGAAATATAATGACGTGCTCAATGGAAAAGTCCATTCTTGACATTCTACTTGTGAATTTGAACATATAATTCTAAATTACATATATGCGTATGTATAAGTGAGTTTTGATCGATTCCAAGCAGTGTTTTACATTAAAAGCATTATGCTTTATCAAAACTGAACAATTATTTTCTTTTAAGGCTTGTACCTGACGGACGAGGTGGATACAAAGTTTGCCAAGATCAAATTTATGGTCACGTGGTTATCCAAGCCAAGTAAGTTAAAATGTTCACATAATTTATATAACATTTTAAATATGCAATTATGTTCTATTAGTTTTAGATGGTTTGTATATTAATGTAAACTTTCGAATATTTCACTAAATGAATTAATCCAACTAACAATGTATATTGTTAAATTTTGCGTATTAAACAGAGACATAATCTGAGTTTAAATAAAATCAGTTAATTAATACAAAATTTGAAAATATAGTCGATCTGATTCCACCGAAAAATAGATTAAACACTAAGTATTATTTAGGTGTATTAAGTGAAATTGTAAGAAATTGAAACTCAAATGTAGCTACCTTGGGGTAAGATGTTGAGATTGTATTTTGTTAAAATTCCGCTTAATACATACTTACTTACTAAGTAGTTAACCTACTTTTCATCAACTGGATGAACTGTGGCATTGATGTGCAAATAAACATTCCCTTGAGCGCAGTGTACCTCTGTATTCTGACACATGTGCAGTGCGCTTTGAACACTTTATAGAAAAGTGATCGCACATAATAACATAGAGATCAATGAAATTACCACGTTTATACAAACTTTGAAAATCTAGTATATCTGATTGGATTGAAAAAGTTAAACAATAACAACAGAGAATCAATAAAAAAGCGTTCTGTTCGACTATTATATCCACTTCTAAATAAGTCTCTTAAAAAGGCAATCATAAAAAGTTCAATAACTGTTCCAATTCATACTTGCATTTATAAAGACCACAACGTATACTGTAACAGAAGATGAATATCATGTTCCACATTCACTCGGGGGTAAACCCGGTATCGGCGGACGAAAACCAGTCAAGGTTGCGCAACGATACTGGTATCGATTGCGCCACGAAAAGTCAATACTGCCTGTATTATGCAGTTATTCGACATAACAATGCCATTGTATAAAACTGTTTCTCCCTTACAGCGTCACGGTTTTTCTACGACAATTGCAGGGTTATCTAATGAAGGGAAGCGTAGAAACCAGTAGGTTTGAGAGTGTGAGGTTTCTTTTGAGGAAGGATCGTTCATATGCATACACGAGGTAGATGTTAGCACATCTATGGAAGATGAAAGTGATGAGTCCACCTTAAAACGACACAAGGCAATCGAGCTTAGTCAAACTCACGGTGTACCCTTAGTTTTTCTACATAAAAATGCATAGTCTAATCATTAAATAAATATTAATTATAAGGATAGTATAAAGCAAATTGTTTTTTGCATATTACTAACTGTTGATTATATTTTCAGCAGTAATATATTCAAACCTATGGTTGAAAAATGATGAAAAGTTGACAATCAACATTGTATTTAAATACATGTATATGCAAGTAGGTTTAAAGTCAAAATGATACTGAATTAATAAATCAAAGGGCTTATTTTAATGCTCAACCCGGGGCTAGAGGGCATGGACGGTAGGTAGCAAGCATTTTTCACTGCCGTTCATGAACAGTCTCCATCAAAACGAGCCATAGGTTTTGTATTTATCGTGTTCGGCGATTTCCAAATTTCTCATTTCATGGTCTTTGTACCTTTAACGAGTACACCAGCGAATACAAACTTGTAGTATGTTGGTAATTACACGCCAATAGCATACATACGGACTATTAAACAAAAACTTTAAAAAAATAATATGGTGGATATGACGGATATATGAAGATTTAGTAGGATCAAAATAGTCTTTGACACTATTGTGTAATTAGACAGCCTACCCATGCCGCGTGAAAGCCGTATTGAATTTTATTAATAACATCAGTTGGTGATATCACCACAAGGTGTTTACAAAGGCAATATGACACCCCATAAGTTGTTCTTCTACTACTGAACAGTAGGCAGGTAATTGTACACACGTAGAATCATGAACTTGGTGTGAATCACACTATGTATCGCTTCCGTATATGTTAAATGGGATGGTTTTATGATTAATCCCTTAATTTGATTGAACTGTCTATATTGTTGCTTTTTTCATGTCCCTGTGACTTTCAATTCAATGTCTAATGATGAAAACCACAGAAAATAATGTTTGTATCTGCTAATTAGATTCGGAAAAGAGAAAAATCATCGTTGAGTAACCGTACATTACAAAGGTTGTCGTCGAGATGCCGTGACACTTTCAGGGAGAAACCGTGACACACATGTTTTTTTAAAACAGTTCTTTTTACCCTATGGCAAGTAATATGAACTAAATATTACTTGCTAATTGCTTGTATAGATGTTTTAATAAAGCATAATGTATTAAGGTGATATATGTTTTGAACTTTTTAAAAAATTCGTTCATGTTACAAATCAATGTAAAAATGTTGCTTATAGAGAAACTATGCAATATAGTTCTTTAAAACATAATTATTTAACTTATATGTTATCGTTTAATGATATATTTCGAAATGGGAACTTGCTAAAATAAAAAATACTTACCATTTTAACTCAAAATCAAAGTTGGTAAACAGGCATCGTTGAGAATCATTGACTTTTCGTGGCTCAACCGATACCACTATCGTTGCGCAACCGAGACTGGTTTTCTTCGAGAATCTATATTTGGGCTGATACCGGGTTCACTCCAAGTGAGACTAGAAGACAAAGTTTATTGTATGTGTATATGATTAATCATGAACTGTTTCTATCTTAATTTCAAATAAACACATAGACTTTTGAAACCGTTGCTAATAAGTTCAAATTAACAATGTATAATATTAATATCAATATCATTATATCTAAAGATACTGAGCAAAAATTTAACACATAAAATGCATGTCATTTCCATAGAGGAGAAACAAAGCCGTGTATGTTTGGGGTCAATGATAAAGTGACATAGATATTACCAAAGTAATGCTACATACAAAGTCGGTTGTAAACAGTGTTGGTGATAAAAAATAAGCAAATATGATGGGAACATGCTTGTATAGGTTATCGAAAACAGTTCTCATTTCAATACAAAGGGAGATACTTTTAAAATTACTAAGTTTTGAATGTTTTTGTTACATAAGCAATGACAATATGGCATTTCTTGTAAATGTCAACCATAAAATTCGTTCAAAGCAATACGTTTGTATAATTTTAATATATGGGAGGTAATTCTGATACGCTTAGAACAAAATATAATTACACAATTTTTTGCAAATCACATTCTTACCTGGCATTTCTTATAATATCTTCAATCAATTATATCAATGTTCATATATTTAATCTTAATTCCTTAAAAAGTCGTGCTAAACTTTGTTTGTTCAGTTTATGTTGAAACCTAAAACGGTAAAATAGAGATTAATATATTCATCACTCAACCAAACATCTTATAAATTCCAGGTGACGATATGGAAAATGAAAATGTCAGTTATATACAAAATTTGATATCCTTATGAGATAATTAGCAACAGCCAGAACGTATATATTATACATGAAACTTGTATCGCAACAAGGAGAATATATAATACTTATTTAATAATAAATAGAGACGAAGTCAGCCCTCAGAAATACATAAATGTGTACATAACAGGAAGCTGTTGTTGTCTGAGATACACACATTCGTTCTCAGGAAACATCTGCAATCCTTCAAAGTACACATATGCAAACTCAGTAAACATCTGCAGTCCTTCAAAGTACACATATGCATACTCAGCAAGCATCTGCAGTCCTACAAAATACACATATGCAAACTCAGCAAGCATCTCCAGTTCTGCAAAGTATACATATGCATACTCAGCAAGCATCTGCAGTCCTTCAAAGTACACATATGCAAACCCAACAATCATCTGAAATCCTCCAAAGTACACGTATGCAAACTCAGCAAGCATCTGCAGTCCTACAAAATACACATATGCATACTCAGCAAGCATATGCAGTCCTCCAAAGTACAAATATGCAAACTCAGCAAGTATCTGCAGCCCTCCAAAGTACATATATGCAAACTCAGCAAGCATCTGCAGTTCTGCAAAGTACACATAAGCATCTGCAATCCTCCAAAGTACACATATGCAAACTCAGCTAGCATCTGCAGTCCTCCAAAGTACACATATGCAAACTCAGCAAGTATCTGCAGCCCTCCAAAGTACATATATGCAAACTCAGCAAGCATCTCCAGTTCTGCAAAGTACACATAAGCATATGCAGTCCTCCAAAGTACACATATGCAAACTCAGCAAGCATCTGCAGTCCTCCAAAGTACACATATGCAAACTCAGCAAGTATCTGCAGCCCTACAAAGTACATATATGCAAACTCAGCAAACATCTCCAGTTCTGCAAAGTACACATATGCAAACCCAACAATCATCTGAAGTCCTCCAAAGTACAAATATGCAAACTCAGCAAGCATCTGCAGCCCTCCAAAGTTCTCGACAAGCAACTGCTCTGCAGGACTCTGAAGTACTCGACGAGTACTCGGCAAGCAGCTGCAGTCCCATGAAGTACATAAAACATGTACTCGACAAGCAGCTGCAGTCCCATGAAGTACATAAAACATGTACTCGACAAGCAACTGCAGTCTTTTAAACTACTAGATGAATACTGGACAAGCAACCGCATTTCATCTTGGAGGTACATGTTTGTTTATTCGACAAACAGCTGCAGACCTCTGATGTACTTAGATGTGTACTTGACAGTCAGTTGATGGTGTCAGAACTATTTTAGCACCCTGCGACCCGGAAGTACTTCCTGACTGGTCTGAAACCTAAATGAGTCGAGACATTTGTCAAAAATATTTATCGAATACTTCGAACTGACCAAAAAGGTTGAGCAAATGGAAAATCAGATGCTTTGCAAGGACCTATTATCTTGTCAGTTCAATTCCTGCATGCAAAGAACTATTCGGCTAATAGAAATCAAGGATTTTAAGACGCGTTATACAAAACTAGAAAAAATGCCAAAATAAATTAACCGTATATTTCCATCAAGTAAAGTTTTCAAACATTGCCTTCTATATACCAAACTAAAATATACGCATAATGTGGGGTGTAGATATCAAAATCACTCATACATGAAATTTCTTCATTTTTCATGGAGAAACAGACATTCTGTTAAATTCCACCATATTTGAGGCACAAAATAGACCATAAGGCTGCTTTGGAGCACATTTACATGCAAAATGTCCAATAAAATATACAGTTTGGCTATAAAATGTCAGATGAAAAAGACAAAATTGAAGTAATGACTAAAAAACTAAGCCTACCCCATATGCCTGTAGCAGTTTTAAAGCCAACTATTACATTCAAGTCTTTGGCAACAGCAAGAAAAACCGAATCACACACGAGAATAGTATATATTTCAGTGGATTATACCATTATCTCTAACAAAATACCAAATTAATATGTTAAATTACAATTGTATGCCATTGCATAGTGATTTCATCTGAATTAATGAAGAAATGGGTGGGATTTACACAAATTTCTGTATTTTTCAGTTTCAGATTGTAAAACTCATCAATTTTTACAGGCTTTTAATACACAGTAGGACTCATCCTAGAGTCGCGTCATGTCAAAATGTCAGCACCGATACATTTTCAGATTTTAGCCTCATACGGTACCTTAAAATAATAAAATTGCCATTTATTGTAGGAAATGTAACAGATCTATTACCTATTGCCACTAATCCACTTAAATACAGTTGAGAGCCTACTTAAAGTGCTTTAGGGCCACTCCAAATCACTAGGAACCCAAATTTCGCCCTAAAACACACACATTCTATTTTAATTGCAAAAAAAAAATGTTCTGTTGTAAAATTCAAAAATGTAACATCAGCTTTTTTCTCCTCACTCAGCTGCAAGCTTTCACAGAAAAAATCAACTGGATTTGGCCATTAATAACAAAAAGGCATTTTGTCCATCTAGTTTTCAGACCGGTGAAAATCAGCCCATTCAACACAATTCAATGTAGGCTATATTTGGAGATCAGTCACAAGCTCCACAACATTCGTTCGCTTAAATACACTTTTATTCTGTGAATTAAACATATTTGGCTAGCAAACGGTCCCATATCTGGAATAAAACACCGATTCAGTGTTTCAACATTTCGCGGCATTCATTCACACTATGCGTATTTTGAAATAAACATCTGTCAAAACGACATCTCTACCTAACCTCTGTGCTCATACTCTCCAAAGAAATAATCCTGACAAGCACAGTAAACTACTTACTATTCATGGCAGCAGACATACTACTTTAACTTCAGGTTAGATTTAACAATGAAATAAAAACTAATCTTGGGAAAAACACATGCAAACTAGAAACTTTGGATTTTTTCAAGGAACCATTTTAGCACCCTACGACCCGCAAGTACTTCCTGACTGGTCACCTAGACGCTTACTAGATAATCATCTGCCTGAAGTTCATACTTGATACGATATGCTCTCGGCAAACAACTACAGTACCCTGAAGTACACATATGTGTAGTTGACATCAGCAATAATCTGAAATACATAATCTGAAATACATAACACATGTACTCGAAAAGCAGATGCACTCAATCTTCTGAGTTACATGACTATATGCTCCACAAGCAGCTGCATTTTTAAGACGTACGACATACTATTTGCGGTATACGTGACAAAGACGTACGCCATACTATTTGCGGTATACGTGACAAAGACGTACGCCATACTATTTGCTGTATACGTGACAAAGACGTACGACATACTATTTGATGTATACGTGACAAAGACGTACGACATACTATTTGCGGTATACGTGACAAAGACGTACGCCATACTATTTGCGGTATACGTGACAAAGACGTACGCCATACTATTTGCTGTATACGTGACAAAGACGTACGACATACTATTTGATGTATACGTGACAAAGACGTACGCCATACTATTTGCTGTATACGTGACAAAGACGTACGACATACTATTTGATGTATACGTGACAAAGACGTACGACATACTATTTGCTGTATACGTGACAAAGACGTACGCCATACTATTTGATGTATACGTGACAAAGACGTACGACATACTAATTGATGTATACGTGACAAAGACGTACGACATGCTATTTGCTGTATACGTGACAAAGACGTACGCCATACTATTTGATATATACGTGACAAAGACGTACGCCATACTATTTGCTGTATACGTGACAAAGACGTACGCCATACTATTTGCTGTATACGTGACAAAGACGTACGACATACTATTTGATGTATACGTGACAAAGACGTACGCCATACTATTTGATGTATACGTGACAAAACGTACGACATACTATTTGATGTATACGTGACAAAGACGTACGACATACTATTTGCTGTAGACGTGACTCGACCTCTAATAATATTTATTGCACCTCGCACAAAATCCTAGGAATTTCATTGGATTAGAGCGGTCACATGGTTACCCTTTATTATTCTATAGTGGGTCAGTAGATTTCATAGAGTGTCACTAAAACAATATGAACTACAATTCCGATTCAAAGTTTAAATCATTTGCAAATAGTTCTTTAAGGCGTTAGCAACAAACATAATAAGCAAATTTAATAATGTCTTTAAACTGTACCGTGCGCGAACGTCTCAATGACGTTGACGCTCCATTAAAATGGGTTAAATATCGGCGTTTGCCTTAAAAAAGGTGCTCGATGCAATAAATCAGTTATTGGGTTTGTTACTGACCCCCTACAGAAATATGTGGGGTCAGTCAGATGTATAGGGAGACTCGGCTATCGCCTCGCCCTCTATAAATCTTACTGACCCCACATATTTCTATAGGGGGTCAGTAAGATTTATAGAGGGCGAGGCGATAGCCGAGTCTCCCTATACATCTGACTGACCCCAAATATTTCTTTTGACTTTTGTTATAATTATTAATTTTGAATTATGACTTTTACCTTATTGATAATTAGCATAAATATTCATAAATATAAATTTTCTTCGTTTGCATCTGTGCCATTTCGCGAAACTGACGCAAAAAAACTGTTTTTTTAAAACTCGAGAAAACAGTATAAAACTTTTTTTTAGGACTATGGACAAATTGTTTTAAAAATTAATTCTCCAATTGTATTCCCCATCATGCATGAAGAAAATTTGCCAACGCCACGTGATAAATGTGTGTGCAAACAGTGTTTATGTGATGAAAAATTCTTCTTTTAGTTTTAAATCCTTAGTTGTGCATCACCACACTAGTCACAGAAAACTTGGACGGACTTTTGTCCATAGGATCTTTATGTTATATAGGGAAATCAGTGTTAAGACTCATCCACATTATACCTTCTAACAGGACTAATATCAGTTCACACATTCGAGTATTTGCTGACGATACAATATTGTACCTTATTATTGGCAAGGAATGTGACGTCATAAATACCGCAAATATAATTAATCAATACATCCAAAAAAAAAAAAAAAAAGATGAGCGGAGAAATGGCTAGTTACGTTCAACCCTTCCGAAACTAAACCCATCTTATCACCCATCCCTTTTAATGTCATATCAACAAATATCCGTAGTATCACCTGGGTATTAATTTCTCGAACGAATGTTCCTGGTATTCACAGATAGAATATGTAAACGAAAAGGCGCGGAAACGCATAAATATTATGCGTAAACTCAAATTTCAGCTTGACCGGAAACCTTTAAAAATTATTTATACTTTTTTCATCAGGCCTTTATTAGAAAAAATCATATTTTCTAGTAAACGGTCGACTTTGTTCCATAGGTGTGCTCCTAAACGTCCAAATCCTATGTCTTCTGTGCGAATCCCGTTTTTTTTTGTTTATCTTTTTCTTTCCTACCTTTCTTTGCTTTTCTTTATTCATACTCATATTCTTTTCGTTTTGTCTTGTTTCTGCCTTCCTATAATGTAATTCGAATAATTTGTTTTGTTCCTTAAATTGTTACCTTTTTTTCTTTCCTTTTTGTCACTTCCGGCATTAGTTTTATCGATTGATATATTATGCATATTTAAATTTCAAATTAACCGCTTTCTTATCCTTACCATATTCAACCAGTGGATAAGAAATCTATGTGATTTTATCTTTCGTTCTGATCCTTTTGCTTTTGTGTATACATATTGTGTACTGTTGTAGCTATTTGAAATACAATGTTGTAACCAAAAAAACTATTTGAAGAAGGTCTATGTTAGCTAGGATAACACATATATGTACTTCAGAGGTCGATTACAATCTTTGTCCTTCAGAAGACTGCATCTGCTCGTCGATTATTCATCTCTGTCCTTCAGAAGATTACGGTTGCTACATACATGTACCTCTTCGGAGTACTAGTACACGTAGATGTACCTCAGAGGCCTGTACCTGCTGGATATATTCCAAAGGACTTTTCAACTGCCAGTCAAATACGCAACTATGCATTTAAAACTTCTGCATCTGCTTGTCGAAGATATATACTCAGTACATTTAAAAATACTTTTTTTTTTCGATTATTTTTTAATCTGTTGTTGTTTGTTGAAATCAAAATTGTATGTTTTGTTAGTACACAAGTCTCTTTGTCCCAAAGGTTAACATATGGCGATAAACAGTGGCATAAGATTTGCTCTACTTCTTTCAGCTAAAAGCATTTGCACGAGGTCTCTTTAACATCTCCAGAAATTCAACAAAATTAATACCAAGTTTTGCGTTTTCAAATGTACGATGGCCTATTTGACTAACTTTTATTTCACTTCAGTTTCCCGAATTCTGAAGAACAGAGATGAATAATTGACGAGCAGATGCAGTCTTCTGAATTCTGAATTCAGAATTCGGGACATTGGAGTGAAATAAAAGTTAGTCAAATGGGCCGTCGTACACATGTACTGAGTGTCTGTATGAACTTCTGTTAAAGGACGCTTCTTGGGGATTAAAATACTGTGTAATTCGAAGTACAGCAACTGCTAAGGTTAACGAGTATAATTATGTGGCGAAGTGCTTGTTTGGGTGCTGTGATTTCTATAGGTTCATTTGTCTCATTTTTTTACTAATATTTCGTGGGAGATAATTTAAAACATAATTAACATCTATCTTATACTCGTACAAGTATAGACATATATTATACATGCAGAGAACTGTGACCTTAACCATTGTTATATCTTGTCCTACATGATAATTCACTGACCGTGATCACTGATAGACATACACTAACATCAAAATGATGTTTGTGTGAAAATGGATGTTTTCTAGCTTTGGATATTTCATTCGTCTATTACGTTACCTAACCTCATATATCCCCAAAATAAAATTGAGTTCAAACTAGTATAAAACTTACTGCATTTTAAAAGATATTCTGTCTTTAGCATTGAATACTATACACGTTTGCCGTAGCTTGTAAAGTGCAGTTTGTAATTTTAAGTACACGTATGTAAGGGTAAATCAATGCAGTAAACATATATGTATAGACCAAATCCTTATTTTAATCATGGCAATGAAACATTATTTACCTGGATTTAAAATGAGTTTGCTTAAGTAATGCTGAAACGGCACAATGTATTTGTTATACATACATTCAATTTTGTTTTGAATAATGGTACGTAAACGTTTACTACAATCAAAGCTGATAAACTCATTACACAAATACATATTCTTCAAGAATTATAATTTCATGGAGTTTTAATTTCAGAATTGTTAATCCGGACTGCTTAATGTCTACGAGTACTTCAACCACTATACGAACCAGCAGTTTGACTTCAGCCAAAATCCCAAGTAGTACAGCAATATTTCCAATCAGTTCAACCTATATTCCGAGTAGTTCAGCTATCTCTTCAAGCAGTTCTGTCAGTATCCCGAGCAGTTCAGTTACTATCACAAATAGTTCAGTTCATATCCAAAGAAGTTCAACCAATATCCCAAGCAGTTCAGCCAATATCCCAAGTAGTCCACCCACTCTACCAAGCAGTTCACCTCCTATACCAAGTAGTTCACGTAATATACCAAGCAGTTCACCCACTCTCCCAAGTAGTTTACCAAGTATCCCAAGTAGTTCACCCACTATACCAAGCAGTTCAACCGCTATATCAAGCACTTCACCCACTATACCAAGCAGTCCACGTAATATACAAAGCAGTTCACCTCCTATACCAAGCAGTTCACCCACTATACCAAGCAGTTCATCCACTGTCCCTAGTAGTTCACCTACTATACCCAGCACTTTACCCACTATCCCAAGTAGTTCGCCCACAATCGAAAATAGTTCACACAGTATACCAAGCAGTCAACCTCCTATACCAAGCAGTTCATCCTCTATCCTAAGCATTTCACCCACTGTCACACTAAATTCACCCACTATCCCAAGCAGTTCACCCACTATCCCAATTAGTTCACCCACTGTACCAGGCAGTTTACCCACAATCATAAGTAGTTCAACCAATATTCCAAGTAGTTCACCTACTATAACAAGCAGTTCACCTAATATTCCAAGCAGTTCACGCACTATACCAAGCAGTTCGTCCACTATACCAAGCAGTCGACCTACTAGTCCAAGCAGTTCAACTAACATACCAAGCAGGTCCACAAATGTCCCTATCAGTTCACCCAAAATACCAGACAGTTCATCTATTATATCAAGTAGTTCACCCACTATACCAAGCAGTTCACCTAATATACCAAATAGTTCAACGGATATTCCAAGCAGTTCACGCAATTTACCAAGCAGTTCACCCACTATACCAATCAGTTTACCCACTATACCAAGAAGTTCAACTAACATACCAAGCAGTTCAACAAATAGTAGTTCACCCACGATCCCAAGCAGTTCACCCACTATCCCAAGTAGTTCACCCACTATACCAAGCATGTCAACCGCTATCCCAAGTAGTTCACCTAATATACAAAGTAGTTCAACAGCTATTCCAAGCAGTTCACCCTCTATACCAAGCAGTTGATCCACTATCCCGAGTAGTTCACCCACTATACCCAGCAGTTCACCCACCATCCCAAGTAGTTCGCCCACAATCGAAAGTAGTTCACACAGTATAACAAGCAGTCCACCTCCTATACCAAGCAGTTCATCCACTAACCTAAGCAATTCACGCACTATCACATTTACTTCACCCACTAGCCCAAGTACTTCACCCACTATCCCAAGTAGTTCACGCACTATACCAGGCAGTTTACCCACAATCCTAAGTAGTTCAACCAATATTCCAAGTAGTTCACCTACTATAACAAGCAGTTCACCTAATATTCCAATCAGTTCACGCACTACACCAAGCAGTTTATCCAATATACCAAGCAGTTCACCCACCATTACAAGCAGTTCAACTAACATACCAAGCAGGTCCACAAATGTCCCTATCAGTTCATCCAAAATACCAGACAGTTCATCTACTATATCAAGTAGTTCACCCACTATACCAAGCAGTTCATCTAATATACCCAATAGTTCAACGGATATTCCAAGCAGTTCACGCAATTTACCAAGCAGTTCACCCACTATACCAATCAGTTTACCCAATATACCAAGAAGTTCAACTAACATACCAAGCAGTTCACCAAATAGTAGTTCACCCACGATCCCAGGCAGTTCACCCACTATCCCAAGTAGTTCACCACTATACCAAGCATGTCACCCGCTATCCCAAGTAGTTCACCTTATATACCAAGAAGTTCAACAGCTTTTCCAAGCAGTTCACCCACTATACCAAGCAGTTCATCCACTATCCCGAGTAGTTCACCCACTATACCCAGCAGTTCACCCACCATCCCAAGTAGTTCGCCCACAATCGAAAGTAGTTCACACAGTATAACAAGCAGTCCACCTCCTATACCAAGCAGTTCATCCACTAACCCAAGCAATTCACCCACTATCACATTTACTTCACCCACTAACCCAAGTACTTCACCCACTATCCCAAGTAGTTCACGCACTATACCAGGCAGTTTACCCACAATCCTAAGTAGTTCAACCAATATTCCAAGTAGTTCACCTACTATAACAAGCAGTTCACCTAATATGCCAAGCCGTTCACGCACTACACCAAGCAGTTCATCCACTATACCAAGCAGTTCACCCACTATTACAAGCAGTTCAACTAACATACCAAGCAGTTCAACATATAGTAGTTCACCCACTATCCCAAGTAGTTCACCCACTATACCAAGCAGTTCACCCACTATCCCAAGTAGTTCACCCACTATACCAACCAGGTCACCCACTATCCCAAGTAGTTCACCCACTTTACCAAGCAGGTCACCCACTATCCCAAGTAGTTCACCCACTATACCAAGTAGTTCAACAGCTATTCCAAGCAGTTCACGCAATATACCAAGCAGTTCACCCACTATCCCACGTAGTTCACCCACTATTCCAAGCAGGTCACCCACTATCCCAAGTAGTTCACCCGCTATACCAAGCAGTTCACCTAATATTCCAAGCAGTTCACGCACTACACCAAGCAGTTCATCCACTATACCAAGCAGTTCACCCACTATTACAAGCAGTTCAACTAACATACCAAGCAGGTCCACAAATGTCCCTATCAGTTCACCCAAAATACCAGGCAGTTCACCCACTATCCCAAGCAGTTCAACCACTATCCCAAGTAGTTCACCCTCTATACCAAGCAGGTCACCCACTATCCCAAGTAGTTCACCAACTATACCAAGCAGGTCACCCACTATCCCAAGTAGCTCACCCACTATACCAAGTAGTTCACCTAATATACCAAGTAGTTCAACAGCTATTCCAAGCAGTTCACGCAATATACCAAGCAGTTCACCCACAATACGAAGCAGTTCACCCACTATACCAAGCAGTTCACCCACAATACGAAACAGTTCACGCAATATACCAAGCAGTTCACCAACAATACGAAGCAGTTCACCCACTATACCAAGCAGTTCACCCACTATACCAAGCAGTATACCTAACATACCAAGCAGTTCATATATTATGCCAAGTAGATCAACAACTATTCCCAGCAGTTCACCTAACATACCAAGCAGTTCTACAAATATCGCAAGTAGTTCACCCACTATCCCAAGTAGTTCGCCCACTATCCCAAGTAGTTCACCCACTATACCAAGCAGGTCACCCACTATCCCAAGTAGTTCACCCACTATACCAAGCAGTTCACCTAATATACCAAGCAGTTCAACATATATACCAAGCAGTTCACACAGTATGCCAAGTAGTTCAACAACTATTCCAAGCAGCTCATGCAATACACCAAGCATTTCACCCACTATACCAAGCAGTTCACCCACTATCCCAAGTAGTTCACCCACTATACCAAGCAGTTCACCCACTGTACCAAGCAGTTCGTCTAAAATACCAAGCAGTTCAACAAATATATCAAGTAGTTCACCCACTTTACCAAGCAGTTCATCCACTTTCCCAAGCAGTTCACCCACTATCCCAAGTAGTTCGCTTACTATACCAAGCAGTTCACCCACAGTGCCAAGCAGTTCACCTAACATACCAAGCAGTTCAACAACTATTCCAAGCAGTTCACGCAATATACCAAGCAGTTGACCCACTATCCCAAGTAGTTCACCCACTCTCCTACGTAGTTCACCCACTATCCCAAATAGTTCAGCCACTATACCAAGCAGTTCACCCAACATACCAATCAGTTCGCCCACTATACCAAGTAGTTCACCCCTTATTCCAAGCAGTTCACTAACTATATCACAAAGTTCACATACTATCCCAAGCAGTTCCATTAATATTCCGAGCAGTTCACCCACTATCCCAAGAAGTTCTCCCACGATTTCAAATAGTTCACCAACTATTCCGGGTAGTTTACCCACAATCCCTCGCAGTTCTTTCACTATTTCAAGCAGTTCGCTCACTATTCCAAGCAGTTTACGCACTGTCCCAAGCAGTACCTCAGATATCCGAAGCAGTTAAGCTACTATATCAGCCTCTAACCCAAGTAGTTCATCAACTAACACAACCAAACTTTCGTATAGTAGTGTTGCTAGCACTTATCCAGACACATATTCGAGTATCAGAACCAACCCATCCTTCCAAAGTTCGAGTACTAGTATGAGTACAAGCAGCATTCCGTCGACCTCAGAGGTAAGATGTTATAATTTCTCGTAATAGATACATGAGTAATATTTAGGCAATAGTCAACATGTCAACATATCAATCAACAACATATTGCTGGATTAAAAAGCCCAACTCTAAAGTACAAATAACTCTTCTAAAACTGTAACGTTCTGGATATTTACATTTTGCTTAAAGTATCACGTCTTTCCTACACTATAGCGAAAACAGGTATGTTCCATCGCAATGTCATCTACTATTTGTTAATGTGCCTCGACATGCTTCCAAGAATATGTTGGGATCGGTATCAATGTGGGATAAAATAATTTTAGTTGGAGATATAAAGAAAGTGTTCAACTGTTAGTTCATTTGTACATTGCTTTTTTGCTTTTCCATCGAGATATTTTCGTAAATTAAGAAAGCTTCCAAAACTGGAGAATTCGTCATCCAGGTATTATTACTTATTTGTGATTTCTACTGTTTCTATTCAGAGGTTTAAAGAGAATCGCGCCGTGTTTCGTGTACCAAATACAATAATCTTTGTGTTGCTTGTATTAATACACAGCTTCCATAATTCTCAATATTTATACATTATTGAAGGCATATTTAAAAACGTGTCGGGTTGACAGCAAGAGTTATAGTATCGTCTGTGTATAGCAGTAACATATATGTGATAGTATAGTATTATAGATTGACGGCTGAGCCTATGCTACACACAGTCACCAAACAAACATTTTTGCGTATTTTCCACTCCAGATTTCTACCACAACGGAGGACAATCGTTGCTGCTGTGAAAAACGGTCACATGGTCATACTGTTATCGTAGCAGAGTAAGTTGCGATAGAATATATAAACCTTATATGAGTATCATAACTATGTGTTGTGGAGAGCTGTGGTCTAGTGGCAGAGCGTCGGACCCATGATCCAAAGTCGTGGGTTCGTTTCCCGTCATTACCATATGCGTTGTGTCCCTGAGCAAGACACTTTATCTGCATTGCTTAGTACTGGTTCTACCCAGGAAGACATCGAGAGTGATTCAAATAAGTTCATAGAGCTTTCGTTACAATCGATGTAAAATAAATAAGTTTAAACTTAAACTTATAACTATGTGTTCATTTTGAGATATACCTATTCCGCTATCAGAACCAGACACCCACAGACATACCACTGACATGTTGTACGTTGGCCTCGCCGACAATCAAAATATTGTCCTTTTACTTACATAGTTTCGTCGTACAACATTTGATGTTATCGCCATCATTGTTCATGTGCCTATCGTTTATCTGCCGCCATGTTTATTATCAGCTTTTTCAGCACACGTTGCTCTTGTTGTTGTTATACCCAAATCCATTTTTTTGTAAGTAAATAGTATGCACTGTAGTAGTTTCCGTAAATCTAATTTCTTGTATTTCAGAATTCTATCTCCAGACTGTTTTACGCCTAGAAGTAGTTCAACTACTATCCTAAGAAAAAGTGCAGCTAGAATCCTAGATAGTTCAGCCATTATCCCAAGTAATTCAGCCGCAATATCAAGCCATATAGCCACTATAAGTAGTTCAACAGCCACCCCAAGATATTTATCCTTTGTTCCAGTTAGAAGATGGTTATCCATGGGCTCTGCTAGAATACCTTCAGAAACAACGTTTATTACCTCAACCAAAATAATACGTTACGTACAATAAACGCCGAGGAATTCCGCATTGATTTGCTTTATTGGTCAGTGCCTAATTAAAGCAAAATGTATTAGGTCACCACTTTATTAGGCAGAAAAGTGCATATCTGCATGATAAAATTGTCATTATTACTGATATAATTTAAATCAATTAAAGAAATGTTTAGTTTTGCATTACACTCAGTCTAGTGTTATTTTCACAAGATATTGCATTTACATGTACATGATATAGAGGGTAGGACCAATCCAATCAAACAATTTGCTGATGAGCCGTCACACAAACAATGAGTTTAATAGTTATATATGAAACGTGTTCTGCATATTTGTTCTATACAAAGAAAATGAGTACATCTTCGGATTATTGTTCCAGTTTATTACATTTTTATCGATGAAAATCGGGATTTCTCAGTGAAAGAATATTCGGTATCTCTAAATATTCATAACGAACTCAGTGAACGAAAAATAACTAACTGTGCACTTCTTTCCTTTTTTTGCGACTGCGCAAGACCGAGTTTTTACCTTGACCGGACTACCTTTTTATGTGCATATAAACAAAAATAGTGTCTGCTCTGCCGATTTATAAGTACATGTACTGTCGACTGGGAGGTGATACATGTAGGTGATAATCGAAATGCCTAAGGTTTCCGATATTTTGGAACCGCCAGCCATAAATGTGAATAAAATGACGACAAAACCAATAGGTTTCTAGTTCTATTTCATTGAAATATATTACACATGCATTTCTTTGTGACATCATTCAATTAAATCACAAAACAACAACATAATTCTATCCAAACTCCGTCTCAGAGAGAGTTCGACTTTGCGAGAAGAGCAAACATAAAATTCTGTGGTCCTTCCTGACCTAAACATCCTGCTTCATATATGCAGCGTCTTCATTTGGGACCTGAAAATATAGAAAAATTAAATCTGTTGGCTGTTGGTTTGTTTTGTTTGTAAAAAAAAAAATGTTGAAGGGAGGATTGAGGTGTGGGGCGGGGATTAAAACACACAGATGACTCAAATATGTAGTAATCAAACAATAAAAAACCTATATTATTACCGGTTACTACTAGGTTCAATTATAGGGTTATGACTTATAAGAAATCCTTCACTAGATGGTAGTGTGTGTGTTTTTCACGAGCGAGCGGATGCAAGTTATAAAAGATAAACAATATACCTGCAACCGAGTGAGGAAATCCTTAGTAGTGTGGTTATTTTCAAAAGGAAATCTTTTATGAGATGGTAGGTGTGTGGTCTTTTCACGAACAAGTGGATGCAAGTGATAAAAAATAAACAACATGCCTACCATAGAAAGAAGGATTTTCTCGTAATCAAATGCTGCCGTTAAATCTAGGCATTACATTTTAAATCAGTTTGTGTATGATTTAACCAAAATGTTTCACTCTCACAGTGTTGGAACGTTCTCTGTAAATGACGTTGACAATGTTGATAATTGGGAAATCCTTCTTGAGATGGCAGGTGTGTGGTTCTTTTCATGAACGAACGAATGCGAAAAAAAAAATGAGCGCAAAACAAAACACCTACCACCGAGTGACGAATTTCCCTTACTAAAAGGATTTGTCTATAACTAATTTTAGAAAAATATGACATCAGTAAAGTGTTGGGAAAGTCGATGTTATTTTCTGAGAACAATTTGAAAATAGCGGAAAAAAGGGAACATTTCAGTAAACCTAAATCTAAAGAAAACTACTAAAGCGCCAACTTTCACTAAACAAACGTTTATAAAATCTATCGATGTGTTGAGGTCATAAAATACATTCATGCCAATTAAAAGTCAAGATTTCTTCACGGGTACTTAAGTTACACTTATCGTAATTGAAAATGAGTAAATTAAACTAGTTGGCAACGGTAACTATATAAATGCCTTAACCATCACCCTATAATGGTCAGGTCTGTCCGAGTAATCGTTAGTAGATTTGAAACGGTGTACATTTGTTGTAAACTTGTGCCTGTTGTTGGTTGGACAGCAACTTTAAATCGTACACAAAACTTGTATAAAATATAGATGTTTTTTTTAAATGCTGGCTCGATTATATGGAAATCGTTTTGTTATTTTCACGAATGACAGATGTGAGTGAGGGAAAAACAACATGACTATCGTCGAGTGAAGGAATTGTCTGCAATACGACACATTATTTAATTGCGGGCCGAGCAACTTCTTATTGGGTATCGATTACAGTGAAACCATTAGAAGATTGTAGGCGTGTGTTTCTTTTCACGAACATGTCGATACTAGTAAGTGAAAAAACTAAACAATCCTACCATGGAATGAAGGATTTGCCTATAGCGTGGACCAAACAAATCACAAACTGTGATTTTGATTTATGACATCAGTAAAGTGTTGAGGATGCCAATTTCATTTACTGAGAACACTGAAATTAGTAATAATACAGTTAAATCATGAACAAATTTGTATTAAATACAGAGAATGTTTAACTTCTGGCTTGATTATAGGGAAATCAATCACGAGATGGTAGTTGTTCGTGTTTTTTTTGTGTTTTTTTTGTGTTTTTTTTTTTTTAAACTAGCGGATGAAAGTGAGTGAAAAACAACATCGAGTGAAGTATTTCTCCAAAATTCGGGTAATAGAGATTCTTTAACTGCTAGGATCGATTATAAGAAAAACTTTCATGAGATAATAGGCATGTGATTCTTCTCACAAACAAGCGGCCGCGAAAGAATGAAAAACAACAACAACAAGCCTACCATCGAGTAAAGGATTTGCCTATATCTCAGACCACAAAAAACCTGTGACAATGACATATGACATCAATAAAGTGTTGAGGACATCAATGTCATTTGTTCAGAATATTGATAAAAGCAAAACAGTTTACAAAAAAATAAATAACAAACTTGTATATAATATACAGATTTTTTTAAACCGCTGGCTCGATTATAGGGAAATCCTTCACGCGATGGTAGTCATTTTGTTGTTATTTTCACGAACGAGCGGAAGAGAATCAGTGAAAAAACAACATGTCTACCATCGCGTGAAGGATTTCTCTATAACTGTTTACCCTTATAACTGCACCCCACCTGGACGGGTGTGAAAAAAAACACATGTGAATAAAACGAAACAATTTAGTACAAATAAATAGAGATTATTTAGCCTAATTGCTGCGTTCGATTATTAGGAAATCCTTCACGAGATGGCAGACATGTAGTTCTTTTCACAATCGAGCGTATAATCATATGCGAATGAATAAAAAAAGACACATACCATCAAGTGAAAGATTTCCCTCTAATTAAACCCAGCAGTTAAATAATTTATTTATTTGTTACATTTGAAATGAATTTATGTTTGATTTTAACCGAAACTATTCGATTTATTGAACGTTATTGGCGGATGACGTCGACGTCAGCAACACTTTATCGACATCACTAAAACCCTGATGTTACTGTACTATATATATATATATATATATATATATCCAGGCCTTTATTAAAGGCTTTACTATTTAATTCACAGTTACTATTTTCCAAACTATTTATGTAAACAAATCGGTTCATGTTGAAATATTACATGAAATGAAATCTGTTTTCAGTGGTTCAACCATAGTGCTGTACAGATCTTACAGATCTTACTGTTTTTTAATTCCTAAATAGGCAGAATCATGCGTTTGTTTACATAATGATAATTTATTTCTCCAAGCACAATTATCAACCCACACAATTTATTCGTTGTTTCTTACAGTCATGAGGACACCTCTTAATGACTGCTCATTAATCATCACTTCCCTTATATATATGTCCCGTTGATTGCAATGCTGAAACCCAAATCAGTCATATCCTAGAAATTATCACAGTGTAATTTCAAAACAGCCTCTGAACAGCGCAGTGAAGCATAACGCAGTGAAGGCCACCAGGTCATGTCGCCATTTTTCAACACGAATTCGAGACCGCGAATCAATATTTATAGTTGAATTTTGCACCTCTCGTCAATATCCAATACTACAGTTCCATCGGGATTTATTGAAGCATTATCATTCGGGTATTCCAGAGCTTAAAACAACATTTTCTCCGTGTCTAAATTCATTGTTTCGTCTGAAACCACGATGAACGATTGTTTGCACATTACTCTACATACAGCGATTGCCCCTTTGAATCTGCGATCTCAGTACTCATGTAGTGAATACATGTTTTTGTTTTAAAAGAGATTTATGAACAATAGTACACATTTATATATATAGTTTGTTGCCTTAAAAGTGATAAACTTAAAGTTTTCAATTGTAGTGCGAGGCAATTTACTACTACCGCATATGAATACTTTTTAAGATTTGCCTTAAAGGGCAATAGTAGTAAATAAGCCACGCCTCTGTATACTTACTCGAATACCCGCGCGGCGTAATTTGGTTTGCACTGCAATCAAACTGGTAAAATTCACACAAAATAAAGTTACAAATGTAATAAATAGGATATTAAATATGTAATAAGCAGAATATTTAACTGCTGTGTTCGATTATTAGGACCATACGCTTTTATTCACGAGCGAGTAGATTGCCTAATAACCGAACGCAGTAGTTAATTGATCTCTCTCTATATAAATTACTACCTGTACGCTCAGAAAACATATTACGTGGTCCGAGTATTAACTTCTATACCCCATCCAACCCCTTCTCCATGAAGCGAAAACGGTGTTGGCTGGGGTATGAAATAAAACCTTAATTTCGGCTTAAAAAGTTTGCATATTGTAAAACTTAAACATTTAATATGTAATTTTAAACAGTTAATCGTGTTTTATTGTCGAAATATCTGTTATAAAATCCTGCTAATATAAGCTTTTTCATCGCTTAATGGAATTAAGGCGGGACCACGTAATGAGATACTTTTGTACAATTACGTATAACTGCCAGACTGACTATGTATTGCTTACTTAAACGAGGTCCGGAAAACAAAATTGTTTAAATAATACATCTTTACATGCGAAGATGTCTTTGAGTTTGAACGTTGAAATATTTCTATATAACGAAAGTTAAATTAAATTGGTAGAACTATTTTAAAAGGAAAATGGCACTAACTAAAAACTTCCAAATAGCTGGGTCGAAAAATCTTAAGATTTTGAGATTTTTAACACCAAAAGTAGGTATCACTGTCCATTAGACATTGTAGCTTTCTAAACACAGACAACAGAAACCCGCATTAAAACAAAACAAAACGATGTTAATAAAAAGCAAGGCACGTGACGTAGGGCTACCGTCAGGGTCAGTGGCATAAAAGCCGCGCGGGTTTGAACCAGTTTTTAGGGTGCACCATACACTAAGTCATAATCCAGTTAAAACGCAAAAACACATCAACCACGTCAGATGAATACATCGTTAAAAACTGCGTTGGGAATTATAAAATTAACAGTAATCAGCAAAGTACGACAAACGTATATGCGACAAATCAAATGGTTGGACAATATGCTTAAAGGGACTAGATATGATAATTTATCAACGCAAACTAGCCGAGTCGTCGATTTTCCAGACAAGACATGAGGATTCAGTTAATGCATATATGCACTGAAAATGAAACAGAAGCTCATTTTTTCACATTTGTATTTCATATTCTTCCAGATCGCATGACGTCCATTTAACATGTGACACTTAGCACATCGTTTGCGATCTGTTATAGGATCACGGTTGGAGTCTCGATCTATTTAACTAAACTTGCATGTATTAGTTTAATTACAAATTAAGCCGATATAACGGTCGAACAGGACATGTAGAATGCAAGGACCACAGTCAACCAAAATCAAGCATGGAAACAAACAACACTTACAAGGATACATAACAGGCAAGGTATATGACTTCACACATATAAGACGGTTGACAAAAGGGCTACCGCCTTTGAACGGTCAGTGGCACAGTAGGTCGCTGGAGGTTCGCACCAAACCTCGCTCTAACCTTACTGTCATTCCAATAAAATCGGACTGTGTATATAAAGACATCTCCGCCAGGCTATATCCAGCAATGATAGGCAATAAACACAAAGCTGATCATATATAATATGAATATACAAAAACAAAAGCCTAAAAAAACACAAGGCGATACTGAATGACTTGACAGAAAACCAGAGCAACAAGAGAACACAAGACAATATTGGAGACAAAAATCGTTACCGTCCTCTCAGCAGAACACACCATTAAAGGCACGTTAAGACAATATTTGAGACAAGCATTTAACGTCATCACAGGGTTCTCAATCTGAATTGATAACGTTTAAAACAAGTTTAATAAAGATAGTATGAAAGTTATCATGACCAAGGATTTTACAAAGTTTGTAAATCACGCCACCATAGAAGTTAAGCTATTATGGATGTGGCTCCGCTAAAGACCACAACTCCGCTAAGTCCACATGCATTTCCGCTAAAGGTCCACAACTCGGCTAAAGATCACAATTACGCTAAAGTCCACATGCATTCCCGCTAAAGACCACAACTCCGCTATAGTCCACACACATTTCTGCTAAGTCCACAAAACAACGAATGCCAAAGTCCACAAAATTCTCGGCTAAAGTCCACAAAAAAATATTGTCGTTAAAGACCACAAACGTTGTCGCTAAAGCCCACAACACTATTTCAGCGAAAAACACAATTTTGAATTAACTGTTTTCTCATTTGTGAAAGATGTTTCAGATATTTGCGCCAGGTGTAGTTTACATGATCCATATTGTAGAAAGGCAATATTTGGCAGCAAAAAGCATTTAAGCGCTAGGTGCGCTCTTTACAATCAGCAAATACGTGTGTTGAATATTTGAGAGTACTTCCCGGTATAATCACGTATGATGTCATAATAGTTCTTTACTTTAGATTTAAAATCGATGTTCTTAGCTTTGAGTTCGTTATTATTTTGTCAAATGATGCATACGTCATCAAAACCTGTTTTGGCGCCTGTTACAAACATTTCATATAGGAGCATCCTGTTAACCGCACCAGCAAATCTGCGATATTACTCGATCTTGTTGGCCGTACTTCTTTGAAATGTGTGTTCATTTGAACAATTAAGTTACGTAGTTGATGATTAAAATATAAAAATGTATATTCGTTTATTGTTGGGTTCATTTATTTGACAAAATGAAAGTGTCCGACCGTACCATACTCCTGGTAAAATAGTGGATGGTACAATCGGAACCTTAAAGATGAAAGGCCACCCTTTTTGTAGTATTATCAAATTAACTCTTAAACATCACATGAATATTTCTTGATAGTCTCGGAGAGAAACATATATTGAAAACCGCTACTAAGTTGTATGTAGAAATAAATATGTGCATGACGTAGATGCTATTTTTACCATTGGGTGACTGCACTGGGAAATGAGGTAAATCTGAATTGTATAGCTGCACAACTATTGCCAGATAATTGTTAATACATTTACCTGTGGATTAATACACCTGTTCAAAGTATTCTACGTCATCAAATAAAATCTTATTTTCGCTTTTTACAGATATTGCAATGTGTGAATTGTAAATAGCTATTGTTGTGTA
Source organism: Cyrtodaria siliqua (assembly GCA_037043455.1). Classification (NCBI taxonomy): domain Eukaryota; kingdom Metazoa; phylum Mollusca; class Bivalvia; order Adapedonta; family Hiatellidae; genus Cyrtodaria; species Cyrtodaria siliqua. The sequence goes on from JAWPHD010002742.1 coordinate 135,717, forward strand.
TTGATTTCGATTTAAATAAACATAAACATGTTCATGAAACAAAACATGGACGGAGGACTTTAATACGCTCAATTCAAACTGGTAATTTCAAAAGAAACATGTGCGGATTTAGGCTAGGGCGTTATGCTAGAGGTATCATTCTTACTTAAGCGCCTTCCAAAACAATCAATATTAATTTATTTTTTATAAATTATTATAGATCTAATAAATCTGAGTCAATCAATTTGAAACCATCGCCACACTTCCAGCCCCAGGCAAATGAAAGTAAATGATGGGTTTGGCCGTGTTTTTCTATGTTTGTATATGTACTTAAATAGGAGTTGTCTTCTTATTATAGTGATTTTTTAAAAACCGTTTTACTGTTTTCGAACTTTCGCAGATGTCCGAGTGTACCATCATGGGTGTCCTCCGAAGCACCGGTAAGAGTCCGACTGTACCAGAGATGTGATGACATAAGCACACAAATGGTTTAATAAGTATTAAATGGAATGATTAATTCTGTTTTCATTGAAAACAATCCCCCGATGACCGGTCATTACGCAATTATTTCATAAAGCTTCCGGCGCACAGATGTGTGTCAAAACAATTGCCTGAACACGAGTGTCCGAACGTTGAACATGAAGGTAATTAGCTGTATTAAATGTAACACTTTTGGGACTAAAAGTAACAACATACACTAAAGGTAATACAATCAATTACACAACATTACACACTATATAATGAAACTGATATGTATATGTTTTGTTTGTACTTTAAAAGAGGAGGTATTCTGCTGAAATAAATAACATATTTAGTTGAGCAATCTGAATTTCCAAATTACAATTTCACCAAGAATCTGAATGTGTTAGGGATGTTACCCTTAGTGTAGGTCCAAAACGGTGTTACCTTTAGTGCAGAAATTGTTACATTTAGTGCAATTTATTTTATAACCTTTAGTGTATGTTACTTTCAGTCCCAAAAGTGTTACCTTTAGTGCAGCTAGTTACCTTTAAAGGGACACATGGCAATCATGATTTTTTAAAAACTCGAGGCGTTCCGTTAGTTTTTCTAAATAGCATGCATTCTTTCAATCATTAATAATAATTATAAGAATAGTATCAATTGTTTTTGTATATTACTGTTTTTTGATAATACTGCACCAATAATATATTTCAACATTTAGTAAAGTAACATAGAACATTGAAAACACAACATTTTATTTAATGATATGCAAGCCGATTTAAAGTCAAAATGTTCCTTGATAAATAAGTAGAGATGCTAATATTGATGCTTTAAAAAAACATCAAGATTGCCATGTGTCCCTTTAATGTAAGTGATACTTACCTGGTACGGGGAATACCGTGCTAAGCAAGCTTTTCCAGGAAAGAGGCCCTTCCATTGCACTACGGTTGGGCTGACGCCTGCCTGGGGAATGCTTGCCTGGTACAGAGAACCCCGAGGCCCTTCCATTGCACTACGGTTGGGCCCATAAGTCTTTGTTATGTATATGTACGGTAAATTCACGTGGTGTGGGTGGTCACTTGGACGGCTCTCTGAAATTGTAAATATTTTTAAATGACTAAACGTACATATGTGTAGAAGAGACTCATGAAATAAAAATAAATAAATAATGTAAGTGTTACATTTAGGGTTGCAACAAACGTAGTTGCTGATTGTAAAGAGCGCACTTAGCGTTGTAATGCTTCTTCCTGCCAAATATTGCAGATTTACGAAACGTATGGATCATTTATACATGTAAACTACATCTACCGCAAATATGTTTTGCATAAATTAATGAAAAAATGCTGAAACATCTCTGACAAATGAGAAAACAATTAATTCAAAATTGTGTTTTTCGCTGAAATAGTGTTGTGGACTTCAGCGAAAACTTTTGTCTTCTTTAGGACAATATTTGTTGTGGACTTTAGCGGACAATTTTGTGGACTTTGACGGACAATTTGTTGTGGACTTTAGCGGAAATGTGTGTGGACTATAGCGGAGTTGTGGACTTAAGTGGAAATGTATGTGGACTTTAGCGGAGTTGCGGTCTTTAGCGGAGTTGTGGTCTTTAACGATGCCACAATAGACCTTGTCAAACAGTACGTCTTTTTCGATTTAACCATTTGTAGGCAAATAGCGTTAGAGTTGTTCGTCTCGTCGTTACGTCGTTCATCTCGTCCGTTCGTCTCTCCTTCGAGCTGGGCTGTCACTCTGTCATAGACAGTTCAATGTCAAAAACACTTGGCAGAAATGTTCTGAATCAGCAGAGAAGACAATGTTTCTGGTATCTTGGGTAAAGGTCAAAAGACAAACCCGTTTCCGGGCCAGTGAATGACTCATCTGTGAATGATTGGATAAACAATAATTTGCAGACGAATTCACCACATACAGATATTGTGACTCTACGACTACCGCCAACCTAGGGATAAACTGAAGGTCACAGTTGAAACTCCCTCTGTTCGTCGCACTGTAACTCTATACAATCGTACAAACTCGCTCATTTCCGTAGATCATCGGAATGAAAAAAATGATTGAGGCAGTTCCGATCGTAACTCTATAATTAAAAGCAAAGGTCAACGGTCAACCTCGATCCTATTCATAACTCAGGACTGAATGATTGCGTCAACATATGTATTCGAAAAACTCATAGCATATCCCGTCAACCTAGTCAACATAGTATCAACGTCAAGGTCTAAGATAAGGTCAAAGGTCAAATTCATGTCCTGGTTTTAAATGTTAATTCGTTATTTCCTGTGCGTGCAGTCAGAGCTGCCTCGTCGACGACTTTCGTAAACCCGCAGTTATTGGTTTCGGAAATCGACGAGGCAAGTTCCGTATCAGGAAAGTCCGAGCCATGCTTTTGCACTCATTTGTGTATTTATTACACTAGTTTATGATATATATATTTATGTGGCTTTATTAGGGGGTCCCAAAGGTGGGGGTGTGTTCACGTGATCACGTAAAATAAAAACAATGATCACGTCTTCACGTGAAAATAGCAGAACTTTCACATTTCACGTTAAATGTGGATGAGCAGACGTGGAGCGCTATAGGCTCGAGCTTCTCTAATACAATGTGTGGGTTGCAACAACAACAAAAAAACAACAAAATAAAACCACACACAATCACACACAAACTTGAGCCGTCAGATGTATTCTGAGGCTTTCAAATTGACCCCATTAACAAAAATACAAACAATAAACTCAAACGGAGGAATAGCTTCTGCCATTCTGCAACGGTATGAAGACCATAAACAAGCAGATACGATTCTCGCGCGCTATTAGATCTGCGCGCACCTAGCGGTATTATGTTGTACTACCGAGACCATTATACAAATAGAAATAGATTTGGAATCCAGTCAAGGGAGACCACTTTTGTCAGCAAACTGTATTAGACTAGTTCCAGGCCGACCAGTGCTACTTGTAATGTAGTGAGCTATGTCAGTGAAACTGTCGGCATACCACCAGTCTATACTGCCTATACTGTATCTGATACACGACTCGGCTGATTGTAGTGTCCCCGGGGATTCCCGGTGCCAGATGTTCGCGCAAGTACGAAAGTTCAGCTCTCGGGGGAGGCTCGGGGGAGGAGGAGGGACACTAAAAAGACTGAAAAGGACTAAAAATTCACGTTTCACCATATCACGCGATCACGTTTTACCAAGACCAAAATCACGGATCACGCTGATAAAATGTTCACGCAATCACGCAAAATTATTGTTTGTTTCACGTGTCACGTTTTTAAAAACACCCCGATCACGTTTTCACGCAAAACTCCTTTGGGACCCACTTATTAAATTTCCATATCCCAAGTTTTGTCAAAAATTCTTGAAAACACATGTCATAAAGAAACACATTTAGATTTAAACCTAAACTATAAAAGGTGATGTTATATATAGAAAATATTACATGAGTGGCTGTGTATTATTGATTTTAATAAACGATTTGGATGAATTAAAAGAATACGAGGCTCTGTCGAGTATCCTATCTTTTTATCCAATGAGTTTATTAAAATAAATAATACACAGTCACGAATGTAAGATTTTATTTATCACATAACACACCTACGACGTGATAGTTTTCACTTTAATGTTATCAATTTACCTTGTATACGGCGGCAATTTGTAAGAGAAATCATGACGTGGTGTTGTTTTCATGACGTCAGCTAGGTTACTAACATGCATTTTATAAAGTAAAATTTCAAATAATGATAATTGTTTAAGGTGTTTGAACGTATCGTATGATATACCATGCACACAACTTGGACTAAATGTGTTTATGTATGCAAACACAGTGATTCGGTCCTCGCTTGCACTAGTCTATATAACGAGAAATAAGTCATGGCTTTATTGCACTCCCAGATATGGAGGGAGATATCCGCCATAAGCAAATCCTGTATTTTGTCATTTCGAACTTGCATTATGACAAATTACAATATACCTTATACCAGATTTGTAATTCCCTAGTTTCTTAAACGCTAAATTCATTGTGCTTTTGCTCAAATATGTCATTTTGAACTTGCATCATAACAAATTGCGATATGCCTTATTCCATTTCTAAATTCTAGATTTTTGTTTTCCTAATTTATTAAATACACATTGATAATTTGTTAAATGCATTATTTAATTAATACATTCGTAGCAAGGTTTTGCTTTTCATTAGACATCTAAACAATATAAAAACACACACAACTTTTTAAGAAAGTAGATTTGTAATAGACAAGTTACAAATGCAGAAGTTACAAATGAAGAATGCAAGAATGCAAGCATGCAGTAAGTTGACAGTCGCATTATTACATAGATCTACGAAAATAATAGCTTGTCCCTCACCGGTGTTAGGATACGTTCCACCGATAAAAACTCTTTTGGCGCTTAAATAGAATTTTCGGAGACAGCCCTTTTCAAAGATTTTGTAAAAAGGCTAACTGCAAAATACTTACCGTGAATTATTTGGGTCTTTGTTTTCTATGCAGTTAGAGCACCTTTGTTATTGTTTTCCGCAACGCCGTTAGAGGTGAAAATGGCCCACTGACCGGTAATGTTTCGTAAGGGTTGGAGGTGAAAGCCGTACCATATCGTATAGTCTCGGCCTATCAAGACCGTAGCATGCGTGTCTTACTTGCAGATATCGGTCTGGGCAGATTAGACCAATTAAAGCGCCCGCTAGCGATAAGTCGATGTTATTCGAACGTTTTTTCACGCTCATTAAAGTTGACGTTTGCACGACGTCATGTTGGTAATAAACGCACAACGTCAATTGTTAATGCACCAGATTCACTATTTTTGACGTCACTTGCTGCTTCTCACAAGTTAAAAGTAACGTGAGGGGCGATTTCAAACTTCCAATTTTACCTTGCTTCAGAAACCGCGTAGTATAGGCGTAGCGAATAAATCAGAAACAGGTCGGGTGACAGAGGCTACGTACATTCTGAAATATAATGGAAATAGCAGGTACGTGGTACGGAGCATACCATACGTAGTAATGAATAGTATAGTAACGAATCTAATAGAGATTACCGGTTTAAGAAGGATGTAAAATATATATCATGAGTGCCATATGTGTGATTTTGTTAATCACAAAGAACCTGTAAATTAACCCTTAACCCACTACATATATATATAATGAAATGTTCTTTCTTTGACCTTCCATTTATGTGACAAAGGCGTGTTTTGGGGGAAATGACAGATCAGCAGCAGTATATGTAAGCCCTGATTAGCCTGGGTTTACAAAGGACGCAAAGGCTATTATAGTCGTGATTAGCGTGTTAAGAGTTAATGATACTAAACAGACATCACAGTCCGGTTCCCGTTTGGATGACGGATTTTTAATTATTTTGGTAAAACCATCATAACCTATAGTCTTTAATTACTAGCCATCAAGCTAAAATCATAACTGGGCAAAAATAAAAAATAGTATATTTTAATTTAATCATTAAAATAACATATTAGAAATACTGTAAGTCATATATGTTTCTTATCGTTCTGAATAAGTTTACGCTACCATATATGACTGCCTAGAATGTTGCACTTTAGATACATTACGTGGTCCCGCCTTAATTCAAGCGATGGGGAAGCTGATATTAGCAGGACTTTATAACAAATATTTCGACAATAAAACGCGTTTAAAAACATTTTTTACTGAAAAAATGCAATAACGTGTTTAAAATTACCTATTAAATGTTTTAATTTTACAATATGCAAGCTTTTTAAAGCCGAAATTAAGGGTTTATTTCATACCCCAGCCAATACCGTTTTCTCTTCTTAGAGATGGGGTTGGATGGGATATGAAAGTTAATACTCGGACCAAGTAATGTTTAGTCAAGACAAAGTATGTAAAGTACAACTATATGTAAATATATAAACAAATAATTAGATATTGCGTATAAGGAAATACATTTATGATAGCAATTATAGAATAATTTATCGAGTATTAATATCAAGATCAAATAAACAGATAACCGTTTCTGAATAGGCTTGAAGGGATTCGTGTTTTATGAAATAACGATGCTCTCTTGAATATCTCTACAAAAGTAAAACGTAAATATTCTTGTGATAAGAAAAACAGAAAAAATACGCGGATTATATGAAGTTGGGAAACCGGAAGATACCATCTGTGTTACGCGGCCTTCATTTTGGGTCGATTAAACTACTGAAAGATGAAAACGTGAGTTCTTTTCATAAATAATTACTTATCATTAATAATTACTTTGTAATTGTATTCGTTAACAAGAAAAATACGAAGCAAAATACAAATGTGCGGAGCTGTATAGGGATTTTTTTCGATTTTGACACATGGGATTATGTGTAGTGATGATCCGGAACTTGCAGTTTCATGGAAAAATTGACAAGCAGGTAATTACGTCCCCTCTCCTATGAATGAATGAATGAATGAATGAATGAATGAATGGTGTTTTACGGCACGTCGGCACATAAATAGGTCATATTGTGCGCAAAAACTGATAAATGATGAAGAAATGAAGGATTAATTAAAAATTAATGTAAATATATAAAGATAAAACTATTTACAAGTAAGGGATGAAATAGTAGTAATATAAATTATATACGTAAATCAACAAATGCCCGAAAACGGGTATTTAAAGAAGTAAATTTATACAACCCTCTCCTATGAAAGAAGACTTTTGATTGTTGCGAGTTGTCTGTATTTCTGCTTGTCTGTAGCTGTTTGTCGTCTGTCCATTCGTCTGTCTTTCGCTGTCTGCCATCTGTCGTCCGTCCGTCTGTCCGCCTGTATTTCTGTCCATCCTGAAACCTTGTCGCTTCTATTCTGTCTAAATTGGAGGATTTCGTTTTGTCGAATAGCTTGTAAGAAAACGCGAGTTGCGAGTTACAAAATGCGATTTGCGATTAACAAAACGCGAGTTGCGAGTTACAAAAAGCGAAGTGCGAGTAACAAAACGCGAGTTGCGAGTTACAAAAACAGAGCTGTAGATATGTTTTGACTGCAATGAGTATTTACTCATTATATTCAGAATGAATGAGTAACAAGGAATTCATTCAGTAACAAGGAACTTATTTAGAGTAAACAATTTCTTTAAATAGTTCGTGCTTTCACAATGGATGTGAATTAATACATTTTGAAAGAAACAACAACTTTTCTGATTAAATGGAAATGTAAACAAAAGAAACACTGTATAGTTTAAACTTATTTATTGTACATCGATTGTAACGAAAGCTCTATGAACTTATTTGAATCGCTCTCGATTCCTGGGTAGAACCAGTACTAAGCAATGCAGATAAAATGTCTTGCCCCGGGACACAACACATATGGTTATGGCGAGGATCGAACCCACTACTTTTGGATCATGGGTCCAACGCTCTACCACTAGACTACAGCGCTCCACACTGTATGTCCTTAATATTAGACACATGCATGGGACAATTTTCATCATGTAAATATGGAATAAACTGTTTACAGGAAAATACATACAAATATAATACTCATGATTTTTAAAAGTATTTGTAGTAAGTTGATGAGAATTGATACTCAGATTCAGTTATTTTGTAAAAAAAGTATGAGTAAAGTACTAAAAAACGAAACAAATTGCGAGTTGAGAGTTACAAAAAAGCGAGTTGCGAGTAACAAAATACGAGTTGCGATTTACTAGCCAGTTGTAACTTAGAAAACACAAGTTGCGATTAACAAAAAGCCAGTTGCGAGTTACGAGCCAGTTCTAATTTAGAAAACGCGAGTTGCAAGATAAAAAATCATATAATAATAGTAATTACAGAAATTAATATAATAAATCATTTCAATAGGTAGACACATAGGCTTCGAATGTTTATAACAATTTTTATTTTGTTGGTGAAAAGAAAAGGATCGTTCCGCTTTATACAAAAGTAAAAAAAAACTTCTGCTAAACAAATATGAACACGTTATCAAAGTTATATTTCTTTTCTTTTTAAATAAATAAATAAATAAATAAATGAATGAATGATTGAATAAATGAATGAATGAATGAATGAGTGAGTGAGTGAGTGAATGAATGAATGAATGAATGAATGAATTAATGAATTAATGAATTAATGAATAATTAAAAGGGTGAAAGAGGAAGGATTCTTTGAAGCAAAACATCTCTACATTGCAATGTTGTACATTGATACAACTGCCAACAGTCCACTGGTGATTTTGTTTTAGACAATTCAGGAACAACACCCAGAACAGTGTATCAATAATAAAATCAATTAATTGCTTGTCAACGTGCTTAGTGTCAAAAGTGGCTAAGTCCTCAGAGTTTGTTTATTAAATGCAGTGCACTCTTAAAGTGATTGTTTATTGCCAACTTCTTCCACCGGCTTGAATTTGAAAGCAATTTGAAGTGTATATTGTTGCATATGTGACTGCCAGTATTATTGTAATCTCCAATAAATGATAATCGGAGTAGGAACTATATTAAAATGTACAGAAAAAGAAAGAAATGTATCAGGATTAAACCAAATAGGTCAGATGAAGGTTATTAAATTAAGGATTTTATTTGTATTTCGTTATCAATGACCAATGAAAGACGTTTTTGACTTTATATGACATCATGTTCAACCAAGATTTATGACAGGCCATTTTCGTAGTTGACATAAAACAGTAGAGGCACGAAAACAACACAATCCATCTCTTAGCTCAGTGAACTTTCATATAACTTTTTATTTTTTAAGTCTGCCAAAGAATTCCAAAGAAACCAGTTAAGTGTTTTTAATAATAAAAAGAGAAAATTATATTTCTTTGCATGGATCTTTTTCAGCCATTTCGCAAAATATCAATAATGTTTCTTATACAGGGGTGAAGCCAGGCTTGTTTAAGTTAATAATAAATAAATCATAAACAATACATCATCTGTATATTAGGTTGTCTTTAACGTAATTTTAAATATTAAAATGCAATAAAATTAGTGCGAAATTAATTAGGTACTAAAAAAAAAATAATAACGCCAAAACAACAAAATGATAATAATAAAAGGATGAGATTTGCTCAAGATAATAAAATGTGGTTGTGGTGGTGGGGGAAGATTAGTTGTTGTGGCAATGATGACAATACCCTTTACTCTGCATTCATCAATATGGCAGTCGGACATATAAATTACTGCAAGTTTCCCAAGTTGAATCCATATAGAGGGTGCCCTTTACGTTTGAGGACAAAACCCGTTTTATAAATGCATTCACATTTGCATAAGATATTTTCTTTTTTGTGTGTGTATTTTTACACGATTACCGCCTATGAGGCCGCAGTAGATAGCATCAAAATATAACAAATTGTTGTGCATCTGATTCCCCACCTAGTCTATCATGTATATCATCCAATCAAAAGAAGGCTTACGTATGCATTAGGCATTGGGGTACCCATATACTTTTTCCGCCAATCAGACACTAGCAAATGTGTGGTTGAGTGGCATAGATGCGAGTGTGCTTGGTGGATACAGGGGCATGCACACACATTCCACCCTTCCAAAACACGAGTCTCATCAGTCTACAGAGCATTACGTGGTCCGAGTGTTAACTTTCATACCCCATGCAACCGACATGTTTTATAATTTAGTAAACAAACATTAACAGATATCTGCTTAATGTAACTAGATAATATACTCATTCAAAATCGTAAATATTTATTAAAATGTCTAATAGACTTTAATACATATATGTTAAATATGAACTAAGGTAAAACCTTAAAGCGAACTCGGCCATTTACTTATTACCATTGTTTAAAGTAAAGGGCATATTATATCTAGCAACTAAAACAAGAAAATACGAAATAAAGACAAACAAGCTAAATATAATATATGGTCTAAAATGACCAATGTAACACAACTGAAATCATATTTCAGCTTTATTATCTTGATGATCATTACGTGGTCCGAGTATTAACTTTTATACCTATCCAACCCCTGGTGGGCTGGCTGGGGGTATGAAATAAAACCTTAATTTCGGCTTATATGTTCGCATATTGTAAAATTAAAAGAGTTCATAGTAATTTTAAACAGGTTATCGCATTTTTTCAGTAAAAAATGTTTTTCAGCGTATTTTATTGTCGAAATATCCGTTATAAAATCCTGCTAATATAAGCTTTCCCATCGTTTAATGGAATAAAGGCGGGACCACGTAATGTGTGATGTTCTTGTTGTTCTCAATAATTTTCAGGTTAATCCTCCAGGGGCATACATTTTTGTTTACATGTAAATAGATCTAGTACTTTGTTTTATATTTAAAGCATACTTAATTAAATCAAAATTGATTTGCATTATTTGTCATGTATGATTATATAACTATAATGCTTGTTAAAAGTTATACTTTTACACGGTATCATACCACCCACCATAGGTCTACAATTCTTAACAATACCAATATAATTGATTATTAGTTTTTGAAAATCACTCAGTAATGAAGGAGGTGATTAATTATATATTTCACATTTTAAGGAAGATATATGTGTCTTTTTTATCCAATTTCGATACAAAAATATGAGAACAAAATGAACGTTTACTTAAAATCCAAGCCCAGTCGCTAAATCTACACAATAATGCTTTTTCAAACAAGTCATCATTTGCAACATATTGTCGTAATTGAGGAGTTTGATTCAAAAATGATACTCATTTGACAATTTAAATGTAAATGTGTCCTATTTGCCATATGACTGATACCCTCTTGCATACCGTAGAACCAACTGGTACCCTGTTGGATTCCGTAGAGTAATCAGAGAACCCGTTTACTAGCCATTCGTATGGTGGCTGATTTCTGCCATTTGTCGTCTTTTCGTATTTTCGTTATTTCGCCCCCGAAAAGACGACAGAACGAAAAGACGACAGGACGAAAAGACGCCAAATGCAGCGCGAAAAAACGACAGAACGAAAAGACGACAGAACGACAGAACGAAAAGACGCCATTTCAAGAGCGAAAAGACGACAGAACGCCACGCAAAAAAGACGAAAAGACGACACTTCAGCGCGAAAAGACGCCATTTGATATTGTCGTTATTTCGCATGGCACTCTGTCGTCTTTTCGCCCTTGAAATGGCGTCTTTTCGTTCTCTCGTTCTGTCGTCTTTTTGTTCTGTCGTCTTTTCGCGCTGCATTTGGCGTCTTTTCGTTCTGTCGTTCTGTCGTCTTTTCGTTCTGTCGTTCCGTCGTATTTTCGTTCTGTCGTCTTTTCGCCTTCCGGTTGAGTACTAGAAGTCGGATCGATTTTGAACTGTCGGAGAATAGGGCAAAATTGCCAGCGAGTGTGCATACCGTATTTTCAATAAATAATAAACGAAGGGTTACTAATTCTTTTGAATCGTTTATATAACTGCAGAATGGTCATCATAATTATATTGAACACTAGTCTTGCGTAAGGCAATACACATGTAATTATTGCATGTCGAATAAAAGTAATGAACTGTATTGGTTCTTCAACTCATTAATTAGTTTTTCACACTTATATAATGAATATTGAAGTGGGAATTATATGTTTGGCTTTATCTTAATCAGTTCTTTTTGAAAGTGTCAAGATTTAATTACAATATGTATATTATATGAACAGAGGAACTTAAAGGAATGTAGTGACACAGTCAAACATCTGTATTATAATGAGTTCTGAAATACTTGAATAAAGGTCGAACAAATTATCAAAATCGGATGATAAACAAAGAAGATCTGATCATTTGAATTTTCTGTTGAAACGGATATGGAAGCGGCCATTTTGAGAGCTATGACATCACGGTTCTAAATGACCATATATGGAATATTTATAAATAGGAAAATTTACTGATATATAGGGAAAAAAGGACAGCAATTGTATGGAAAATATGTAATACTTAATGGCAATAATGATTTATATTGACCAGCAAAAAACTCATTCATTTGCAGTGATTTTCTTCTTTTTACATGATATTTATCAATATTCCATATATGGTAATATGGAACTAAGACGTCATAGTTCTAAAAATGACGGCTCCCATATTTGTTTTAGAACAACCTTTAAATGGTCATATCTTTTTTGTTTATCATCCGATTTTGATAATTCTTTCACCCTTATTCAAGTATTTCAGAACTCTCAATAATAAATATGATTTGGCTGTGTCGTTACATTCCCTTTTCATGAGTTCATATTTAATAGTTGTGTATGACCGTAACCTGGCTGTATGATCTTGTATAACACATGTATAAAGTTACAGTCCATTATGTAAATCAGTGTCAGAGATACAAGCTTACATGTACATAAAAACTTCAGACAATTTCTCTCTTTTTTTCGAAAGAGTCGAGGCTAACATATTAATTAAGAAGGTGTATATGAGTTACCTCCTTTCTTGACTATTATATTTCATATGGTGTAGATATAGTTCTAAATTATTAACTTATAACCATCAACAAAGGTCCACTCTCATACTGTTTGATATGTTACACAACTATTTTAAATAACATATTAAGAGAAAATCAAATATTAGGGTAAGGCATTTATTGACTTCCAAATGAACAATCATGTTAGCACAATTATCAGTCACGTACATGTTTAACAGTTCCGTATAATATAAAACACATTCTTAATTATGTTTGCTATACCATCCTCAGGGCTACCATAATACAATTAAGAAAAAGCCTTAGATTTTTGGAAATGCTGAATTTGAGCGCGCGAAGCGAAAATTTCAAAATCAACAATTTTCAAAAGCGATTGACAAAAAAGAAAATTACACAGTGTATACAACATATTACATTCTGTTGTATCTTATTCATACTTTTCCGTTACCCAGATGTTGAGATTTCACCTTATTTTCAGTAGGCCATACAATTTGTGTTACTCGGTTTTTATCCTTAGGTTCAAATCATAATTTTGCATTGGAGAGATGTTGAGACTTGATTTTATTTTCAGTAGGTGATAAAATTTGTGTTACTCGGTTTTTATCCTTAGGTTCTAAAGTAAAATAATAATCTTAGACAGAGTAAAAAGACGATAATTTTCAAGATTTTGATTTTAAAAGATACATATATTGAATCTATATGCATGAATGTGCAAGACATATGCAGAGTTTTAAAAGAATCACACTGTAGATACCTTAATTTTAACAGTAAAGTTCAGGCATGAAGACCGAGTTTATCACAAAACAGAATGTATTGGTTATGTCTTATTTCTGGTCACTGATTGGTCAGTTTTTTTGATGATGCTCTATCAAAATTATGAATCGTGAAGTAAAAATATTTTTCAGAGTATAAAGATACTATTTTTTAAGATTAAATTTTGAAACGGATACATATGTCATATTAATATTCATATACATGTATATGCAGGATTTTAAAAGAATCACACATAAATACTTTTGAGTAGTACAGTAAAATTGGTTAAAGATCTAGGGATGGATATACAGGTACGTAGCTCTATGATCTAGGATAAAGACTTCGTCTATCACCTACCAAAAAAAGTCAGTCTACTTAAATGATGCTTTAGCAAAATTATGAATAAGTTGTTTTATCGGAAAGAATTTATGAAGCTTATTACTTGGATACATATTTAATCTGTCAGGATTTTGTTATTTTATTAGTCCCCTACCGGTCCGGACCGGAGGGGACCTTAGGTTTGCCCCCCGTCCGTCAGTCCGTCAGTCAGTCTGTTTTTTTGTCCGGATTGTAACTCTGTCATGCATTGTGGGATTTTGAAATAACTTGGCACAAATGTTAACTATAATGAGACGGCGTGTTGCGCGCAAGATCCAGGTCCGTAGCTCAAAGGTCAAGGTCACAGTTAAAGGTTAAAGGTCAGTCTGTTTTTTTGTCCGGGCTGTACCTTTGTCATGCATCGTGGGATTCTGAAATAACTTGGCAGAAATGTTCACCATAATGAGACGGCGTGTCGCGCGCAAGATCCAGTTCCGTAGCTCAAAGGTCAAGGTCACACTTGGAGGTTAAAAGTCAGAAATAGGATTGTCCGGGCTGTTACTTTGTCATGCATTATGGGATTTTGAAATAACTTCGCACAAATGTTCACCATAATAAGACGGCGTGTCACGCGCAAGACCCAGGTCCTTAGCTCAAAGGTCAAGGTCACAGTTGGTGGTTAAAGGTCAGAAATATGCTTGTCCGGGCTGTAACTTTGTCATGCATCATGGGATTTTGAAATAACTTGTCAAAAATATATTCACCATAATGAGACGGCGTGTCGCGCACAAGACCCAGGTCCGTAGCTCTAAAGTCAAGGTCACACTTGTATGTAAAAGGTCAGAAATAGGCTTGTCCGGGCTGTAACTTTGTCATGCATTGTGGGATTTTGAAATAACTTGGGACAAATGTTCACCATAATGACACGGCATATCGCAGCAAGACCCAGGTCCATAGCTCAAAGGTCAAGGTCACACATGTATGTAAAAGGTCAGAAATAGGCTTGTCCGGGCTGTAAGTTTGTCATGCATCGTGGGATTTTGAAATAACTTGGCACAAATGTTCACCATAATGAGACGGCGTGTCGCGCGCAAGACCCAGGTCCGTAGCTCAAAGGTCAAGGTCACGATACCTTCAGAACACAGGAACACATATTTTGCAGCTAAACATGGTAAGGTATTCAACATTCCTTGCATGATCATTCACATGGCTACATTCAACCTTTCATATTGGTACATTCAAAGATAACTGTTTTTTCAATAACTTCAAAAGTAACAAATTGATTAATAACAACTTAATTTCTTTGAAATGTTTGCAATTATTGTGTTGACGAAACACAGTAACCTTTAACAGCAGTTTGATATTTGTGTAATTATTGTGTTGACAAAACAGTAACCTTTGACAACTGTGCAGCTTTTGAATTGTTAATTTTGCACCAGACCCGGTAGGGGACTATGGCCATCCCTCGGACTGCTTATTGTTTACAGAGTTATATTTTGTCCGATCGTATTAGGTCGATCTTGCGTAATAAAGATTAACATGTATTATCTTATTTTCTATACGTATATATAAAAAATGAATATGCTGGATATTCATAGTCTCTTGTAATTTAATTGTTGAATCATGGTATTTATGCATTTTAAATGTGTTAAACCACAAACCTAATGATTCTATTCACAGATTAGTATGTACAAGGATTTATCCATTATATTGTTATCCCTATGTGTTTTAATGACGAGATTTAAACAAACACTTCAACTGCAATATACAAGTGATCGAAAATGTAACACAGTGGCCGAAAATGTAACACTACCACATTAAAAACAGTCAACTTTAAAAACACTTTAAAAAGCAAGTGAAATATCAATTTCCTGTTTATCATATACAGAACTCGAATTACATAAGACGCCGCGAGCGATTTGGACTAATTGATTGTTGGACTGTGGGGTATACACCAATTAGTTGCCATCAGCTGACCATAAGCAGTCGCGTATTGGGTACACGTGTTGGTATTTTTGTTAATAATTGGGTACTAATAAAATGTAAAGCCGGCAATTTTAACAGAAAAGCTGGTAAGCCGGTAATCTAATAAAAAAAAGCCGGTAAGTCGGCCCAAAGCCTGAGAAATGGCAGGCCTGCATCCTACATTGATAAATATAAGGTATAATCATTGTGATATGATGGTTTCAACAAACGGTCCCGGAAAGTAAGTGTTAAATTTATATGTCAATATTTTGCTTGCCATTTGAATAGATCGAAGAATATGAGCCAAACTCGTGTCTATTATTAAGTGGCCCCGGAAAATAAATCATTAAATACAAAGTAATTTTATTACATTTTTACACAAACAAATCCATAGTTATGTCCGCTAAACCATCCTACATTGTTACATACCAATTTAAATAATAAGAATATAAAGTTTACTCCAAACATGGTAATTAGTACGACTTGTCCAGGCATGATCATCAGTATTAGTCCCGGAAAGTTACTACTAAATTACAAAGTCAAAATATTATTTTTATATTATTATGTTTTAATATTCATTTTAAAAGAACCATTCTGCGTTGATAAAAAACATTTAAAAGCAATAGTAACCCTCTATTAAAGCGTTTTTTATTATTGATTGGACATTAGGGATGCACACATCCTGCGTTTTTTACCCATTTCCCCAACAGTTCAAAATCGTCCCCGACTTTCAGTAGTCGCCGTGAAATGGCCGCAATGACCGAAACGTGCATGTCAACCGGAAGGCAAAAAGACGACAGAACGAAAAGACGACAGAACGACAGAACGGAAAGACGACAAATGCAGCGCGAAAAGACGACAGAACGAAAAGAGACAGAACGACAGAACGAAAAGACGCCATTTCAAGGGCGGAAAGACGACAGAACGCCACGCGAAAAGACGAAAAGACGACAATATCCAATGGCGTCTTTTCGCACTGAAGTGTCGTCTTTTCGTCTTTTCGCGTGGCGTTCTGTCGTCTTTTCGCCCTTGAAATGGCGTCTTTTTGTTCTGTCGTTCTGTCGTCTTTTCGTTTTGTCGTCTTTTCGCGCTGCATTTGTCGTCTTTTCGTCCTGTCGACTTTTCGGAGGCGAAATAACGAAAAGACGAAAAGATGACAATGGCAGAAATCAGCCACCATACATTCGGCAGATACATCTATAATTAGCAAGGGGCGTAAAGGCAGTGTCGAATTCAGTGTATTGATGTCCATGCACCCACTAGAAAAGTCAATGTATGGTAATTGGTATTATTTAAAGGAACACACTGGTAGTGGAGAGCCTGACACACGAACTTATTTAAAGCAATGAAGAGTTTATTTCATAATTTATACAGAATCACTATTGACTTTGAACATATTTGCTTTCGGGAGATCTGAGGCATGAAAGTGGTACATGTCAGCTCAGACACACTCGAAAATCACCAGTATATGATAAGAAACGAAACAGTTGATATAAAAGTCGAACAGAAAATATAACATTCAACGACCACAATCAAACAAAAATAAGCATCGACAAAAACAGCAAATGCAAGGATACATAAAAGACAAGGTATTATGACATCACAAACATAAAAGGGTTAACAATAATGGTACCTCTTTGGAATGGTCAGTGGCAAAACAACCGCTTGGCGTTTAAACCAAGTTCTATGGTGCATCAAACCTCATTCTTACCTTATTGTCATCCCAATAAAACGGATATTGTAAATAAATAAATCCCCGACAGGCTATATCATCTTACAAACTAGACAGCATTAATAGACAATGTGCGTACAACACACATATATGATCATGTATAAATGAGTATAAAAAACAAAAGCAAGTACTCATTGACTTGGCAGAAGGCAGAGCAACACGTGAATAAACAAGAAAATAAATCACTAAGTGCACGAACATACAAAATTGGAGCGGTCCTCTCGAGATTTAGGTAGACGTCATCTCAGAGTCCACAATATGTCCGGTCAAGCAAAGCATAGCGGCGTACTGGGTCAACCACTTAGCATTGAGTGCGTTGAAAAATGTTACGATCATAATCTCTTTTGATAACATTTGTAACCTAATATAGATATAAAAATCGAACAGGAAAAGCAGCATTCAAGGACGACAGTAAACCAAAAACACACATAGTAACAAAGAACTAATTTAAAGATGAATAAAAGGCCAAATAAGACATCACAAACAAAAACGGGACAGTGTAAAGAAATCCCCGCCATGAACTATTCTTAAGTTTAATAAAGATCGTATGAAATGACAAGACCAAGAATCTTACGAAATTTGAAAACACGTCACCATAAAAGTCAGGTTGTGAAAGTCATTGTCAGCAGAGTTCTCAACTTACTTTTATATTTGAAAAACTGATTCGGGTTACGATAAAACCATTTCGGAAATATTTTCGACTTGTATACGAAGTGTATAAGGTAGCCCTTATGAAGTAGCTTTTTAATTATACAAAGATTTCGTATATTTAAGTCCTCAAATCGATTGCAAACTCTAGAAAAACGAATAAGCTGAAACACATATAAACCCGTAAGATGTTGCTCTGGGAACATCCTCGTTTAAGAAGTATGTATAATAAACTATATCGAAGTTAAAATACTCTCCCTTATCATCAGTATTGCTTATTATTTCTCCATTTTCTTCTGAGAAGCGACAGCATCAGAACTATTAGCTTTGTTAAGTTGAAGTTCTTTAGGTTATATATTACATATTTGTCTGCGATTTGTATAGGAAATACTGGGAATAGAAACGCTATATCTACTCGTTTGCTCTACTGGGAAATATCTATCTCCCATTGAGATATTTCCCAGTACGGAACATTGCTCGGCCTTTTCCGTCAGTAGCGGGAACGCCAAATGACGTTGCGATTGTTTTTCGGATGTCGTCGTCAGATTCCGCCACTAGGGACTAACGATTACGGAAATTAACGAAGAGTTCAGGTTCCACTTGTTTTATTTGTATGACGTTCTTGTGCAAACTGGGGTAAAAAAGTGTGAATCATTAGAAATATTAATAAAATATCATTTTAAATTATGTAATATATAGTTTAATAACCAGTGTTTTTGAGATACGGGAAACATCTCCCGAGGATGAGAAATGGCCCGGATATAAGAACGAGTGCGGAGCACGAGTACTTATATCCGAGCCATTTCTCTACCTCGGGAGATATGGACAAAAAAAACTTGTGACTATTTAATATATAATCCAGATACCGAGAGGTGTTATAACATCTTTCTGAGTATCTGGTAAATAATTATCCTTAAAAGTCTATTTCATAGTCATAGAAAGAAAACTCTGCGACAAGAGGTGCACAGTTAGTACCCATAGGAATACCAACAATGTGTATATAAGCAAAAGTCCCATAACTGACGAAAATATTATCTCATAGGAAGATAAGTGTTTAACAAACGTCTTGGCAAGTCCAAATAGTTTAACTGTCTAAACTGCCCTTAGACGCTTTATTACTGTTCCAGGACACGAATTCAGTTTTTTCTCTAACAACTTTGTTTTGAATTAAAAGCAATACAAGTAGATTTAAAAGTCGAACAACAAATGCTGCATTCAAGGATAACAGCAAACCACAAGTACGCAATGAAACAAACAACAACTACAAAGATGAATAAACGGCAAGATATGACATCATAAACATAAACGGGTTGACAATAAAGCTACCGCATTTGAACAGTCAGTAGCAAAAAAGGTCACTGTGTGTTGGGGGAGGGTGTTAAACCAGGTTCTAGGGTGCACCAAACATTACTCTTATCCTATTGTGAATCATAATTATATCCCCGCCAGGCTATATTCTCTAACAAACTAGGCAGCATTAATAGGTAATAGAACACAACATGATCATGTACATAAAATATAAAAAAGACCAGAAAGTCATCAATCAAGTACTTAGAGAACAAACCGCTAAGGGCGCAAGTCACGGTTTAAGACAAAATAAGCTACTTAGAAAAGTCATTAGTACTTAAAGACGAAACTTCATCTTTATAGTTGTTCTTTGTTTCTGTTTGTGTTTATGGTTGACTATCGTCCTTGAACGCTACTATTATACCGGTTCGACTTTTTTTCAAGTTGTATCAACAGATACAAAAATTGAACAGGAAAAGCAGCATCCAAGAACGACAGTCAACCACAAACACACACAGAAACAAAAACAAATTTAAAGATGTATAAATGGCCAAATAAGACATAACAAACACAAACTAGTTGAAAATAGGGCTACCGCTTTGGAACGGTCAGTGGCAAAAAAGGCCGCTAAGAACATCTTAATGTTTAGAGACCAAAGCAAATTAGTTCCAAAATGTTTAAAAGCTTTACCAGGATACCGTTTGATATCGTGCTATATAAAGATGAATGGCCACCCTTTTTGTAGTATTATCAATTAACAAATTTAACTCTTAAACATCATATGAACATTTCTTGATAGTCTCGGAGAGTAACATATATTTAAAACTGCTACTAAGTTGTATGTAAAATTAAGTATTATTTGCATGACGTAGATACTACTTTTACCACTGCGTGAGTGCACGGGGAAATGAGGTAAATCTTAATTGTATAGCTTCAGAACTATTGCCAGATAATTGATAAATACATTTACCTGTTGATAAGTTACCTTTTCAAAATTTTCTACGTCATCAAATAAAACTTCACGGATATTGCTCTTTTCACAGATATTTCAATGTGTTAATTATAAATATCTATTGCTGTGTATTGATTTCGATTTAAATAAACTTAAACATGTTCATGAAACAAAACATTGCCGGAGAACTTTAACAACAGAAATACAAAGTTAAACGTTTGGATATATTGTAGTGATGCAGTCACTAATTAGAATTAGAAATAAAACAGATTTTATCAGGTTGTTTTTATCCGTCTACCCCAGCCTTGAAAACAACGCACTGAGTTATATGTGTGGAAACAACATCATTCTCCGAAGGTTGAACTACAGTTAGCCCATATGAGTGCTCCCGAGCTCCGGAAAGATTAGCGTAATGAAGGCGTCAAACAATGATTACCTTATAAGCGGATTTATCGGCAGTAACTAACACAGATTTGGTTTGAAATTCCCGAATTCTCGATTTCCAATTGAGAAACGAAAACATATTTCTAAAGTAAAGAGAGATTAGTTGTATGAAAGTTAATATTGGTATCTATGCTCTTAAAAATATATTTATTCTCATGACGGAGAAAGGGAGTTCGGGTCCGCTTATTCCCTTCGACACCATTTTATACTAAAGTCCTCAATGAATTTGGCGATCTGAGCACGACACACATCAAAACCAATCACTGAAGGTGATCTATACTTCCGACCTTTAGAATACAAGTGACGAATACGTTTATCTATAATATCAAACATACAGTTGATGACATGACAGACGAAGCAAAGCCCAATTTGGATTAGTTACAGCCACGCTCCTTAGGCAAGTGGTTTGTTGTAGATGAAACTAATATTTCTAAATGGCCTTTTACGCCTGTAATAATTGGATTTTACAAATTGTTGAAATATTTTAAAATCAAAACAATGTTATCTCGAAAGATAATTGGTATGTCAATAAAATCAATACTCTTTGTTGGATATAGTAATCTTAGAAAATGTCTGACGTGGTCTGAACCCTTATAAATATGTTAAGCATGGCTTTGAATTATGAAAGCTTTACTATATAAATGGATATGTACAAATACAAAATGAGTCTGCTCATTGAGCGAAGAAATTGAGAGAAAGCATTGAGAATTGAAAGCATAGATTATTTTTCCAGAATTTCTAAACAAAGTATGTAGTTAGGCAAATAACATTGTTACACTTGATGTTATCATTTCGTCTACGACCATAAGACTTGGATTTACGATTTTGAAAAATAAATATGAATAAAAATCAATATTAGGGTCTTTCCAAAGATTCCCTTGTTGATAACTATTATCATTAATGTCCATTGGATACGTTGTCTGCAAGTTTCTTTCATCTACATTAACTCTGCAATATGTTTAGCTTTTATTTTTAAGTTGTCGGTGGTGTTCTTAACATAAACTATGAATTCCACCGGTTGAATAGTGATATTATCGAAACTATGACCTCTTTGATTTACTGACGAAAGTGCTGGCAATTTTCTATCTTTTTTTTTTCCTTTTCTTTTTTTATTATGTTTTATTTTTATTTTGGAATTACTTGCATTGTATTTATATTCATGAAATAGAACGTTTAAAGATCGATCTGTTTGTCCAACATATTGTATACCAAAGCCATATATGATGTAAGATGTACGTGAATCAACATTAGAAGATAGACATACATTAAGCAATGTACAAATAACATCTTATTTAGTAGTGGACTTGTTAGATAAATAATTACAACAACTTATCCTTTTAGCATTGCAGTTACAAAGGACGGATACACCCTGTGTCTTGAATGTACTACACGATTTCTGAAAGGAGAGTTAATGTGAAATATCCTTAAAATTGGTGATCCGAGATTAGTTATTGAAACGTTTGAGTCGTTATTAAAATTCCTGATAACATTATTGAAATGAACATAAACAGAGGTTGCCGAATACAGATTTGAAGTTCATATAACTCACGTATACGCCACTTGGCTAGTACTCCTTCACGTATTCGTGAAATGAGTAACTTAGGGCCTAGGAAGAAGGAGAGGTGTTACTTCTTACACTAAAACATGAACAGATGCAATAAAACCGGGTCTATTTCTTTATTCTCTTGGTTGTGTTTGCTGCTTTCAATGGATCTCCATTATCAGTATTTATTAACATTCACATTGGCGTTATTGGAGAGCACTGTAATAACAACACATACAAATATTTTTTAAACTTTAATAGATTTGGCAAATATTGGGCGTGGCATGGATTGAATGTTTAACAATTGGGCTGCCGGTAAGCACAAACGACCATTATGGCAAGCCCTTACAGCAGAAAGCATTAAGCAATAAAGCAAATTGAATATTACAATATTAAGGACATAAATACATGTGCACTAAATTAAATGTTCATTATGAAAGCAACTTTTCTGATAAGCATTTAAGCAAGTGTTGAAAGCACGGTTCATATTCAAGCATAATTACAAGTGAACCGAATTCAATCAATTTAAAATGTTTTTTAGCAATTCGTACGGACAGCAATTTTGTATATAATTTATATTAGATTACAATTCAGTCTCTGGGTATACAGGAGCTGAATAAAGTTAAAATGAAACGTATATGTCCTTCCTTTCACACCTTCGCTGCCCGCCGATAATTAAACACTACAACATTTAACACATCAACTAGTTGTAGTCTAAAAGTTCCAGCAAGTATATAAGTGCAAGTAATGCCAATGCCACGCCAGTAATTGTTGTAAGTGGATCCAGATGAAGACATCAACTGAAATATATAATTCAGAGAAAGCAACATGATCTTGCAACATAAAACACTGCAACATGATCTTGCAACATAAAAAACTATCTTTTGAATAGAAGTCTTGACAAATAGCGAAATGTCTTAAAAGAACGTGTACTTATACAATGTGATGACACTAGTGTCGATTTAAATCAATGATCCTGTGGGTCGGGAGGGAGGGAAATTAAGTTTTTAACTGTAAGCTCAAATCACATCATACCTCTCTGTTAAACTCTTGCAAGAAAGGGACATGCCGGTGTGCATGTAGAAAAATGCACCGTGAAATTTACTCATTCTCAATAAGTACCTACCGCTAGTGTGTCCTCCAATAACCATTGACTATATCAGATATTATAGTCAGTATTATTGTACAGCACTGTAATAACAACACATACAAATACGGACAGCAAATTTGTATATAATTTATGTTTAGATTACAATTCAGTCTCTGGGTATACAGGAGCTGAAGAAAGTTAAACTGAAACGTATATGCCCTTCCTTTCACACCTTCGCTGCCCGCCATATGGATGGGTGCCCGGACACTCCAAGTCCTTGTGTTCAGGCTCCCATCCAGGCAGCAGCGAAGAGTGCCCACCAAAAGCAAAGTATACTAATGCCACGCCCAAAACAAAACCGGTGCCAAAAAAGAATATAATTTCCTTATCACTGCCTACTTTCAATGAAAATTTCGCCCCTACACGCCCATCATGGAGTGTCCAGGCTCCCATCCACCGCCAAAAACGGAGGAAACATTTTTTGGCAGCAGCGAAGAGTGCGTATCAAAAGCAAAATATCCGAATGCCACGCCCAAAACAGAAACGGTGCCAAAAAAATATATATTTCCTTATCGCTGCCTGCTTTTAATGAAACATTCAAATCCAGCCGGAAACTGGTTAAGAAACAAGTTGTTCCCCACATTTGATAAATGAACACCATCGGGTTCAAGACAGGTATCATCAGCCTGAATGTATTCTTGTAGCAGATAATGGCCCCCAATAACTATTATCGCCGTAACAGCTTAACTGTTTAGTCACTTTCTGGCCCTTTCTATTGCAAAAGGGTAGTTAGGCTAACGCCATGAAAGCGTAGAAAGTATAGAAGACCAAATAACGACCACATTATGTAAATTGACCCCAAAAACTCGGTCAGAAGCTTAACATGCTTTCTAAGAACCTTTAATGGGTATTTCTCTAAATCAGTTACCCAGGATCACATGAGTTGATGCATCAGATATTGACAAAATAAATAAATGTCAGAAAAATATCCAGTATGTAAAGGCTGGAGGAAGATTGTAACCTTTAATGTGTGGCGTCAAACACAAATTGACTGTTAAACGTTTCGAAGTTGTCATAAATTAGCAGCAGAAATATAAATAATATGAAGTGTAACATGTACATGTTACTCTATTTCAGACCTTGAACATTGAATGATTTCTGATGAAGCATGTATCCTTTCCTCCTGTTTCGTGTGCCACTGTTATTTCATTTCAGTCAGCAAACAACTGATATACATTTGTCTGTATATAATATGCACATTTACCCAATTGTATTAACTTTTGCCTCCTTGATAATCAAGTTTATGTCTATTGTGAACAGGGGTCCGTTTCAATAAGCAACTTACGTTTACGCAAATATTCTAACAAGTATTTGCGTACGCAAAAAATATAATCTTGCGTAAGTGCGTTTCAATAAAACCAACGTACGCAAAATCGTAAGTTACGCAAAAAAACTGACGTACGTTTTTGCGTAAATACTCTCTAGCGTCGAAGGTAGGTACAATTGGCGCGCCTCGCTGTCACATCGGCATCCGCAAGACCGGATTACCAGAAGATGGTAGATTGGTCGAGCATGTTTTCTTTGACAATGAATCAATTGTAGTTTTAAAGTATAGAGTAATTACATTCGGCAGAATACATCTAATGTGTCCCAAATTGTTACCACTACCAGTACCAGGGCAAAATATGCTCAAGCCAGCCTTAGCAAAAGTATTGTTGGCATGCAGTACTCCGACCATACATGTGATTTCTTATATACATCGGGGATGGAAAGTATTTTCTTGCATACCGGAGAAGACTATCCACGTTTTGCATGGGAGATAGAAAGTCCCCATAAAGATAAATTCTTATCTTTAAAGTCTTATCTTCATGGGTAAAGATAAAAGTCACGCGCGCATCAACATCCAGCGCACGAACATCCGGTATCCGGCATGCGGGACATGCAAAACATTAGTAGCTGGCGGCGTCAACGCACAAAATGTCTCTGATATGCAAAAAAAAATCTATCATGGGTATTCGGTTCAGAAAGGGAATTCCAACCCTCGGTATAAGTGTTTAATTGGAACCTCGGCAGAGCCATGGTTCCGATAAAAACACTTATACTTCGGTCTATGCCATGACAGATTCTTATAAATTTACACATGATAAAAGTCATAAAAGTCACGAGCTTGGTTATTATTATTTGTGATGTTATCAACGTATAACACGTCAATGATCAGCCACACATTGTATCAAACCGCGTAGAGTAGCAAAAAAACCAACACCAATACTTAATAATTACGAACCTCTCTATTTTTTTTTATTTAGATCTATAAGCTCTTAAATGACATTTACCCTTATTTTCTGTTATCAAATGCTTTAAAAAAACTTAAATGTATGAACGTATTTTTATTAAACATCACTTATACCAGAGATCTAAGAAATGGTTTCTTACAGATTTTAGACAAATCTCCGTTATCAAATTCTTAAATCTACCAGATTATGTCTTCAAAAGTATCACATGTACATGTATGGCTCCAACCCATAATTTTCAAGGAGAGTAGGTAGGTTGCTGATTTTTTTTATTAGAATCATAGACCTAGATTTATATGATGATTGATCCATGATAGAATCTACCGGAATGGATAGCGAGAGAATATTTGCAGTTTGGTACAGTGAAAAATAAAATGCGAGTATGATTCGGTCTGAGCACTGCAAACCAACACTGTTTTAAGGATGACCTAAGAGGTTATTTCAGTATACCTGTACCCGGTTACACAACATATATTGTAATGGGTAAAACTTGTTCTTTGTTTCATTCAATGTTCCATTATTCTAAATGTACGGTGGCATAGACGTGACATGTGAGCAAAATAATTTATCTCGTGGCCACGACTTATTTATCTCGTGGCCACGACTTATTATCTCGTGGCCTAGACTTATTATGTCGTGGCCTCGACTTATTTATCTCGTAGCCACGACTTATTATCTCGTGGTCACGACTTATTTATCTCGTGGCCACGGCTTATTATCTCGTGGGTACGACTTATATTATCTCGTGGCCACGACTTATTATCTCGCGGCCACGACTTATTTATCTCGTGGCCACGACATAATTAGCCAATCGGAAGTGCTGAAAAAATTCGCTAGAAATCGCGACTTTTTACCCATATTAGGGTATGGGCTCCCTCTCCCCCTACCGGCGCCCCCACCCACCATCCCCATCCGGCAACGCCAATTTTATTTTTACATATTGCTGATTTGTTTTTGGTCCATTCATAGACTTATAGCTATGTTGCCTGTCCCCCCCCACCCCCCTCCTCCGCCCCTACCCACCCCGCCTAACCCACTCCGCTTAACCCACTTGAAACCCGATGTTTGTTTTTTTACATATTTCTGTGTTGTTTTGGTCTATTCAGAGACTTATAGCTATTTTTCCCCACGGCGGAGTGGGGTGTGTGGGGTGGGGGTGGTGGGGGAGAGGGTTGGGGGAAACATAGCTATAAGTCTATGTATAATGGACCAAAACAACACAGAAATATGTAAAAGAAAATCGGGTTTCGAGTGGGTTGGACATGGGGGTGAGGGGATGGGGGTGGGTGAGGGGGGAACATAGCTTTAAGTCTATGAATGGACCAAAAATCAACAGAAATATGTAAAAAAAGGGAAAAAAAGCAGGTTTCGCGTGGGTTTGGTGGGGTGGGAGTGCAACATAGCTATAAATCTAGAAATGGACTGTAACAACACAGAAATATAATAATAGCGTGGCCGGATGGGGGTGGTGGGGGTGGGGGTGGCGCCGGTATGGGGAGATGGACCCCAAAATGGGTGAAAAGTCGCGATTTCTAGCGATTTGTTTTAGCACTTCTGATTGGCTAATTTTCTCACATGTCACGTCTATGCCACCGTATAAATGTCTTAAAAAAATAAAATGTTTTATGAAGGGTCAACAGCGTCAAGAAATTGCAGCACAGCTGCTGGAAAAAAAAGTTGGACAATTCTGACAATATTATTAATGTTTCAAGGGTCAAGCTGTGTTTACAAGTATATTTCTCTTACATTGTTCCGTCGGCTTGTTCTTGGGCAAGACACGTTCCCTTAGCCCCGTCCGTCGGATGGGGACGTGAACCGGGCGGTCCCGTGTATCGGTCTATCCTCCGAGCACGTTAAAGAACAATAGGAATCTATTCGAAAATAAGAGTAGGGCAGGTTCCCGGATTTCTATGTATCCTTCCCCTCTCTCTGGGGCGGCTCTAAATAACCTAAACTGTGTTGATGAGCCGTTAAACAACATTCAATTCTCTTACATTTCTTATCCTAGCACACCCAAATTTGGCCATGGGCTTCCTTATAGCATTTTACATATTTCTATGTTGTTTTAATCAATTCTTACACATAGCTATCTTAACCCCCCTTTTATTTTTATTTTGTTTCACAATATTTCTCTGTTGTTTTGGTTCATTCTTACATAGCTTCTTACACATATATGTTGCACTCCCCACCCCTCGCCTCTCCCCCATCCCCACTCAAAACTCGATTTTTTAATTAGTATTTTTGTTTACATATTTTGTGTTGTTAACTTGTTTTGGTGAATTCTTACATAGCCTCTCTTACACATATATGTTGCCCTCACCACCCCCCACCTCCACACCACCAACCCCCGCCTCTCAAAAAAACTCCACCCCCAATCAAAACTCGAATTTATTTATTTTTTACATATTGCTGTGTAGTTTTGGTCAATTCTTACACATAGCTATGTTGCGCCCCCAACCCCACACACATTGTTTTAGCCTTGTTTTCTGATGGTATATACTAGCTATATAATCTATTATTCCCTGAAAAATCGAATAGTCGAGCTGCGCTGTTCTCCGACAGCTCTTGTTTAAATATGTGATATAGCTGGGCCTGGTGTTTCATTTCAAATCAAAGTTTTTTTTAATTCGACTGACATGTTTTAATAATTTCATTTTGAGTGGTCATGTCATTATCAGAGAGGTTTTAGGCGTTTGTGATATACACCTTGTTATACACCTCGCTGCTCTCGGCATTTTATTTGGCGTTTATAACACCATTCACACTATTTGTCATAAGTTATAAAATATGAATTTGTAAGGGATTTGGGTCTTCGCTTGTGTGATATACGCTATTTTTTTTTAATGTTCGGGGCCATCGCTTCGTGCGAAGCTTACAATGCGGATGCGCCTTTCTAGTTTATAGAGTGTTTGCTAGTCATGTTTAATTTATTCTAATGGACAAAATTTACCACTAAAAAATTATTAGCAGTATGAAATGAATCAGAGACATAGATATATATCCTTTTTTATATCTCTAGATTAATAAACATGAAATAATGCACTTGTTTAACAATCACTCGTAGATAAGACGTACTATTATGAAAAGTTGAAAACAACTCGGCTGAGTTCGCCTGCTAGACAGTAGAGTAGTCAAATGAAGAAGTTTGATATTGTGACCGCGTTGTTTTGTTATGTACACTCTACTCTAAGTTACGCGTAACCACAGTTAATGTTATAAATGTTATAATCTGTACAGAAAATTTCAAAATCGCCTGTCTAAACGTTGTAGCGGTGGTATAGCTTTATACATTAAAAATAGCATTTCCAAGGGTATACATATTGTACAAAACCATTTTGACACGATTGTTTGGTTGAGGCTCGATAAAACATTTTTTAATATAAGAGATGATATATTTGTAGCAGGCGTTTATATATGGCCTGAAAATTCACCTGCTTACCATTCTATTACTGACGATTTATTTGATTTGTTGCAGATTAATATATTTATGTACGAATCACGTGGTATAGTGTTGTTAACGGGCGATTGGAACGCCAGGGTTGGTAATGGGGACAAAAAAGATTATATCGTGTGTGATCGATTTGTTGATTTTATTGACAGCGATATGTACTGTTCAGACGTTCCAATCGACCGGATATCTATGGACTCGGTACACAATAACAACGGGATTAAACTCCTAGATCTATGTAAGTCTAATTGCCTACGGCTTGCAAACGGACGGCTCGGTAATGACTTTAATTCAGGCTGCTATACTTATGCATGTACTAACTGTTCAAGCGTTATAGATTATCTGTTAGTGCGGGAGCATGATTTTAATATAATACACAATTTTAAAGTCGAACCATTTAATGAATGGTCGGACCACGCTCCTATTTCATTTGATATTCTAAGTAATACACTTCGCGAAAATGATGATTTCTATGAACGAATACGAATACGATGGGAGAATGACCTGCGTTATGACTTCAGGCGTGGTCTTATTGCGCAACTACCTGCGCTTAACACTATTACAAATAATACCAATTTTAATAGCAAAAATGAAGTCTATTTGTGTATTGAACATTTTACAAATGTTATTAAAAGCGTTGCTGAGCCATTATTTTGCAAACATGATATTGTATATAATAAACCACGTGTTAAAGGTGCTTTATGTAATAAAGCCGAATGGTTTGATACTGAATGTATTAACGCTAAACGTACATATGTAAAAGCTATGGATACATATAATATGCATAAAAGCGATGCTAATAGGGTAGAAATGTGTAGTGAAAACATTATTTATAAAAATATTGTTAAAAAAAAGAAACGTCGTTATGAATGTATAAAAATTAACAATTTTGAACGCCTACGTCATTGCAAACCTAGAGATTTCTGGAAGCATTTTTCAAAGAAAAAGAAATCTTCGCAATGTGATATAAGTACGCAGGAGTTTTTTAATTATTTTTCTACTATAAATATGGATCTTCCTGATGTTGTCAATGAAGGTGCGGAGACTTTCTGTAATAATCACGATTTTGACGACAATGATGGTATTTTTGATGAGCTAGATGCACCAATAACTGTGCGTGAAATAGAATTTATTATACACAATTTGAAAAAAAAACAAATCATTTGCAGGTGATCAACTGCTTAACGAATATTTTATAGAAGCTTCAGATATTCTATTGTCACATCTAGTAGATATTTTTAATGGTATTTTAAATACTGGACTTTTCCCAGAGCAATGGATGGAAGGTATTTTAGTCCCGCTATTTAAGAAAAATGACCCAAGTAACGTTAACAATTATAGTGGTATTACCCTTGTTAGCTGTTTCTCAAAAATATTTACTGGTATTTTAAATAAAAGGGTGTCGGACTGGGCCGAAGGAAATAATGTTATAAGCGATGCTCAATTTGGTTTTAGAAAACATCGCTCTACTACTGATGCAATATTTGTGCTTAATGCCATTGTTAGTAAAATCCTTAATGAAAATGGTCGCCTAGCGTGTGCATTCATAGATTTTAAAAAGGCATTTGATAGTATTTATCGCAACGGGCTCTGGTATAAACTGTATAATTTAGGTTTAAGGGGTAAACATCTACGAGTAATTCGTGACATGTATTCTAAAGTTAAAGCCCGCGTGAGAGGCTGTAAAACATATTCAGACTATTTTGAGTGCTCGGTTGGCTTAAAACAAGGGGAGGTAATGTCTCCGATATTATTTTCACTATTTCTAGAAGATATAGAACTATTTTTAATAAATGATGTTAATTCTGGTATAAATCTTGATGCTATTTCTTTTATTCTTATGCTATTTGCCGATTACATGGTGATAGTAGGTAAATCACCCAATGACCTCCAAAAACGTTTAGATCTTCTACATTCTTAATGCAGTAATTGGGGACTACAAGTAAATCCCGATAAAAGTAAAATTGTTGTTTTTAGAAAACGAGGTCCAATCAAAAATGACGAGAAATGGACTTACGATAATATACCAATGGAAACGGTAGACAATTTCAATTATCTTGGTACTGTCTTTAATAATACAGGTAATTATGATTTAAACCAAGAAACATTAGCTGATAAAGGTTTAAAAGCACTAAATACTTTACTTGTTAATATACGTAAGTATTCACTGAAACCTAGTACAATATGTCAGCTATTTGATGCCTTCGTTAGCTCTATATTAAATTATGCTTGTGAAATATGGGGATTTAGTAAAAGTAAAGAAATTGAAAGAATTCATCTAAAGTTCCTTAAATCTCTGTTGCATGTAAAACAATCTACTTGTAATGCTGCTATATATGGTGAGTTATGTAGATATCCTATGTATGTTAATAGATATGTCCGTATTGTTAAGTATTGGTGCAAAATTGTTAATTAACATTCGACTGTCATAGGGGTAAAACTAATTGGGTTTCTCGTGTCAAAACATTGTTAAATGATACCGGTTTTTCTTATGTATGGAACAACCCAGATGGTGGTAATTTACTTACTTTTCATCTTTTGTTCAAGCAAAGAATAATCGATCAATTTGTTCAATCATGGTATACTACTGTTAATAACAGTCGATCTTTGTGTACATACAGACTATTTAAGACCACTTTCAATTATGAGTATTATCTCGATAAAATACCACAGAAATTTCGTATTGCACTTACTAAGGTAAGACTGTCTTCGCATCAACTGCGGATTGAAACAGGTCGTTATGGTGTTAACAGAATCGACCATGATCAACGCTACTGTTTAATTTGCAATTCTGGTGATCTAGAAGACGAATACCACTTTATTTGTATATGTCTAGCATACACTGACATTCGAAAACAATATATTAAATCACGTTACTTTGTTAGACCAAGCGTTTATAAATTTATTGAGCTAATTCAGTCTGTTACTTTTTCTGTTATCTCAAAACTTTGTAAATTTGTATATCAAGCGACAATTATTCGACAAAACATAGTTAATCGTCATGAAAATGTACTGTAAATCTCACCTAAAGTAAATACTACACCATCTTTTGCACATCTATATGCTTTAACGTTCTTCATGATATTTTAATATGTATATATGTACATACATACACATTGTATTGTTCTATTATTTTTTTCAATGTACTTAGTACAACCTCACGTACAATATCTGTTTGTATACCTTTTCCGTATAAATCATGTTTTGCTCATTGCCTTCATGTATATGCACATACTTATCATGACTGACTGTTGTATATAATATTATTCATTGTATCACGTAACAAGAAACATTGTAGTGTTTACGTTACTTAATAAAGAATCTTGAATCTTGAATCTATTCTGTATAACATGCAGTTCCCTTTACAAATGTCAACAAAGATCAACCACGGAATAGAAAAACGTGTCGACTCGTGACTGTGGGCTTCGTTTTATTTAATGTTCGGGGCTTCGCTTCGCGCGAAGCTCAATACTTTAAAATTATTTAATGTTCACGACTTACATAAACCTTTACTCCGGACTACAGGTACATAGCTAGGCCCAAAAAACAGGATATGCCCGATGTTTAACTTATCATAGCGGGGTTGGGAGTCGGGGAAGCTGATGATCCTCCGGAATTGTTTTTATGTTAGAATACATTAGATAAGTATCCTTTTACTTATATGTTTCTGAAAATACTTCCATTCCCTTCCCGATTGCCAGACCGCTTCATGCCTCTAACCTTCACTTGCAAACAGCTAAGCAATTAGCGCATGTTCACGTACATGACGTCATGTTTACAATGTCGCATGATGTCATGTTTAACGTGTTGACGTACCAGTTAGCCCTACTTGACGTCACATGCTGCTACAAGACAGTAAGAATCAAGATATTTTTGAAAGGACGCTTATCGATGAAAGTCTGAATCCGCCTACCATAGGCGTACTGAACAAATCTGAAGCAGGCCGGACGAGGTAAACTCCGGACATGAAGACACTTTCTATGCTCGCTCTTGGAAATCGATAACGTGCTATTAGTTCGCTGTCTCTCATGGTTAGAAGTGGATTAGTTCGCTCACGAAAAACTCGCTCACGACGATTAATAGGGGCTCGAAATGCAAAAAGCAAGTGTGCGGCCATCTTGTTTTGACGATAGTTGCGTTCTTTTTCACACTCACGCAAGACTTACTCAAGCCTAAGAGCTTGCGTAGAGTTACGCAAAAACTTACGCAAATCTGGAAAAAAATATGCGTAACTTTTTTATTGAAACGCTCGAAATACGGTAAGAAGAGCGTACGCAAAACTTACGTCAGAAACCTTGCGTAAGTTGCTTATTGAAACGGACCCCAGGTCTTTAACTGCATTTTTACCTTTAACCTACGATCGGTTCTTGTGTATCAATCATGATCATCAGAGGCCTAAGTAATTGATGAACAGTTAGTCAATCAATCGGTACATGCCTGTGTACAAGCCATATATAGTAACTCTCAATTGATGTCATTGCTCCACTGTTTTAGCAGCCACACTAGAAATACCAAGTATTTGTATAACGATCTATAACGATATGAAAGCTAATACATCCAAACACTCCGACAACAATAGACGAAGAACATGTATCCTTTTCAAGTAAATTCATGGTTCGACATTAACAGTTGTCCCCTTGTCCTCTGCCATGTAGATTCGACTGAGGACAAATTAATTGTCGCAGGTTACCTGTCCTACGGAAAACTAAATGTTTTAACAAGAAATGAATTGTACATCTTTAAAACTTGTGGCTGAATAAATGTCAATACATTGGCAAGCACATTGTAAATGACAAACAAAAACCATCTTGTTGTCATTGGTGGAATGCAACTGAGGGAATGTAAGGTCACTTTCATGATTGTATCACTTTAACATGAAGTGCGGGAACAAGTAAATTTGACTGGGGACCAGTAAATGGTATAAGTTACTTGTCCTATGGAGTAGTTTCTGAACAGTTAATTTCAAACCCGGAAATTAGACCACATTTTAAAGGTTAGCCACACCACTATGTAAACTCTTTTTAACTAATACATAAAGGTGATGTCATCTTGATTTGATGCTGACTATTGGAATGACATTGACCTCATTTATCACCTTCCTGTATGACAATCTAAGAGGAGGTTGCTGAATTGGATGAAGTGTTATTAAAATACCATTTGCAACCTGCCCAGGTTTTATTGTGCATATACCGTTTGGACGCTCTGTTGTGTATATGTCTATGACTATTTACTATAAACCCCAGAGCTACACACACACATTGCAGTGTGGAACCCTGCAGAGAAGTTTATTTTGAATAAAACACAGCATAGATAGAAGTGGTTGTATAATTTGGCAACCATGCACAGAACTGGTTTAAAGTGCTATGTAATGAATTGGGACACGCGGAAAGGAACAGCTAACTAAACTTCAAAGAACCGCTGGCAAAACTACCTGGTGCAGGATAAATAAAACATCATCCCGTTGCAGGATAAATAAAACCTCATCGATCAAAAGGAATAGCCCTAAACTAAACCAATGGTCAAATAGAATAGCCTTAAAAATAAGGCATTATGAAAAGAATGTAACTTCTTTCAAGGTCTTGAATATGTACACCACTGATAAGGCACTGTCCATGTATTAAATATGAAAGTATTAAAGAACTGTAGGGATATATCCCCCAAACTCCACACGAAAAAGTTTCGAAATGCACCATGTGTTGAAAAGCTGATAGGTGGCGTAGGCTTATCTTGTATAACAGGTAAAAAGTGGAACTTTACAAACAATACCAACACTGGAGGACTCTATGACTTGTTCCACACATTGCATCCGATACAGACATAGGAACTTTTGACCGGTCTTAATTGAACTGGATGGTTACACAAACTGAAATATAAGGCAAAATGTTCGAGAGAATGAAACAAAATAAATCTTGAAAGAAGTGATAGAGATCCAATCATAATTAAGCAGCAACATCAACAGCATCCGTATATAAACAATTGTAATGAAAACATCATTGTACGCAAACTGAATAAATGTAAAGCTGATCGCTAGACGAAAAGCATTGGATGTTTTATAAACAGTCAATTTAGAAGAAAGGCAATGGAGGCAGGAATTTATTTTAAACTCTTAAACAGTATTAATTCAAATGAAAATAATGCCATATCCAACACAATGCTTCCGCACTATCATAGACGCACGCCCAGACAGTATGACGTCCCCTACCGCTCAGGGTCATGAATATGCATTGTCTCCATTGTCAGACCAACAACTTTTATTAGCAGCAACAGTCAACAGCAGCAAGGTAAAATTAGCTGAGATCAACAAAATGTTGAGATATACTTAGCCGCAGTAAGAAAACATATTGCCTAAACACTCCAATGACATGGTTAGCATCTTAAAACACGATTTCAGCAACAGCCTTGGAGTTAAATAATTGCAGCAGAAGCTGAAAACATAGTGCACAACAACGATGATGATAACAACAGGCTAACATTATGGCTTGATCAACATTTCTACATCAACTAGATGGTGTTCAACAAATTATTCTGATATAAATGGTTTTCATAATAGTTCTTAAATAATATTTGCAGTAGATATGGACATCATCCGCATAATGACAACATAATAATATTTAGCTCTATGCCTTGAGTCGAATAATCATATTTTTCAAATGTGACTCACTGTTATATTACAGTTTTAATTGCCTCTCGAATGACTCAATAATTATTATTATTAATGTTTTCATTGTTTTTGCAAATTGATTCACTGAGTTGAAAATGTAGTCTAACTACTGTCATTACAAACAGGATATTGTTTACTTTGATACCATTTTCAATTTCCTAGTGTGAACTGTTTGCAGTAACAATCTACAGCCATAGCTCACCCACCCACATCTACAATGAACTTGCAATTTGCATTTGCAGACGCCTGGTGGAAAAATGATAATATGATAATGTTTGGTGATTTTTGCATTATCTACGACAACAGAATTATAAAGTTTATAAAAACGAGTCCTGTTTCCCGGAGGCAGTGCAACATCTGTTCCTCTAGTTGACTAACGTCTTGTTTATGGCCTATTCTGCAACCAATCGAGCCACTCAACGATCTGTGACTTCACTGACTAGCTGAACGCACACCCTTTGGATCTGCTGGGAGGCAACCACTGACTTTTCCAGGTGGGATCATCAACAACGTTACCGGCAGAGAAATAACCATCGAACTGGCTCGCTTTCCACGACGCATTATTCAGTGTGATTATGAAAACAAAATCGACGTACAATGTATAAACCGAGCACAAATAAGTAAAATGGAGTACAAATGAGAATAAATTCCTAAATAGTAAAATCAACATATTGTAAATTGCTCGCTTTCCTCGACGCATTTTGCAGTGTGATTATGAAAACAAAACAAACGTACAAAGTATAAACCGTAGCAAAAAGGAAAATATACATATCTTCTAACAATACTTCAATTTTTAAAAAAAATATTTTTTTTTATTTAATTGATATGCAACTTATACTGGATATACATACTTTTTATTTTTATTTTATTATTATTTATTGATTGATATATTATGATTTTCTAATTTATCGAATATTATTATTAATATTTTTTTATTTTATTTTGGAATTTTATATATACATTATTACTGTCGAAAAGTATCCAAAAGCATTACTCGTACAATTAAAGTAAGAACAACCCACTCATTGTTCAATCAAATCAAAGAATATGAAGTTGCCAATGTTTACCATTGCAGAACGATCCCGATATTGATGACGTCACTCATAAACTACGCAAGATGAGCCCGATCAGGTTATTTAGTGTAGAACTTAACAGCGTGGGAAAATAACAACTTCATGGGAAACTATGACGTCACTCCACATTTCGGCAATACTAATTAAATAATTTACGAGAACGATTATTTATAGTTATATTTTAAGTAGAAAAGGAATCTCACAGGATATAAACAAAGGAAGAGACGAAATAAAGCTTATGTTAATAAAATTGAAAGAAAAAGTCGTTCTGACGAGAGTCAAAATGGCGGAGCAAATAAGGTCAAATAGAAACGTTATTTGCATCCAGCCACAACGTAAACATCTGTATGAATAAATTGAAACGAATACAACCTAGTCGAAGATAATATCACGAGCAACAGGATTATTTCAGAATCATAGATCATGCGAGTCTGTTTTCAATAAAATTAAGTTTTTAACTGTAAGCTCAAATCACATCATACCTCTCTGTTAAACTCTTGAAAGAAAGTGACATGCCGGTGTGCATGTAGAAAAATGCACCTTGAAATTTACTCAATCTCAATAAGTACCTACCGCTAGTGTGTCCTCCAATAACCATTGACTATAACAGATATTATAGTCAGTATTAGTTTAGTGCAGTGAGGCGGCTGTAAAAATATCTCCCCATCCCACGAATCATCAGTGTTCTTTTTACCGGTCCTTTGGGATCAACGAACCAAATATTGATGGCGTTGAAGTATTATACCGTTCAAGCCGGCGCTGGCGAGCGTGAGAGACGTTGCTCTTTTACATCACCTCTCATTAACAGACTCAACAAAACCGAGTTTGCTACGTTATTTCCTTGGTTGTGTTTGTTGCTTCCAAAGGATCTTCCTTATCGGTATTTATTGTAAGTGCCATATACGTGTCTTCAATGTAAAACGTTTGGGAGACTTATGAATGACATATGTGCCACTAGTTGTTAAAGTTTATATATACATATAAATGTTTACAATGGGTCAAATGAAAAGTCATCAAATAAAACAAAGATTATTAATTCAAATATATTAGTATACACTGGACAAAATTCTTAATTATTCTATGTTGTATTTGACTAATTTTCTTTATTAAAATATATTTTATAATACTTTTGTGATAAGCATTTTTATTTCAATAGTTTGTAAATTATTTAGTTTATGTTAATATTAAATTGTTACATATTGTGAGAGTTATCATCCCTTTACATGAAAACATGATTTGTCTGTTAAAACAAATAACATCAAATAAATCGAAGTATAAAAAAACTTCTTCAAATTGGTAGGAAAATAATAAAATAAACATAAAAGTTTGAATTTACGATGTTCCATCTTTAATGAAATGAAATGTGTAATTCAGTGTTAACATTAAATATTTCGAAAAAAAAACAATTAGACAATAAGCCCTGCTGGTTACATGTAGCTTGAATCTATTTCACACAATCCCGCTATTATCCTGACTTCAGCGCTCAAATTGACCAGACAGTGTAAATAAACGTACATCACATCTAAAGCAAAGGTCCCCATCCAGAGAAATAAGGCAACGATAAACGTATATGTTGTTGTGAAACTATATAAAACATAATAAGAAACACCTGAGGCCAATCTAGGGTACGACCAGAAAACCCAACGGAGGAACGTTTATAAACCAGCATGCAATTTCAGGGTTTCAGAATGTGCAATCATGAAGCCCCACGAGGTTGTCCGGTCATCGTACAAGAGAAAAGTGAAGCGTAATGACTGACTGTAGATGGGTCACCAAGCATGAAGTGCGTTGTAATACTAATGTTTTCTGACGAATTTCCTGATTAATTGTGTAAAGTGTTTGGGGAAAAAGTCAGAACGTATACCAGTTTATAGATCACATCTCCATAGAATAACGGTCGTGATATAACCAGAAGGCGGGTAAACTTTGGTCTTAGTTCTTGAGTGTTTTAATTACCTTTGTAAAATGCATGTTATTTCACCATAAAAGTTGTATGAAGTGAATTCACCAATTATATCGTTTTTATCTAGTGGCACGTTTTATATAAGAATAATACATAATGTTATTAATTTGAATACTCTGTTAGTAGCTTGTCGTATTTGTTTTTCAAAAATAAGATCTTTCAATCATTAGTTTACAACTGTTACTGTTCAAAAGCACGGCGAAGAGTAAATATGAGTGGAGACAACCATATATATGTATGCACGACACTTTCTTTACAGAAAACATGTTTCTCTCACTGCACCGAAGCAAACTTATAAAAAAACAAAGAAACGCTAAAATTGTACTCAATTTATCTTTGTTATATAGTAATTTAGACAAGTGTCTGCAACGACTGATGAACTTCACGTAAACAAAACATAATATCACAATAAATGCTTTAAAACCACACAAACGTGCCTGTTAGTTTCTATTAAGAATTTAATTCTAAAAAAAATAATATAAAATTTAACTAAACGCGTAGACGTGAAACCGCCGTCGTCCAGAACTTGAACGACCAGAATTCAAACACCACGTGACACATCACATGAACTGACCGTTACATCTGCGCATGTTTGATATACAAGTAGACGACGCGTTTATACAACTTTGCTTACCTTATGAGAGAAAATAATTCTTATTCACTCCGTTCAAACTAAATAAATTATATTGTTCTTTTTAACGTGACAAATACATTCGTGTGTTATTCATAAGCAAACGTGGTCATGATCACTTTCATACAATCTTAGTTAGACTTGTTAAAATGTTTATCAAAACAGGTTATGACCCTATCATTTTGCAACGTACTGCATGCTTGGTGGTGGACTCTTTTACAGTTCGCCATTACGCTTTCCTCTTTAATTGTACGATGAGCGGACGGGCTGTGGACCCTATGATGACGCCTACCTAAGCGCAATGGGGCGGTAGCGTTTGATGTTTGTCTATGATCTTTCTTGTCGTGCCCTTAATGGTTTATTCTCTTGTTGCTTTGGCTTCTACCCAATCATTGAGTACCTTCATTGTGGCTTTCTAGGCTATTGTTTTTTGTATTATATTTACACGAGCATATTTGTGTTTTACTTATATTGCCTAGTGATGCTGCCTTGTTGGTTAGAGATTAGATCATGTCGGGGATTTCTTTATTTACACTGTCCTGTTTTAATGGGATGACAGTAGGGTGAGTGTGAGGTTTGGTGCACCCTTTGTTGCAACTGACCGTTCCAAGGCGGTAGCCCTATTGTCAACTCGTTTGTGTTTGCGATGTTGTTTGCATTTTTTATTACTTTTGCCCTCTCGTTTGTCTGTTTACGTGTTTGTTTTTGTGTTTTGTGGTTGACTGTCGTCTTTGAATGCTGCTTTCCCTGTCCGATATTTTTGCCACACACGTCACCAAATGTATAGCATGTTGAAAAACATACATCCTTGTTTTATAGTTCAATGATACATACACATGTCTTGTTTAACACCAGAATTGTTAGGTCTCAATAAAAATTTAAACATTTTTTGCGAGTTTTCAGGTATGTCGACGACATCAGAGCGATCTTATGGATATTCCACGTTTCAGCTGTCATATCTACTTCTACATATCCAACGAGCAGGTCAGTTTGTATCAGACACACTTTTACTTTAGTCATGACCCATGACTTAACCTTTGATTATGTCAACTTTTAATTGTTTTTATTTTGCCGAAGTTATACTGTAAATCTTTACAATTACGTTAAAATAACATCATTTAAGATTGTAATGATTGATATTTATGATTTATTGTTAAAAATTTATTCGTGAATTATTGGGATTTTTTTTCTGTTACGTGTATACTTATAATTTGTTGTGATAGCATTTGCAATAACGTCCAGTTTCATCTATAAGGACTTAGGACCTTTCTGCGATATACACAACCTTAGAACATCACCGTATCAATGAAAACCTTATTGCTCCGATTCAAAACACTACATTTTTGGCCTACAACAACTCTAAAGCGTTTTCTTACTAACGGCAGTTTATACAATTACACTTTATCACATAACGTCCCTTGTTAGCAGTGTCGAACACCCATTTATTATTCTGTTGTATGACACACGTGTAATACAACCTGGAACGATTTTGATTGGTTGAGTTAAACCTGTAACACTACGCAAGTTTATTGACTGAAACTATTTTATTTATTACAAATTCACCCAGATCGGAGTCATCAACTTATTATTTGTGACAGCTTATAAAAATAATGCACGTTATACAAAACATTGTAGTTGGTTTGTTAAAAAGTTGGCGTAAACTGCTATTTTGTAAAGAGGTAAAACACGAATTATTTTATACGCAACGTTATGTGTGAGACGCGACGTTTACGACGTCACGACGTCACATATTTTATGACGTTTTGGCGCTAAAGTGTGTCTGACGTCGTGGCGGTTCTGAATTATTTTTTACTAATTTGATTGCATGGTTATGTGATAAAAAGATCTTAAACTCGTTACCATTCCATATAAGATTTATGAAACTCGTTATGAATTATTTTTATTTTTAACTCGCCAAAAGGCTCGTTAAAATTAAAATAATTCATAACTCGTTTCATCAATCTTATATGAAATGGGAACTCGTTTAAGATCCTCTATATATGGACCTACCAAGAGGTTTGTGAAGCACTCATTTTCCTATTAGATAATATTTTCGTATTGACACACTGTTGGTATCCCTATAGGTAAGAACTGTGCATCTATTGTCGCAGATTTATTTTTGTATTGCTGTGAAAGAGATTCCATGTTGAGTTTTTCATCCGATACTGGCGGGCAGATGCAATTCAAGACTTTAATGACACCTCTCGATATCTGGATTGACAATCCTTACTACGATATCTGGATTGACAATCCTTACTACGGTTAATACTATCTGTCCTAAGGAACTTAACTGTCGCTTCTTTTTCTTGATTAACATCTCTCTAGTGAAAATGGTGAAAGTATTAGTAAAATATATGACAAGAGAGATGATTTTACCTTCGATGTTGTTAATTATCCCCACTTGCATGGGGATGTTCTCCGAGCTACTTCTTATAGGGTATATATTCGTTTTTCTAGAGCTTGTAGATTTGTTGAGGATTTAATATTCGTAATCTTTTTATAACTAAGAAGCTATTCCAGCAGGGTGACCGTTAACCATAAACTTCGAATAAACGATATTATTGTAACCCTGATCTTGTTTT
Source organism: Cyrtodaria siliqua (assembly GCA_037043455.1). Lineage (NCBI taxonomy): Eukaryota > Metazoa > Mollusca > Bivalvia > Adapedonta > Hiatellidae > Cyrtodaria > Cyrtodaria siliqua. The sequence goes on from JAWPHD010002742.1 coordinate 177,854, forward strand.
AAAATTTAATGGTAGTTTAAGAACTCTTCTGCCACAAGGACTTACATATATTAAACTGAAATCGATGGTGATGTGATTTACAAACTCGTAAGATACTTGGTCGTTATCACTTTCATACAATCTTAATTAATCTTGTTAAGAAGTTTAACAAAAGAGGTTAAAACACTATCATTTTTCAACGTACTGCATGTTTAGTGGTTGACCCAGTCACAGGTCGCCGTTATGCTCTCCTCTTTGATGGTGCGGACAAATTGTAGGCCCTATGATGACGTTTACCTAAATCCTCACAGGACGTGCGTCTGATATTTGTCTTAACTCATGTCCCTTACCCTTATTGGTATGTTCTCGTATTGTTCTGGCTTCTGCCGGGTCATTGAGTACTTGCTTTGTGGCTTTCTAGGCTTTGTTAAATATGCATATGTACATGAGCATGCGTTATACATATAACTCCCTAATTATTCTACATTGTTTGTTAGAGGATATAACGTGGCGGAGATATCTTTATGTATACTTCGCCATTTTATTGGGATGACAATAGGTTAATGTTGAGGTTTGGTGCACAATAGAACCTGTTTTAAACCCCAGCGATCCTTTCTGCCACTGAACGTTCCAAGTCGCAGCCCTATAGTCAACACATTTACGTTTGCGATGTCATATATTGGATTTTATTCATCTTAAATTAAGTTTGTAATTGTTGTTTGTTTATACGCATGCCTTTGGTTGACGGTGGTCTTTGAATGCTATATTTCCTGATATATCTTTATAATTCAATATGATGAATGTATTCTGTTAAGGCGTATGTCTCTTATATAAACGGTTATCGGCTATCCCGCGTGCCCTACACAGAATGTGACTTTACAGTTTAACTAAACATAACACTACATGTAGTATGCATTAAGTGAGAACCTACTTATCTGAAAATCTAATCTAAAGCGAATAATAATCTCCACAAAACTTGTAACATAAGATGCCATGAGTATGTGTAGGTTTTTTTCAAATCAGAAAACATAATAAAAACGAAATTTCTAGTACATGTTTTCAGCCAATAATACCCAGTGTGTAGTATATTAATACATATCTCAGCTTCAAGGTCTCACAACACAGTACACTTTTACTATGTTGGTCTATATGAATAAAGTTTACTGTGCCATTTCGAACCTAAAGTTTCCAAGCTAAAAGTCACTTATTTATGAAACACAGTCATTTGCCCACACAAAAATAAATGTACAAAATATGGTACGTTGACCAGGTGTTTTTTTTAATTGGAGTGGTGGCATCCTTTGCACTATTTTGAGCTTTTACTCCAGAGTTTGTACCAGAATTCCTACACTGCTTCAACCCCCATAAAACTGTCATATTCTGGTGCCAGTTAATAGCTGCACATCCAATTTCAGACTGTGTTCATCTCACCTGCAACAGCAATACATATATCTGTCAGCAATTATTAAAAATATTTAAAACCGAACAACATACTACTACATTTTATGGCGCAAGTTTTACCCTACCGTGGCTTTCAAGGGAGCTAACTGTGTAGTGAGACATGTATGCCACGTCTCCTTTGAACCGAGAATGTATTACTTGGTCCGCCGAGTATTTACTGCCATACCACTCCCAACCCCTTCTCCAAGAAGCGAACCGGGTTGTCTGGGGTATGAATCAAAACGTTAATTTCGGCTTTAAAAAATTACATATTGTAAAAACATTTAGTAGGTAGTTTTAAACAGGTTATCGCATTTCTTCAGTAAAACATGTTTTTAAACGTGTTTTATTGTTAAAATATCCGTTATAAAATCCTGCTAATATAAGCTATCCCATCGCTTAATGGAAATAAGGCGGGACCACGTAATGTTTAAGTTCAAATTTACCATATGTCAATTAAAGAAAGAACCATAATTTATATATTTAATTCAGTGCGAAACTAGTATCTTCTCGCTAATTTATATATTTCAGATATGTAACCCCGACCAGCAGCTTTCCTAGTAGAACTAGTACGTCCATGGAAATACATACTGCTATGACTTCACAGGTATGATGTGTACTTAATCATGAAAACTTTCTTTTTGAGAAAGTAAGTAAATAGTTTTTATTAGTGATATTGTATCAGCAGGCATATACTTACCTGACAGCCAAACCCCGGCCCTATGGGCCTTTAAGTCATATGACAATTCACCAGAACATGATACTGCGATCACATAATAATATAATATTGTTAAACTTGATGGACAATTGTGATATTGGAATAATAATTTTATTGTACTTACAATTGTTATTATAAATCGAATTTCTCCTTCTAAGATGTGCTTTTACATGACACTAAGTCTTTTTTCCCCCTTTTTTAATTCATTCATATCATTAAGTTGTTCACTAAATTGTTCACTTACATATTATAAACTTACGGAAAAGTTAGGAAGTAATAATAACAATAAGCAGGAATTTGTACTTTTACTTTTTACTTGTTTTACTTTTATCTAAATGTTTTGCATAATATGGCCATGGCAGTGCTAATACATGTTTTATAATGGTAATACTTATAGACATTATTTATAATGTATTTATTTACAATTAAGCAAACTGTTAAATACAGGTGATTATGTTGCTCCGTCAACGGGTGCAAAACATATCCCGCTAGCAAATGCCCGTCTATCGTCTGCCCCGATGACGGATGCTGACGCAACAAGTCGTTGGCCCCCGATAACGGATACTGGCTGTTATGCAACTGCTCGCACTATTCTGAGTGTAGTGTACATGTTCAGTCTATTATTGAGAACGAACATCCACGTAATCATATCTCTAACTCAGCCATGACGTTGACTCAAGGACACGTGACTGTAAATATGTAAGAAACACTGCAGAAAGATAAAACGAAGGGAGAGTAGTGTGGGATTTATCTTATATCGAGTTTAAATGACCTTATAACCATCATTTTGAGAGCAAAACTATCTACCTAACCGTTTTTAGAAGGACGTCCAGTGATCTCTCTTGAGTATATACTGAACATGCTCTCTCGAGTCGCGTCCCTTATAATGCATATAATGAGGCTTTGGAAGAGTATTTCATCTTTTCCAAAGAGCATAACGGTTTTAATCTTTTTTGCGATTAACTTATACTATACACTTACAAAAAAGTTAGGAAGTAATAATAACAGTAAGCAGGAATTTGTTTTACTTTTATCTAAATGTTTGGCATAATATGGCCATGGCAGTGCTAATACATGTTTTATAATGGTAATACTTATAGACATTATTTATAATTGTATTACTTTCCAATTAAGCAAACAGTTAAATACAGGTGATTATGTTGCTCCGTCAACGGGCGCAAAACATATCCCGCTAGCAAATGCTAAAACAATTGCCGAGTGAAGTAGTTACTATGAAAATGAGGGAACCTTCCGTCATGCGTGTTAGCTACAGCCTGGCAGAGACATGGAATCTAAATCACAGCCATTGCCCATTTCAACCCATAATGGGGAAGCATTGGACATTGCTGTAACAAAACAATTAAAAAACCCAGATAATGTGTTTAGCATTTCATATCCCCATTGTGAAGTGTGTATCATCATTTTCGGCGAATATAACGCGTGTTTCGATAATCTCGGGATATTTTATATATGCCCCTCCATTTGTAAAATATTGAAATATGTACTTAGACAGTTTATTCTGTTCATGGACTTATTTAAACTGTTAAGCAGCTTTTTCATATCCCACGTTATCTCTACACTAGGTTTTGAACCTACGTCATTATCACCGCCATGTAAAATTGAAATGTTGGACGTGGTTCATTAAACTATAATATGGCAATATACGGTTCCACAAACTATGACTGAAGTTAAAAACATTATCTATGACATGTACAATGATGTTTGTAAAAGTGTCCACGAAGCATCTAATGTCTCTTTTAGAAACGCGCGTTTCAAGAAATATATTAAGCCATATTGTGATACATATCTTAAACAATTGCATTATTGTATGAGGCACAAAGGAAAACATGGGTTACAGCAGGAAAGCCCAGAGGTGATCTGCATGTGTCTATTCTGAGTACAAAGACTCAAAACGACACTTTTATAAATGTCATAGGTTTTGTGCTGAGATTTCTGTAAATCAGGATATAGACAATGCAGCAGAAGTCCATGCAAGATACCTTTGGAGATTCGTACATGTAAGTTCTAGAAAACGACAATCTGGTGCTGAGATGAAATTTAACGGTGTAACATATCGTAATTCTAAAGCAATTGCTGAACATTCGGGAAACAACTTCTCAGCCTTATATACGAATGACAATACACCAGCATTTGATCGAGAATTCAGGCAACATGTGGAAACTAAAGCAGTCAAGTGTTGCTAATTAACAATTTATAGTTTTCTGCATTACAACTGGCAGAATAATTGAAACTTCTTAAAAGGTCAAAAAATTGTGGGTCTGATTCTATATATAATGAACATATACTGTACGACAGTGATATATTCCATGAATTGTAAAATCAATGTATAACGTGATGTATTCTCATATTCTCCAAAGAAAATGAAAATATAATAACCTTACATAAAGGTGGTCGAAAAAGAAACGATAAACCAGGTAGTTTTCGAGCAATAACAATATCATCGGCAATATTGGAATTATACGAGAGGCTGTTATTACGGCGTATGAACACTAAAATCTCTATTCAATTTAGTCTGCCAGGAGGTTTAGGAGGTTTTCAAAAATAAATTACATACATCATGACTTCGTTTTTACTTCGTGAATGCGTCTACTATATAGCCAGATGAGTGTATGACGTGAAGAATGCTTTTGACAAGGTATGGCATAGAGGACTGTTTTACATATTACAAGAACTGGGTCTAAAACTATAAGCTTGGAAAGTTTTTGTGAACCAGCATGAGGAACTAGAAATAAATAATGAAAAGGGGATCCCTTGGAAGCAACAAACACAAACAAGAAAGTAGCAGACTCGGTTTTATTGAGTCTGTTCATTCCAGATAATATAAAATTCAAGACCTCTCACGCCTCCTAGCACCGGCTTAAGCGATATTCTACTTTAAACTACAAAGATCGGGCTTGAAGATCCCAAAGCACCAGTAGGTAATAACATTACTGATTTGTAGTCGGGGCGACATTTTACGACTGCCACACAGCACTAATCTCACGCTAGTGTGAATGTCAATAAATGCTGAAAAGGGATACCTTGGAAGCAACACATACAAACAAGAGATAAAAGTAGCAGACTCGGTTTTATTGAACCTGTTCATGGGAGGTAATGCAAATTGTGCAACACCTCTCACTGCTGATGTACATATTATATAGATATTAATGCAACCGGGGTTATGAATAGAATGCAAATGAGACTTCAATTACTGTTTGTCTTGAAACCAAGGTAAAGTGGCAAAAGTCTTTAAGATCATGGTCAGTAGGAAATGACTTAGTTAATGAGGCGGAATATTATACACATCTTAGCGTCGCGTTTAATAAATATATTAGTCATGCAGAGAACATAAAAGAAGCGAACGCTAAATTGAGAGTAACACTGCTCGGCTTCGAATGTTATGGAAAACATAACGATGGTGGTTTACATCCGTTCACTTCGATGAAAATTCTGTTGTACTGCCTAGGGACTTATATGGTGCCGAAATGTGGTAAGGAATGACAGACACGGATACTTTATTTTTGGAAAGGTCCGATAGATTCTGTGTCAAGTATATGCAGACGTTGGGAAGCAGAAAACTCAAACATTGCATAAGGTCTTTTGGGAAGTTATTCAATACAATATGAACTCGACAAAAAAGATACTAGTGTTGTTAGGGTAATTATGTTCGTCAGAAAAACAACCCAGCATAACATACGTGTTTCTGGTGCGCATGTATGCGCTAATATAATTTAAAAAAAATCCGTCCGGTTACTTTAAGGATATAGTGTCTCTATTACGTATATACGATATTGAGGGATATCTGTTACGTTATGTAGCCAACTGGCGAGTTCCCGAAAAAACATGCATGGAAAATGAGGATTAAGCAAAGAAATATAAAAAGATCGGACTGGGAAAGTAGCATTCAAAGAGGACAGTCAACCACAAAACACAGAAACAAACACGCAAACAGACAAACAAGAAGGCAAAAGTAATAATAAAAGTAAACGACATCACAAACACAAAAGGGTTGACAATAGAGCTACCGCTTAGGAACGGTCAATGGCAAAGTAGGACACTGGGGGGTTTAAACCGGTTCTAGGGTCACCTAATCTTACACTTACCCTACTGTCATCTCATTAAAACAGGACAGTGTAAATAAAGAAATCCGCACCATGATCTAATCTCTAACCAACAAGGCAGCATGAATAGGCAATATAAGTAAAACACAAATATGCTCTTGCAAATATAACACAAAAAAAACAATAGCCTAGAAACCACAATGAAGGTACTCAATGACTTGGCAGAAGCCAGAGCAACAAGAGAATAACGTTTTAAATACCGAGAAGAAAGTATGTGGTATACAAATCAAGTTCAACTCTATGCATTGTTCTCGATTCAGCCTTGGTTTGGTTCAAGTCCAATCTGGAAAGTGTGTAGAACTAATCCAAGTATGTTATGTCAATGCAGATGCGTTATTCATTTGATATCAAGATTAATTTTATTTGATCATGCAAACTTCTTCTCAAGGTGTGGCTTTGTTTTTAAGGGATATATTTATCATGCATTGTATGCATGTAGTTATGCTGATGAACACAGGCGTACGTTTTTGACTGATATTGATAGAAGTTTGGTAGATCTGTCTTAAATTTACTAAGTAACTGACAACGAACAGAAAGGTTAGGTCTCCTGTTGGGAGCGCCATGTGATAACTTGATGACATTACTTGACAGAGATTACGGTGGATTTCTAGAATTTAATATATATTAACATATATAAGTAAGTTATCGTCATTATTAACATATATAAGTAAGTTATCGTCATTGTTTGACACTATGGAATGTATATCAGAATATGGTTGCGGTGGCGGGTGCCGGTCTTTGTGGTGTGTGTGTGTGTGTGAGCATATATTTTGCATTAATTTGGTATATCATTTGAAATATGATTTAAGTAATTTGATATGTATCCTGGTTTTTAAAAACAAAACAACAACACATGAAACTTTTATTTTATTTTCAAAAAATGCATTCCGAACGATTGGATGAAAATTAGGGCATTGACTGCGATTATTTTAATTCATTAATTATCAAATGTTTTGTTTGGTATTGACCGATATGGTGACTATGTAACATTTTAAAGCTAAATACACGTCGGTACATATGTAACTTTAGGCACAGTTTAGTCACATTTGCAATCCATTTTACATTCATATTTAATAGGGAAACCCTTGACGACGAAGCCCGTGCAAATCAGGTTTGTCATTTTGAGCATTTCTACTTTAGATTCCTACCACAACTGAGGACAGCTCTTGTTGCTGTGAAACACGATCGCATGGCCATACAGTTATTGTGGCAGAGTAAGTTATGTTACATACAACTAGTAATTTGTTTTGACTGAAATTTCACGTCTGTAATTGGCGCTACGTATATATTTCTGTAAACGCCATTGCATAGACAAAATATCAAATTAAGTTTTAGATGTAAACACAATTTGCCTTTTTACTCAATACGAAATTACATATAATCTCACTAAACAAAATAACTTTAATTTCAGAATTGTATATCCGGACTGCCTTACGTCTGACCCTACTAGAACAGTCCCTATATCAAGCAGTTCAACTACGATCCTAACCACTTCAACCACTGTAGCAGGCAGTTCAGTAACTGTACCAGGCAGTTCAGTCACTTTACCAAGGAGTTCAGCTACTCTACCAAGCAGTTCTGCCACTATACCAGAAACTTCTTCTATACCAAGCAGTTCATCCGCGATAACCAGTAGTTCAAAAACTATAACAATCAAATACCCAGCGGCGATATCCAGCAGTTTAAAACCTATACCAAGCAGTTCAGCCAATATACCAAGCAGTTCATCACAGGTATGATTTATGAGCAGTTATCTGAAAAGTCATTCCTTAAAACAGTTTATCACGTATTACTGTATCTAAAAACTTTACTGTTGTCAAACTATGTTAGACTTGTTGGTAACTGTAATCTGTATTAATAATAGTATAACAACAATGTTATATGATTGGTAATGGTAATGATTGTCTAAAATCAGATATTAAAAGTAGAAAGGTCTGAAATTAATACATTATTAGATGAATAATCTAATAATCTATATGATATATGACATTAGCGTAAAAGTTGACTCAAAGAAACTTGACACTGAGATCAACAAAGTTGCATTACTATTGAAGCGAGTGATAAAACTTGAGTAAAATCTAAAATATTTCAATAGTGACGTTACGCCTGCTACTGAGGAATCTAATGAGAACTGTGTTCCTTCTTGCCCAACGGTATATATTACCACCATACATGAACCAGCCATGCACTCAGTTGGAATGTCTCGTGAACTCGCAAGTCAGAAGACGAGAACAGAGGCTTCCAGGGTTCACGTACGTGAATTGAATTGAATTGAATGTTGTTTAACGGCTTATCAACACAGTATAGGTTAGTTAGAGCCGCCCAGAGAAAGGAGAAGGATACATAGAAATACGGGAACCGTGACCTACTCTTATTATCGTATAGATTCCCATGTTTTTTTAACGTGCTCGGAGGATAGACCGATACACGGGACCGCCCGGTTTACGTCCCCATCCGACGGACGAGGCTAAGTGTCTTGCCCAAGAACACACCGACGAAACTCAGTGGCACCACGGAGGATTGAACCCGAGGCCTCTGGTTACAAATCCGCCGCGCTAGCGACTGCGCCACGCCAGCCCTCACGTGAATGTAATACGATTAATTCATATAAAGATACACTGTTACATACAGGCTTAGGCACGCCAACAGCAAGAGGTTACGAGAGAAATGTTAACAGAAGGCAGTATCGCGTTTATTGTTAGGGGCGCTTGTTTCAGCCAAAGTTTTTTCGGCATAAAACTGAGCAATTTTATAAATACGTCCATAAGTCATTAAAACTGGAATATTGTGACTGGTAATTAAAAATACCTTACTTTTCAAAATCGCTTGCAGAACGTGGGTTAAAAATTTCCCCATGCTAACATTGACATGGTTGCAATACGATTAAACGTCGAGGACGATGACTATGCGTACATAGTGACTGAAAAAGGGTTTTGGCCAAAAAACGCGCCATGAAGACCATGGCAGTTATGGAACTCTTACAACAATATATTATAATACGGGTTATTGAAATCAGCGGTATGGCCGACATTATAGTCATACATATGTTGATGAAAATGGCTATAGCAATTATGAAAATTATTAGTGAAAGTAGAAAAACAGTGAGGAAGTCATGTTTACCATCGTGTGTTCTGTGAATATAATGACTTGGAATGCAACAGGCATAATGTCAAGTAGCTCGTATTTAAGCAATGTTTTAGATGAAAAATTGATATATGCGGGTTATCAGAGCATTGGCTATTAGAAAGAGACTTGTTTTAATCGATTCATAATATTTATGCTAGTATATGTATATCTGATTCTGAACGCACAGACAGTAGTCAGAGATACGGTAAAGGTGGTGTTGCACTTCTGTGGAATAGAAAATTGAACGATAATATAAGTACTTTGATGATGACAGACTTGTAGGAATACAACATCAGTTTCAACTTCGCGCAAGCATAATATATGTTATGCTATTACCTTTATAATTTTGTACGATTTTGTGTTTATTGTAAATAGATTCATCATGTAAATCTCCGACTCTGGAAAAAATAAAGAAATAAACAGAGAATATTACGTCAGTGCCTTTTACTATCAAGTTTATTAGGCTCGGCACGAAAACGAAGAATGCTCGGCTACGTAATATTCTATTTATCATGTAGATTATCCATATTTTCTGTAGGAATTACTATTATTACCTATTTCTCAGAATGGTACGCTTATCGAGGACGTCGACATGTTGTTGTTTTTTGTTTGTTTTATGAAGTCAGGCAAAGTTACGTGCATGACGCCAGATAACGTTACGTATAATAAACGCCGAGGGATTCCGCATTGATTTGCTTTATTGGCCAGTGCCTAATTAAAGCAAAATTTAATAGGTCACCCCTTTATTAGGCAGAAAAGTGCATATCTGCATAATAAATATTATTAAACGGAACGGTGACTAAGTAACATTTCACATTAATAATAGTAACCTGCATAAATATATTTTAGGCATATTTAAGTCATATATGTAATACAGTTTCCACTATCTAAAATAGTGTTTAAATAACGGGACACTACACTAAAGAACTTATGGACTTGTTGTTTAATGGCTTATCAGTATAGTATATATTATCGATCCACCTTAGCGAAAGAGGAGGATGGGGATACATAGGAATCCGGAACCCTTCCCCAACTCGAAACAGCGATCTTCAGATTCAGAGATTTCCATGATATCCATTAGACCATCGCGACCTAAGTTTTAAAACAAAACAAAAACACCTTAACGTTTTTCTTTCCAAAAATGGATTCTGAAAGATTTGACAAAGATAAGGGCGTTGACTGTGATTATTTTAATTCAACAACCTGTCAAATGTTTTGTTTTGTATTGACCATAACGGTGACTTAAAATAACATTTTAAAACCAAATACACGTCGGTACATATGCATTTTAGGCACAATTTAGTCATGTTTGCAATCCATTTTACATTTATATTTAATAGGGAAACCCTTGACTATGAAGCCCGTGTTATACACTGTCGCAAATCAGTTTTTCTTATTTTGAGTATTTCTACTTTAGATTCCTACCAAAATGGAGGACAACTCTTGTTGCTGTGAAACACGAATGCATGGCCATACAGTTATTGTGGCAGAGTAAGTTTGTTATATTTCGAAAATCTTCTGGGGAAACATTTGAACATTATTATTATAAAACTAATTTAAGAACTCTTCTGCGACAAGGACTATCACAACATGACTTCTATGGTGATGTGATTTAAAAACTTTGTAAAATCTTGATCATAATCTCTATCATAAATCGTTATTAAACTTGTTAGAAGGTTTATCAAAAGAGTTTATGACCCTATCATTTTGCAACATACTGCTTGTGTAGTTGTTGAGCCATTTACAGTTAGCCACTATGATTTCCTCTAGGCTTTTGTTTTTATATATTTTATATACATGATCATTTATGAGTTTTACTTAAATTTTGCCTATTAATGCTGCCCTGTTTGTTAACGATTATAACCTGGCGGGGATATCTTTATGCGAACTGTCCCGTTTATTGTCAACGTTATCGTTGTATTGGCGTTTATAGTATCGTTTAAATGACGTCGTGACGTTAGAGGTCTAGATAAAAAATTTAAGAACAGACATTGAATGTTTATATAAATAATCTAATTGCGTTATTGGTTATTTATGCAAAGCGTTTGTTTTCTGTACGCACGGCCTGCCCCCACAGTTTATTGACCAAGTACGCGCTTCAGTGTCTATAACACAAAACGAATATCACTGGCTTATGAAAACAGCGGGGGCGGCCCCCATCATTGCTCGCGAGCATCACCAGTGTTATTTGCAACATATTTTATTCAGGCTCTGTGTTTTACAACCGCCAGTTCGGAGTGGAACATTCTAAAACCGCCACAAGCCCCAACCAACCAAACTACAAAAAATAATAAATATATAAATGCACACTATACCACAGCGCTCGTATTGACGTTTTTCTACATCTCAAGCACCATGAATATGCGAATAGCTAATTAAAAATACATCTACCAATAAGATTATATCAACACCATTAATGTTTTTAATATAAAAACAGTTATTTCCAATTAACGACAAATCGTGTAACAACTTAGATTACGTAATATTGCATAATAATACTTAGTACATCTAATTTTATAGTGCTTTATTCTATATCAGTTTCATTATGTAATTAACGGAAATTAATATGTGTTACATAATATTACAATGTTTCATGCAATATTACATGTCTATTATTTGAACTATAAACACACTCTTGTGAATAAAAAGTCACATTGTGGCATATATTACTAGTTGTTTGTTACTTACTTCCCAGAATAAACAATGCTCATAAAAAGAGTGTTTGACAAAAACACATTTTCATATCACATTCGTCCAGTCTATATTTAACTTATCAAACATTTCCCCAAATAAGAAAACAAATACCTTCCTTTTTTAACAATCATGATTTGCCCCCGGAATACAATAACTACTGACCGTAGTACATTTAACATTCGGGTTACTGATGTTAATCGAATGGCTACATAAGACCTTTTCTTCCGGAAAAATTACTAAAATATCAAATAACACAGAAAATAGTATTCCTTTAAAGTTTCATTATTGACAGAGTGCTCGTTTAGCTCAAGCATGTGAGTAGACGTAGGATGCAAACCTTTGCATACTGTATACGATGAATACAATATTGAAACGGTTCAATTTTTCAAAAAGGAACTTCAACATTTATGAATTCCTTGTTACAAAGTTAATTAAGTGATTAAAACGTCTACAACATCACAGTTGTGTCCTTTCTCTAAATAACTAAAACTTGTTTTCTTTATAAATCATCTTGGGATTTCTTTGGAATAGTATGTGGAATTAAATATGCAGTATATACAATATAATATTATAACGGAAATTTCCGATTTGCGTTTCTTTTACGCTTCAGTACAAATGCAATAAAGGAAAGAATTATTATTAAATATCATTTAAGTGTTAACCCAACTACGCATATGATTTTACTTACATGTAATTATAATTATAACATCATGCATTTTAGAATTCTACCTCCAGACTGCTATACGTCTACAAGTAGTTCAACGTCCAACCCTAGTAGTACAGTACCTATATCAAGCAGTTCAACCACGATTCCAACCACCGCCCTAAGAAGTTCATCCACAATACCAAGCAGTTCATCCGCGATACCAAGAAGTTCAGTCACAGTACCAAGCAGTACACCCGCATTGTCAAGCCGTTATGTCACTGTACCAAGCAGTTCATCCGCAATACCAAGTATTTCAGTCACTGTACCAAGCAGTTCATCCACAATACCAAGCAGTTCATCCGCGATACTAAGCAGTTCACTCACAGTACCAAGCAGTACACCCGCAATATCAAGCAGTTATGTCACTGTACCAAGCAGTTCATCCGCAATACCAAGCATTTCAGTCACTGTACCAAGCAAGTCATCCACTGTATCAAGCAGTTCACCCACTATACCAATCAGTTCATCCGCTAAATCAAGTAGTTCATCCACAATACAAAGGAGTTCAGCCACTACACCACGCAGTCCAGTCACTGTAACAAGCAGTACATCCGCGATACCAAGCAGTTCAAAAACTATACCAAGCAGTTCATCAGCGAAACCAACCTACATCCCACCCAGTAGCTTTCCTAGTAGTTCTGTTAGCCCGTCTATAGAAACATCGTATAGTATATCAACAAACCCAAGTACACGTCCTACTAGCTTCCCGACGACTTCACAGGTATGAGTTATGAGCAGTATCTGAAAATGCATGCCTTTAAATATTTTATCACGTAATACTGAATCTAGAAACTATGCTAACCTTTAATAATAATAACACATAAAAGCTTTTATTAATAATAGTATAATAACGATGTTATAGCCTTTACGTGACTGTCTAGCCTATATTCAGGTTTATAATAACACACATTTATGGATTTGAACGTTTCTCGCATAAAACACATTTTCGACCAACTTGAAGAAGCCTATGTCATTATACTTATATATCGAGTGTTTTATTTCTATTTTTGAAGGAAACAGAGGCTATATGTTATTTCAAAGTAATATAAGTCAAAGGTAGATACGCAAATCGAACAGGAAATATTAGATTTACAGACTATAGCCAATCAAAAACATGCATATAAAACAAACGCAAACTACACGGATAAATAGGCGTTAAGAGATAAAGTGAATGACGCCACAAACAAATAACAATTTAAGTAATAGAGTATAGTCTTATCGACTTGGCTGATTTAAACATCGATATTGGGGTAGCCCATCGATGTACTTAAACCAACCAAAGGGAGGAAACCATACTCTATTTGTTTTGTAGAATGTCCATTTCAGATTTGTGCCATACTCTAACTTCCAATAACTGGTATTTAGTGTACACCATTTATTATGACACCTGCGCAACTACAAAGGAATTGCAGTGACCATGTTACACTGATAGTTACAATCCATTTTATATCCAGCTTAAATAAGGAAATATTGACAGCTAAATTGAGAAAAACGTTCAGGGAAGACAAAAGTACCCAAACGCAATGGCACCGTTTGTTCCCACCGTACCACAAATTAAATCAAATGAGCAAATTAAACAGTTAATAAAAAGGACAAAGCATAACGTAAAATAGGATTTGTACTAGAGTAACGTGTTCTGGAAGTTTGTATCACCTCGAGTAGGTAAATGCCAGATCAAGGATCACACGAGAGGCGGAACCTCGACTGTGGTCCTGACCGGAAATTTACCTACGAGAGGTGATACAAACTTCCAGAACACGTTACTCTAGTAATGATCCTTTTATTATATACCTCTTACACATCATTAACATAGAAATATTTGCATTGCTATTGCATACATATTCAGTAAAGCATATTATTTCTCGATAAAGTGCAGCAGGAAAATGTTTGTAGTTTTAAGGTGTTGATGTTCATTGGTCTGACGTCGTCTTGACGTTCTCGCGCATAGAGGCGCAAAACTGGCTTGCATCATTGGAAAAACCGTTGTTCTATTTTTAGTAAGATAGTGATACTAATTATATTTTTAGTAGCATAGTGATAACCTGTAGTGTGATACAGGTTGTTGTAATCCATTGTAAGAAAATGAAGATACTATGTATATATTATTGATAGGTATATAATAAAGAGTTGTAAAGACAGGTTGATCGAATTGGAACGGTCAATTGGCTTAATGTCTACTGGTTAGATTACATCTGTTTTATGTGTAAAGACAGCGTAAATGATAGTATATTCCCAAAACATATATGTTGCATTACTTAAAATTAGTGTCCTTAAACTTGTGTGTTTTGACTATTGATAAAGGGAATATAATGTTACACACTGTCGCAAATCATGTACATCATTTTGCGTATTTCTAGATTTCTACCACAGTGGAGGACAGTTCTTGTTGCTGTGAAACACGAACGCATGGCCATACTGTTATTGTGGCTGAGTAAGTTTTTTATATTCCGAAAGTCTTCTGGTGGAGGAATGGGTATGTGGTTAATTACATCAGCTCATTTTAAATTTAATTGCATATATGTGGAAACCATGTAAACCATGTGTACGAAAACGTTAAAATACATGTGTTTGCGATAAGCCACTACCTTCCTTCGAAGTACATTTAGAAACGCAACATTTTTGATTTACGATTGTTTTTAATCCGCTGTTGTTGTTTTTTCAATCAAGATTGCATTTTATGTTAGTCTATGTACACAAGTCTCTTTGTCCCAAAGATTAACATATGGCGATAAACAGTTACATACTTTTTGCCCTACTTCTGTCGGTTAAAACACATTTAACATCTCTAGAAATTCAAAAAATACGAAGTGTTGCGTTTTCATATGTACTGATAATGAGTGAATGTGTACTCGACAAGCGACTGCAGTCCTACAGAGTATAGATTGTACATAGATATGTACTCGACAAGCAGCAGGAGGTGTCTGAACTATACAAAACAAGCATTCAAAGAGCCTCAGCTGTGAGATTCATTTGGATACGTGAAAGACAAGGTAAAGCCGCCGCAGTCCCCTGAGGTTCATATAGATACATGAAAGACAAGCTGAATAGCCATCTGCAATTCACAGCTCTGTAATTGCCATTCATAGCAACTGATAGCATCTAAAGAAGGGCATGTTTATTCGGCATGCATATTCACTTGCCTAAAGTTCATGCAGGTGTGTATTCACCCAGCAGATACAGTCATTTAAAGTACATATACCGCCGAATATGCAACCCTGTGAAGTACATAACCCGCAGAGTATGCAGTCCTGTCAAGTACATATATTGCCGAATATGCAGAGCTGTTAGAAGCATATTCCAGAATAAATACATATACTACAGAATATGCAGCCCTGTAACATAACCCGCAGAGTATGCAGTCCCATGAAGTACATATACTTAAAATCAAATGCTCATTATTTCGTATTAAACATCTATGCCAGTTCGTATGTTGCTGCCGTTCAATGTTGGTTTTGGGTGGGTATGAGGTTGGAAGGAACGATTTTTATATTTATAAGTCTCAACACCATGTTTTGAACTCGCACAGTAAAACAAAAAGGTGGAAATATTTTATTTCTTATCTGAGATGGTTAAAATCGAGTCGTAGTGAATATGCGGACCCAAACTCTATTTTTACTCGGAAAAAGTCAAGTCAATTTTTAAAATTATAGATACACGTATTAACATGTATAACGCTAACTCCTCTTTACTTCCACCGAGACCTAGGTTTTCGTTTCGTAATTTAATTCGGTAATTCAAAAATTTCATAATAAATTTGTTTTAGTTCCTGCTGATGAAGCAGCTAATATTATCTGACGCCTAAATGACGTCAATGTTCTAACTCTGGAACTCGGTATCACGTATACTCCAGTTCAATATATTGAGGATGATGTTTGTTCCACACATATCACTCGATGCACTACTTTCAAGGCTGGGATAAAGGAAAAGCAAAAACTAACTGCCAACTATGTACTGTATTATTAAACTACATACAAATCTGTATAAAGCCCGCTTTATTTCGTGTATTAGTGCTAGTACCACAACAAACGTCTTCAAGCTTTTAACTTCTTGTCTTACTGCCGTTAAAGATCAACGAAATTGTGCTAAAACTGAGGTTAACTCTTGGGATCAATTTGTTTTGGAATATTAAATATTCAGGAGACGTTATTGATAGCATTTGCAATAAATAGTTTTATCTATAAGTACTTATGACTTCTCTACACTATATACAACTTTACCACATCACCTTATAAAAGACAAGCTTATTGCTCTTATTCAAATCACTTTCACTGATAATAAACTACATTGTTGGCCTGTAACAATATCAAAGCGTTGTTTTACTAACGGCAGTTTAGACAATTACACTACATGGACATGTCATAAAGTTTGTGAAGCACTCATTTTCCTATTAGATAATATGTTCTTCAGGTATGGAATACCCTTTATAGTCACAGTGTTGGTATCCCTATGGGCACAAACCGTGCACCTCTTGTCGCAGATTTGTTCGTGTATTTCTGTTCAGTCTTTCAGGCAGATGCAGTTGAAGCCTTTAATGGCATCTCTCTGTATTTGGATGACACATTGAACATTGACAATCCTTTTCTTCTATGGTTAATAATATCTATCCGAAAAAACTTCAACTCAACAAAGCTAACATTTCTGATACTGTAGCTACTTTTCTTGATTTACATGTCTCTATTGAAAACGGCGAAATAATTAGTGAATTCTATGACAAGAGAGATGATTTTAATTTTGATATTATTAATTATAGCCATTTATAATTAGATGGGGATATTCCTCGAGCAACATTTTATGGGGTCTATGTTTCTCAGCTAATTCGTTTCTCTAGAACTTGTAGTCGTATTGAGGACTTTAATATGCGTAATATTTGTATAACTAAAAAGCTACTCTAGCAGGGCTACCGTTACCATAAACTTCTAAGGATTTGAATTTTATTATCGTAACCCTATCTACTAAAATATAAAGGTAATTGAAGAACTCTTCTGATACAAGGACTATCAAAACCTGATTTCTATGGTGATGTGATTTATAAACTTCCTAAGATACTTAGTCATGATCACTTTCATACTATCTTTGTTACACTGGTTAAAAGATTTATCAAAAGAGGTTATGACCCTATCATTTTGCAATGCAATGCATGCTTGGTGGTGACACTTATTTACAGTTCGCCACTGTGATTTCCTTTTTAGTTGTGCGATGACCCTATGATGACATTTACCTAAAGCTAAGGACGGTGACGTTTGATGTTTGTCTGCACAATCGTGTCTGGTTGTTACCTCAATGGTGTATACTCTTTTTGCTCTGACTTCTGCCAAGTCACTGAGTACCTTCTTTGTGGCTTTCTATGCTATTGTGTTTTTTTTTGTAATATATATATCCACGAGCATCTTTTTGTTTTACTTATATTGCCTATTAATGCTGCCTTGTTGGCTAAATACAGTTGGCTACTATGCTGTCTTCTTTGATTGTGCGATGACCTGACAGATTGGGGACCCTATGATGACGACGACCTAAATCCTAATAGGATACTATTTTTGTAAATATATGTCATAGTGGACACCAATACCATACAATTTTCAAGTTTATTTAATGAAGATTACAATAAACGAAAATATGCCATAAATATTGAGTATCATTTTTTTTAAAATCATATCACTATTTTAAAATAATATTTTCAATTCAACTAAAATAACTGTTAGAAATATGTCAATATTTCAACTAAACAGCCTCTATACATTGATGTACAGGTTTCCAAATCTGTAAAACTAGTCTCTAAATCTCTAATCATGTTCCACAATCAGATTAAACTGTCTCTAAATCTCTAATCATGTTCTAAAATCTCATCTGTGAAACCTGTTGGGGTTACTGAGTGTAAATAATGCGAAAAAACACGTCTGAGTAATAACGCTTCTTTTCTTGATTTAGATCTCTCGATTGAAAATGGTGAACTAATTAGCAAAATCTATGACAAGAGAGATGATTTTAATTTTGACATTATTAATTACTCCCACTTGGATGGGGATGTTGCCCGAGCAACTTCTTATGGGTGTATGTGTCTCAACTTATTCGTTTTTCAAGAGCTTGTACTCAAGTTGAGGACTTTAATATTCGTAATCTTTGTATAACTAAAAAGCTACTCAATCAGGGTTGCCCTTACCATAAACTTTGTAAAACCTTTGCAAAGTTTTATTATCGTAACCCTGATTTTCTTTCCAAATATAAAAGTAATTTAATGACTCTTCTGCGACAAGGACTATCACAACCTGACTTCTATGGTGATGTGATTTATAAACTTCGTAAGATTCTTGGTCATGATCACTTTCATACTATCTTTGTTAAACTTGTTAAAAAAGTTTATCAAAAGAGGTTATGACCCTATCATTTTGCAACGTACTGCATGATTGGTGGTGGACCCTTTTACTGTTCGCCACTATGCTTTCCTCTTAAATTGTACGATGACCGGACAGGCTGTGGACCATATGATGACGCCTACCTAAAGCCCATTGGGACGGTGTCGTTTGATGTTTGTCTATGATCTTTCTTGTCGTGCCCTTAATGGTTTATTCTCTTATTGCTCTGGCTTCTGCCAAGTCATTGAGTACATTCATTGTGGCTTTCTAGGCTATTGTTTTTTTTGTATTATATTTACACGAGCATATTTGTGTTTTACTTATATTGCCTATTGATGCTGTCTTGTTGGTTAGAGATTAGATCATGGCGGGGATTTCTTTATTTACACTATCCTGTTTTAATGGGATGACAGTAGGGTAAGTGTGAGGTTTGGTGCACCCTAGAACCGGTTTAAACCCCCAGTGGCCTACTTTGCCTATGACCTTTCCAAGGCGGTAGCCCTATTGTCAACCCTTTTGTGTTTGTGATGTCGTTTACTTTTATTATTACTTTTGCTTTCTTGTTTATCTGTTGCCATATTTGTTTCTGTGATTGTGGTTGACTGTCCTCCTTGAATGCTAGTTTCCCTGTCCGATACGTTTTATATTTATTTTCAACGACTATTTCACGTTTAAGTTCTGTTCGATAGCCGCGGTAGCCCCAGTGGGCCAAAACCTGTACGTGTTGTGTCATTTTTTATGCCAAACAATATGACTTTAACATTTTCTGTCTGAAACGCAACATTGTCAACACGAAACTGCAACTTACATTCTTCACCCTCCAAGTGAACCTGCCCTTTTAGGGTAATATCAGATGGTCTAAAATTGACCGTAAGTGCTAACAGTGTTATAGCCTTCATGCGCAATAGTCTAATGTCTAAAAACTCATTTTATCCGGCCATTGCAGAAACATATCATGACATTTCTGAACCGGCATTACCTTAGATCGCCTCCTAGGACCTGTAGTATCTGGTGTTACCAATGCAGTTAGCAATAACTGAGTGTGTTGGTCTTCTATGAAGTTAACTTTTCCCATTGCTCTGTCTACATGCCCAAGCGCTGCAGTCGCAGTACGCAATATAGAATTAGGCCTATTAGAGGTAGCCGCTATTTTACATAACAAATCGACCAATAATGCACAATTATTCGGAGAAAACTCAATAGCCCCTTCGTTGCAACATTTGCGTAACTTAAGTAAAGCCGAATTGTACGATAACAAAGTACTCTGAGGAAGGGAATACTATAATTTAACTGTACACTGATCAGATCAGCCTATGTTGTTAGGATTTCCCGCCAAATATTCTCCAGGCAAAGAGTCTCCATTGTTTGTTCGTATATGGTGCTATATAGTTACCCCCATCGCGCGATATATTTTCCTGTTGCTGGGTAACCTTAACGGTGGGACGATTAGCATGATTTTACGCGCGGATACCACAGCTGAGCTTGCCATCTCGGTGCTATTATAGTCGCGAATACTTTTTGTTCCCAGATGACATCGAGAACAATCATTATAAGACAAAACGACTCGTTTACATACTTATTCTCTAAGCCCCAAGTGCCATGTGCAAGCGCGTCTACATCCTCTGATAGTGGTTCACAGTACCGGCTGTTGAAACGAGGTAACTATGAATTCTGACAGTTGGCAAACCTCTCGACCGTGTGAGGACCCTAAGGTTTTTCTACGTATGCACACAGTCTGGGGTGTAACCTCCAGCTGTGATAATAATGTGATTCCTGGTTGTGAATTCCCGCAATTACGTGCACTATATTGTGATTCATTGTTCTACTGCTTCTCCCCATATTGCAAGTGCTAGCTGGGATAACTTTGCAATCGGTCCCCCATATGATTTATATACGACATAGCTAAAACATTGTCTGTCAGAATCTGCACATGCTTCCCAATCAATAGTCTGGGAATTAACTTTATAGCCATTGATATAGCCATCATTTTCCGCTCGTTGTAGGAAAGTAAAGAGACTCTTGTGTTCCAATCTCCCGATGCAGTGCGATGCTCGTAGACTGCGCCCCAGCCTAAATGACTCGCATCTGTTACTATCTGGGTTTGAATGAATTATGTACATAGTTTACGCTCGTTCCAATAATATTCAGCCCACTTTGAATTTGCCCTAGTTCCTAAGAGTATATATGAATGTTTCAGAAATAGTTTGCTAGGGGTGACTGTCCAGGAAACAGATATACACTGACCACAATTTTGAGCCAATACCGGAATGTAACCCTTTTGAGAGTTAACGCCCTTTGTACTGCACGTTTTAGCTAAGCAAAGCGTTTACCTTGAGCTTTAACACAAGTGGAATCCTTGCTAGAAATAATATACCCTATATAATGTATAGTCTTCACTGGTTGCAATTGCGATTTATCTTTATCTAAATTAAATCCCGAGTTAGTTAAGGTATGCAATAACTGGGACAAACTAGCTGTGATACTGCTACTATCTGCAGCAAGCAAAGAAAATCAACGAATACAGTCACCCGAACCCCAATGGATCTTAACCGTAAGACCTTATTGCAGTAATACGATAACAAGAAAGACCAATGGAAGAACGCACCAATGACAGTATAAACCGTTAAAGTTAAACCCCAAAATTTATCTCTGAGATTCTGCTACTTTAATATGAAACAATCCTTCTTTATTTTCAGTTGTAATCAACCGGTCGTTTGGTTAACAGCTTAACAGCGTCACGAATATCCTCATTTCTAAACGTGGGTACCTCACAAAACGCATTCAGTTCTCTCAAGTATGTTATAAATCTAAACCAGGGTACCTCACAAAACGCATTCATTTCTCTAAAGTCTGTTATGTCTAAACTTGGATACCTCACAAAACGCATTCAGAGTTCTCTCAAGTCTGTTATAAGTCTAAACTTGCTATTTTCCTTTGGAATACAATGAATCGAACTGACACACTTCGGTTTGGCACTACATTCTTCAATATACCCCAGCAATAATAACTCCGAATTTCACTGTTCACAAACACATATTCGGCTTTAGAAAACTAACTGTTATTCAACTCAGTACTTACCACAGTTGACTGGTATATAAATAACTTTTCAATATCCAATCTAAAACATATTCGGGTACACCGATAGTCTTCCGTGCAGATATATTCTGCTCTAGTTTAGAAATACAACACCTGTTCCTCAAGTTCTCCAAGCAAATATCCAGTTTATCCATATAAACCCATAAAACAAGGCTAGAAACACTAGATCTATTTTAAATTGTCTAACACTTAAAAAGAACACGAACAAATAATAATTTAAAATCACTTCTGCATT
Source organism: Cyrtodaria siliqua (assembly GCA_037043455.1). Taxonomy (NCBI): domain Eukaryota; kingdom Metazoa; phylum Mollusca; class Bivalvia; order Adapedonta; family Hiatellidae; genus Cyrtodaria; species Cyrtodaria siliqua. The sequence continues at coordinate 200,319 of JAWPHD010002742.1, forward strand.
CCTGCTCCCAGCTAAATTCCATTTTGTTTATTTCTTCCATTGTTTTCTCGTTTAGGGCAACGCGTTGTGTTAGAACCTGTGATCATACGCCGCCGGCCATGGAATGGTGTGAACAAATCGCATTGAAGGTTCCATGTTCACCGTCATATGCAAACCATCTTTGGGATGGCTTAAATTTATGTACTATTGGCATTTTAATTATTGCCTTCTGCTCAACCCGGGGCTAGAGTGCGTAAACGATAGCAATCACTTTTCATACCGTTCATGAACAGTCTCAATCAAACCGAGACTGCAATATTTTTTATCGTGTTCGACGATTTCCAAATTTCTCTTTTCATACTTTTTTAATGGAAAGCACTCTACATTATTAACGATCCAAGGGAGATGAATCTAATTCCTATCAATATCAACACTGGAGGAGTTGTTTTCACTTTGCTGGTGTCTTCTTTGGGGAAACGACCGCTGCGAAAATGATCCAAAAACGTCCTAACGCCCACGCACTGCGGCGTAAGATCACGACCCTCTAGTCGAAGCTAATTAATATCGTAGTGGACCTCAAAGTCTCTAAACACTCAGGGTTAAAGCTACAAGTATTTCTCTGTAAATTGTGAAATAGTGTCGCTGTTAAAAGGCAACTCAACTCATGTCAAAAGTCTGAAAATCACCCTGGACATCCACTACCTGCCCATCCGGCCTCAATGGCGGAGGAATGGGTGCCACGTGGCTAGACGACAATGGAGCCATTTCCTCGAATACTCCACGATTTAGATTAATATTATAATCCGATATCCTGCTTCTTGCACCACAATCCCTGGCCGTTAATTTCCTATCGAAAACCTCCAGTCGATCATTCACACTTTTTATAAACTGGCCGAATTTTCTTCCATCGCAAAATGTGCGTCTCATCTCGCGAGTGAACAAGATAAAACGCTTACACAACGATACGTCATTAATGACGTGTCGCATACTGATGACGTAGTACTGTTGTTTACGTGACTACGTGACTACTACTTGTTTTTTTAGAGATTATAACCTGGCGGGGATATCTGTATTTACACTGACAGTTTATTGGGATGAAAATAATGTTAGAGTGAGGTTTGATGCACCCTAGAACCTGGATAAAACCCCCATCTACCCTTTTTGCCACTGACCGTTCCATGGCGGTAGCCTATTTTCAACCATTTTGTGACTGGTTGACTGTTGTCATTGAATGTTACTTTTCCTATTCAATTTGTATATCTACTTTTATGTATTTAATACACATGTTTTCAAGACATAGAACATAATCTGAACAAATTCTCACAACTTACATTGTGTGCCCATCTCAACACACTAAACAAAGAAAATATACAGCTTTATCATGCTTTTTAACAATTTCAATTTGTTTTTTAACCTTTCTTTAATATAACGTTATCGTTGTATTTAAAGCTGTACAGTCCCTATTTTAACTGGTAATATCTCACGAATACGAATGAGTCACGTGTGAAGTAGTTTCAAATCGAAGAACACCCCCAAAGTCGGTATATAAGCAGAAATCGATGCGTACAATTTCACATTTTTATTTAACCTCCGTACAGGTCTATATTAGGTCTAAATAACAAGAAATATAAAAAGATCGGACAGGGAAAGTAGCATTCAAGGAGGAAAGTCAACCACAAAACACAGAAACAAACACGCAAACAGACAAACAAGAAGGCAAAAGCAATAATAAATGCAAACGATATCACAAATATTTTGGTCTATATTTGGTTGTTTTGTTGCGAAGTATTAGTTTCATATTGATAACATACACTATTACACCAGGCAGTGTAAATTTACACGTGTGACAATATGGACTACATATTTATTGATCCATCTTTAGTTGCTTTCAAATATAAATGGTAGTTAGTATACTATTTTCTCAAGTAGCGTTGTAGTTCAGTGGATAGAGCACCGGACTTGAAATCAGAAGGTCATGTGATCGAGCCCCGCAAGAAGCTAACTTTTTTTTCTGTAAAAATTACTGTTTCCTGTGAAAAGGTACGATGTGCACTGGTCGATGTATATACAGTAAATGATTTCCTGCGCTATATTTTGCTCGCTTAAATACCCGATTTCGACATGAGCTGGTGAACATGAAGTTACAAATAAAGACACGCCTACAAAGAAGAAATCGATAGATATAGGGACTCTGTAGCTTTAAGAAATAAAATATTTCCAGCGGGTTTATATTGTCCTAGATCAATACCTGGTGGGCGGGACTTGAAGACAATCAATACCAAGGGCCGTAGGCCCGCGGATTCGACGTGTTTCAAGTCCCAAACACCAGGTTTTGATCTCGCAAAATATAAACCCGCTGGAAATATTTTACTTTTTATCTGACATGGAATTTTATGTCGGATAATAACGCTTATTTTCTTGATTTAGATCTCTCGATTGAAAATAGTGAAATAATTAGCAAAATCTATGACAAGGGAGATGATTTTAATGTTGACATTGTTAATTATCCCCACTTGGATGGGGATGATTGTGTCTCAACTTATTCGTTTTTCAAGAGCTTGTACTCGAGTTGAGGACTTAAATATTCGTAATCTTTGTTTAACTAAAAAGCTACTCAATCAAGGTTACCGTTACCATAAGCTTCGTAAAACCTTTGCAAAATGTTATTATCGTAACCCTGATCTCCTTTCCAAATATAAAAGTAATTTAAGGTCATTCTCACTTTCATACTATCTTTTTTGAACTTGTTAAAAAGTTTATCAAAAGAGGTTATGACCCTATCATTTTGCAATGTACTGCATGCTCGGTAGTGGACCCTTTACAATTCGCCACTATGCTTTCCTCTTTAATTGTACGATGACAGGACAGGCTGTGGACCCTATGATGACGCCTACCTAAAGCCCATTGGGACGGTGGCATGTCTATGATCTTTCTTGTCGTGCCCTTAATGGTTTATTCTCTTGTTGCTCTGGCTTCTATCAAGTCATTGAATACCTTCATTGTGGCTTCCTAGGCTATTGTTGTTGTTCTTTTGTATTATATTTTAAACGAGCATATTTGTGTTTTACTTATATTGCCTATTGATGCTGCCTTATTGGTTAGAGATTACACTGTCCTGTTTTAATGGGCTGATAGAAGGGTAAGTGTGAGGTTTGGTGCTCCCTAGAACCAGTTTAAACCCCTAGTGGCTTGCTTTGCAACTGACCGTTCCAAGGCGGTAGCCCTGTTGTCAACCTTATTGTATTTGTGATGTCGTTTGCATTTATTTTAACTTTTGCCTTCTTGTTTGTCTGTTTGCATGTTTGTTTCTATGTTTTGTGGTTGTCTTTCCTCCTTGAATGCTACTTTCCCTGTCCGATCTTTTTATATTTCTTTAGACGATAACGATATAAGTGCTAAAATGATCTAGAAATCCTTAACATGTCTTCAGTTTCATCGTTTATACTATTGTATTTTAAATACTTAATATCTCTAAGTATTTTAAGGTATTAATATATTCGGTCCGAGAATAGAAGTTACTAATCCATTTTATTATATGGCATTTCAAAATCTATTCTTTGACAATATACAGTAATTAATCTTTATTTGGAGGTGTCGATTTGGGGTGGGGTGTGGAATAGAGGCCATTTCTCTATTTGTATTGATGACTTTGTGGCACTTTTTAAACAAACAACATAATAAACATTTGAAAGTGTACATTACTATTTCAGCTCAACACAGACATATAATAATAATGCTAACCCCACTTTACTTCGAGACCTAGATTTTCGTTTCGTAATTTAAAATAGGTTATTCAAGAATTTCATAATAAATTTGTTTTGATTCCTGCTGATAAAGCAGCTAATAATGTAATGTCTACATTACGTCACTGTTTTATCTTTGGAACTCGGGAGCACTAGTTTAGTTCGTATACACAAGTTCAATCTACTGAGAATGATGTTGTTTTCACGCATATCATCCGGTGCACGACTTTCAAGGCCGGGGTAGAAGAAACGTAAAACAAGCTTCCAACTATGTATTGGATTCCCAAATAACATAAGCAGCATTATAAAACCCGATTTATTTCAAATTCTAGTGCCTGCATCACTACAAACATCTCCAAACCTTTAACGTCTTGTCTTACTGCCGTTACAGATCACGTTTAATATTATTGTGCTAAACTCGAAAATTAATTAATTTTGGTCCATTAACAATTCAGGAGACGTTCTTGATAAAATAAATTGCAATAAAGATAACGCTCCTTTAAAGGTATATTTACACAGAAAGACACTAATTCCTACAACATACCCCCACTACTACCAGATGTTTAACACATATAACACACACATATATATATATATATATATATATTATTATAAGATCTAAGCATTTGGGCAAATCCTACGTCATACTACACCAATATAAGCAGGCAGGTCACACTACAACGGAGTGGGTAACATATATATCATAGACTCAATTTGGAAGCCAACTCGGGACCTTTTTGCAGGTCAGGCGTACGATCAACACTTTCGCCATATAACGAGAAAGCATATATATATAGAGCTCGTATACGTTTCACGTTTTGTATGAAACACAGTCATTTCCCCCGCACATTCTTGTAACTTTACCAGTATCTTTTTTGGAATTTAATGGTGTTATCTATAGCACTATTTTGGACTTTCATTCCATAGTTTCGACCAGAATTCCTACTTTTCGTCAACAACCATTATACTGTCATAAGTTGGTGACAGTGTCGTCTCACCTGCAACAACACTAAACTAATCTCTCAGCAACTATCCATGTAGTTCGACGTTAAAATCATGTATATATATATCATTGCGATCTTAAGCTTTATATTGAGAAAAGAGTATGAACAATTTGGAAACCGCCGAACACGATCAATATAAAAACTATTGCAGTCTCGGTTTGATTGATTCTGTTCATGAACGGTAGTGAAAAGTGTTTGCTAGCATTCATTTCCTTTAGCCCCGGGTTGAGCCGAACTCAATATTTAAAATATTTTAATAGTACCGAATTTTGAGCCATTCTTAAGATGATATACATATGACGGTGAACATGGAACCTTGAATGAGGTATTTTCACAACAATGTTTGGCCTGTGGCGTATGGGCCCAGTTTCTAACAAATGCTTTTCCCTAAACGGCAAAACAATTGGCAAAATAAACAAAATGGAATTTAGCTGGGAGCAGAGGTTATGCCCTCTAGCGCCGGGTTGAGCAGAAACCAATATTTAAAATGTCAAAAGTACATAAATTGGAGCGAAAGATCCACCATTGGGGTTTGACAATTTATTACCATATCAACACATAGTAACCAACTGTTAATATTATACATATATATAATTATGATCTAAACTCTTGATATAGTACATGTGCTTCGTTTACATTATCCATGTGTTCAATGTTATAAAGAACAGACAATGAATGTTTGTATCAAAATGAGTGTTTGACAAAAAATATATTTTCATATCCCATTCGTCTAGTATATATTTAACTTATCAAGCGTATCTAACATCTCCCCAAATAAGAAATGAGCAAATACCTGCCTTTATTACAATCATGATTTTTCCTCCGAAATACTATAACTGTTGACCTTAGTACTTTTAACATTCAGATTAATATACTGAAACGAAAATGAAACGAAACTCGGGAATTTCTGCTATATAGTGTATATACAATATGCTGCTGTTAATCGAATGGGGCAAGGCTACGTAAGACTTTTCCTTTCGGGAAAAAAATACTAACACATAACACAGCAAATAGTATTCCTTCAAAGTTTCATTATTGACAGAGTACGCCTTTGGCACAAGCATGTGAGCAAACTTAGGATGCAAATGTTTGCATACTCATCACGTTAAATACAGTACTGAAATGGATCGATTTTTCAAAAACATTTATGAATTTCTTGTGAAAAGTCTACTGAGTACTGTGATTAAAACGTTTACAATATCACTGTCCTTTCTCTAACAACATGCACTTTTTATTTACAAAACATCTCGGGATTTGTTTGGAATATTTTGTGAAATTAAGTGTGCAGTATATATAATATATAGATTAAGTGTGCAGTATATATAATATATAGATTAAGTGTGCAGTATATATAATATATATAAGAATAAGTGTGCAGTATATATAATATATAGATTAAGTGTGCAATATATATAATATATAGCGCAAATTTCTTCTTCGCTTCAGTATATATTTAATAAAGGAATGAATTATTATTAAATATTATATAGGTGTTAAACTAAATACAGACATGCTTTGACTTAATTATAATTATAGCATCATGTATTTCAGAATTCTACCTCCAGACTGCTATACGTCTACAAGCAGTTCAACTTCCAACCCTACTAGTACAGTCCCTATATCAAGCAGTTCAACCACGATCCCAACAGATTCAACCACCAGGCTAAGCAGTTCCACAGATAAAACAAGAAGTTCACCGGCAATACCAAGTAGTTCAACAGCAATACCAAGCAGTTCAGTCACTGTTCCGAGTAGTTCATCCGCAATACCAAGTAGTTCAGTTACAGAACCAAGCAGTTCAGTCACGGTACCAAGCAGTTCAGCCGCTATAACAAGCAGCTCATCCGCAATACCAAGTAGTTCAGTTACAGAACCAAGCAGTTCAGTCACGGTACCAAACAGTTCAGACGCTATTCCAAGCAGCATCTCAGTCAGTATACCGAGCATTTCACCCGTAATACCAAGTAGTTCAACCGCGACACCAAGCAGTTCAGTCACTGTACCCAGCAGTTCATCCGCAATACCAAGCAGTACAGTTACTGTTCCGAGCAGTTCAACCGCAATACCAAGTAGTTCAACGGCGATACCAAGCAGTTCATCCGCAGTACCAAGCAGTTCAGTCACTGTTCCGAGTAGTTCATCCGCAATACCGAGTAGTTCAGTCACTATATCAAGCAGTTCAGTCATTGTACCAACGAGTTCATCAGCGATACCAATTAGTTCAACGGCGATACCAAGCAGTTCAGTCACTGTACCGAGCAGTTCATCCGCAATACCAAGCATCTCAGTCACTGTACCAAGCATTTCACCCGTAATACCAAGTAGTTCAACTGCGATACCAAGCAGTTCATTCGCAATACCAAGCAGTTCAGTCACTGTAACCGGTAGTTCATCCGTAATACCAAGCATTTCAGTCACGGTACCAAACAGTTCAGCCTCTATACCAAGTAGTTCAACTGCGGTACCAAGCAGTTCAGGCACTGTATCAAGGAGTTCATCTGCGATACCAAGTAGTTCAACCGCGACACCAAGCAGTTCAGTCACTGTACCCAGCAGTTCATCCGCAATACCAAGCAGTACAGTTACTGTTCCGAGCAGTTCAACCGTAATATCAAGGAGTTCAACGGCGATACCAAGCAGTTCATCCGCAATACCAAGCAGTTCAGTCACTGTACCAACGAGTTCATCAGCGATACCAATTAGTTCAACGGCGATACCAAGCAGTTCAGTCACTGTTACGAGTAGTTCATCCGTAATACCAAGTAGTTCAGTCACTGTACCAACGAGTTCATCAGCGATACCAATTAGTTCAACGGCGATACCAAGCAGTTCAGTCACTGTACCGAGCAGTTCATCCGCAATACCAAGCAGTTCAGTCGCTATACCGAGCAGTTCATCCGTAATACCAAGCAGTTCAGTCACTATACCAAGTAGTTCAACTGCGATACCAAGCAGTTCAGTCACTGTACCAAGGAGTTCATCTGCGATACCAAGTAGTTCAACCGTGACACCAAGCAGTTCAGTCACTGTACCCAGCAGTTCATCAGCAATACCAAGCAGTACAGTTACTGTTCCGAGCAGTTCAACCGTAATATCAAGGCGTTCAACGGCGATACCAAGCAGTTCATCCGTAATACCAAGCAGTTCAGTCACTGTTCCGAGTAGTTCATCCGCAATACCAAGTATATCAGTCACTATATCAAGTAGTTCAGTCACTGTACCAAAAAGTTCGTCAGCGATACCAATTAGTTCAACGGCGATACCAAGCAGTTCAGTCACTGTACCGAGCAGTTCATCCGCAATACCAAGCAGTTCAGTCGCTATACCGAGCAGTTCATCCGCAATACCAAGCAGTTCAGTCACTATACCGAGTAGTTCAACTGCGGTACCAAGCAGTTCAGTCACTGTACCAAGGAGTTCATCTGCGATACCAAGTAGTTCAACCGCGACACCAAGCAGTTCAGTCACTGTACCCAGCAGTTCATCCGCAATACCAGGCAGTACAGTTACTGTTCCGAGCAGTTCAACCGTAATATCAAGGAGTTCAACGGCGATACCAAGCAGTTCATCCGCAATACCAAGCAGTTCAGTTACTGTTCCGAGTAGTTCAACCGCAATACCAAGTATTTCAGTCACTGTACCAACGAGTTCATCAGCGATACCAATTAGTTCAACGGCGATACCAAGCAGTTCAGTCACTGTACCGAGCAGTTCATCCGCAATACCAAGCAGTTCAGTCGCTATACCGAGCAGTTCATCCGCAATACCAAGCAGTTCAGTCACTATACCAAGTAGTTCAACTGCGATACCAAGCAGTTCAGTCACTGTACCAATGAGTTCATCTGCGATACCAAGTAGTTCAACCGTGACACCAAGCAGTTCAGTCACTGTACCCAGCAGTTCATCGGCAATACCAATCAGTACAGTTACTACTCCGAGCAGTTCAACCGTAATATCAAGGAGTTCAACGGTGATACCAAGCAGTTCATCCGCAATACCAAGCAATTCAGTCACTGTTCCGAATAGTTCATCCGCAATACCAAGTAGTTCAGTCGCTATACCGAGCAGTTCATCCGCAATACCAAGCAGTTCAGTCGCTATACCGAGCAGTTCATCCGCAATACCAAGCAGTTCAGTCGCTATACAGAGCAGTTCATCCGCACTACCAAGCAGTTCAGCCACTATACCATGTAGTTCAACTGCGATACCAAGCAGTTCAGTCACTGTACCAAGGAGTTCATCTGCGATACCAAGTAGTTCAACCGCGACACCAAGCAGTTCAGTCACTGTACCCAGCAGTTCATCCGCAATACCAAGCAGTACAGTTACTGTTCCGAGCAGTTCAACCGTAATATCAAGGAGTTCAACGGCGATACCAAGCAGTTCATCCGCAATACCAAGCAGTTTAATCACTGTTCCGAGTAGTTCATCCGCAATACCAAGTAGTTCAGACACTGTACCAACGAGTTCATCAGCGATACCAACTAGTTCAACGGCTATACCAAGCAGTTCTGGCACTGTACCGAGCAGTTCATCCGCAATACCAAGCAGTTCAATCGCTATACCAAGCAGTTCATCCGCTAAACCAAGCAGTTCAGTCACTATACCACGTAGTTCAACTGCGATACCAAGCAGTTCAGTCACTGTACCAAGGAGTTCATCTGCGATACCAAGTAGTTCAACAGCGACACCAAGCAGTTCAGTCACTGTACCCAGCAGTTCATCCGCAATACCAAGCAGTACAGTTACTGTTCCAAGCAGTTCATCCGAAATACCAAGCAGTTCAGTCACTGTTCCGAGTAGTTCATCCGCAATACCAAGTAGTTCAGTCACTATATCAAGCAATTCAGTCACTGTACCAAAGAGTTCGTCAGCGATACCAATTAGTTCAACGGCGATACCAAGTAGTTTAGTCACTGTACCGAGCAGTTCATCCGCAATACCAAGCAGTTCAGTCGCTATACCGAGCAGTTCATCCGCACTACCAAGCAGTTCAGTCACTATACCAAGTAGCTCAACTGCGATACCAAGCAGTTCAGTCACTGTAACGAGCAGTTTATCCACTAAACCAAGCAGTTCTGTCACCGAAGCAAGCAGTTCAGTATCCGCACCAAGCAGTTCAGTCATTGTACCGAGGAGGTCATCCGCGATACCAAGTAGTTCAACCGTGATACCAAGTAGTTCATCTCCGATACCAAGTATTTCATCTGCGATACCAAGCAGTTCAGTCACTGAACCGAGAAGTTCATCCGCATTACCAAGCAGTTCAGTCACGGTACCAAACAGTTCAGCCACTATACCAAGAAGTCCATCCGCAATACCAAGCAGTTCAGTCACTGTACCAAATAGTTCCGCCACTATACCAAGTAGTTCAACTGCGATACCAAGTAGTTCAGTAACTGTACCGAGCAGTTCATCCGCAATACCAAGCAGTTCAGACACGGTACCAAGCAGTTCAGCCACTATACCAAATAGTTCAACTGCGATACCAAACAATTCAGTCACTGTAACAAGCAGTTCATCCGTAAAACCAAGCAGTGCAGTCTCTGTACCAAGCAGTTCATCCGCATTACTAAGCAATTCTGTCACGGTACCAAACAGTTCAGTCACTATACCAAGAAGTTCATCCGCAATACCAAGCAGTTCAAACACTGTACCGCGTAGTTCAGCCAAAATACCAAGCAGTTCAGTCACTATTACAAGCAGTTCAGCCACTATACCGAGAAGTTCAGCCACTATACCAAGCAGCTCAGTAACTGTATCAAGAAGTTCATCCTCGAAACCAAGCAGTTTATCCGCTGTACCAAGTAGTTCAGTCATCGTACCAAGCAGTTCAGTCGCTGTATCAAGCAGTTCAGTTACAAGTCCAAGCAGTTATGTCACCATACCAAGTAGTCCAATGACTGTACCAAGAAGTTCTTCCTCTATACAAGTAAGTTCATTCTCATTACCAAGCAGTTCTGTCACTACACCAAGCATTTCAGTTACTAGTCCAAGCAGTTCAGTCACTATATCAATAAGTTCATTCACTATAACAACAAGCTGTTCAGACTCTGTACCAGTAAGTTCATCCGATAAACCAAGCAGTTTAGTCACTATACCGTTAAGTTCATCCGCTATACCAAGCAGTTCATCCACGCTACAAAGTAGTTCAACTGCGAAACCAAGCAGCTCATCCGCAATATCAAGCAGTTCGGTCAATGTACCGAGTAGTTCAGCCACTACACCAGGCAGATCAGTCACTGTACCAAGGATTTCAATCACGATACTAAGCAGTTCAGCTGCTACACCAAGCAGTTCAGTCACTGTACCGAGGAGTTCGTCCGCGATATCAAATAGTTCATCCGCAATACCAAGCAATTCAGTAACTGTTCCTAACAGTTCAACCGCAATATCAAGTAGTTCGGTCACCGAACCAAGCACTTCGGTCACTGTACCAAGCAGTTCAGCCACAATACCGAGCAGTTCAGTCACTGTTCCAAGGAGTTCGTCCGCGATACGAAGTAGTTCAACCGCGATACCAGGCATTTCAGTCACTGTACCGAGCAGTTCATACGCATTACCAATCAGTTCTGTCACTGTAAAAGCATTTCAACGGCAATACCAAGCAGTTCAGTCAGTGTTCAGAGCAATCCACCCATATTACCAAGTAGTTCAACTGCGATACCAGGCAGTTCATCCGCAATATCAAGCAGTTTAATCACTGTACCGAGCAGTTCGCCCGCAATACCAAGCAGTTCAGCCACTATACCGAGCAGCTCTGTCACGGTATCACGGAGTTCATCCGCGGTACCAAGCAGTTCAGAAACAGTACCGAGCAGTTCACCTGTAATACCAAGTAGTTTATTCACTGAACCAAGCAGTTCAGTCACTATTCCGAGTAGGTCATCCACTACACCGAGCAGTTCAGTAACTGTACCAAGGAGTTCATCCGCGATACCAAGTAGTTCAATCACGATACCAAGCAAGCAGTTCAGTCACTGTAGGCAGTAGTTCATCCGCAATACCAAGCAGTTCAGTCAATGTACCGAGAAGTCCACCCATAATACCAAGAAGTTCAACTGCGATACAAAGCAGTTCATTCGCAATACAAAGCAGTTCAGTCACTGTTGTGAGCAGTTCGGCCGCAATACCAAGCAGTTCAGTCACTGAAACAATCAGTTCAGTCACTATTCCAAGCAGTTCAGCCACTATACCGAGCAGTTCAGTCACTGTACCAAGGAGTTCATCCGCGAAACCAATTAGTTCAATCACAATACCAAGCAGTTCAGTCACTGTACCACGGAGTTCATCTCTGCGATACCAAGTAGTTCAATCGCGAAACCAAGCAGTTCAGTCACTGTACCGAGCAGTTCACCCGCAATACCAAGTAGTTCAGTCACTGAAACAATCAGTTCAGTCACTATTCCAAGCAGTTCAGCCACTATACCGAGCAGTTCAGTCACTGTACCAAGGAGTTCATCCGCGAAACCAATTAGTTCAATCACAATACCAAGCAGTTCAGTCACTGTACCGAACAGTTCATCCGCAATACCAAGTAGTTCAGTCACTGTACCGAGCTGTCCACCCATAATATCAATCAGTTCATACGCAATACCAAGCAGTTCAGTCAGTGTACCGATCTGTTCGCCCACAATACCCAGGAGTTCAGCCACTATACCGAGCAGTTCACTCACTGTACCATGGAGTTCATCCGCGATACCAAGTAGTTCAACCGCGATGCCCAGCAGTACAGTCACTGTACCAGCAGTTCATCCGCAATACCAAGCAGTTCATTCATTGTACCGAGCAGTTCACCCGCAATACCTAGTAGTTCAGTCACTGAAACAAGCAGTTCATTCACTCCACCGAGCAGTTCAGCCACTATACCGATTAGTTCAGTCACAGTACCATTGACTTCAACCGCGATACCAAGCAATTCAGTCACTGTACCGAGCAGTTCATCCGCAATATCAAGCAGGTCATTCACTGTCCCTAGCAGTTCACTCGCAATACCAAGTAGTTCAGTCACGGAACCAAGCAATTCAGTCACTGTACCAAGCAGTTCAGCTACGATACCAAGCAGTTCAGTCACTTTACCAAGCAGTGTATCCGCAATACCAAGCAGTTCAGTCACTGTACCAATCAGTTCAACCGCAATACCAAGCAGTTCAGTCACTGTACCACGCAGTTCAACCGCAATACCAAGCAGTCCACTCACTGTACCGAGCAGTTCTTCCGCAATACAAAGCGGTTCAGACATTATATCAAGCAATTCCTCCGTTATACCAAGCAGTCCGGCCACTACACCAAACATTTCATCTGCGATACCAAGCAGTTCAGTCAAAATACCAAGCAGTTCAGTTATTCTTCCAAACAGTTCAGCCACTATGCCTAGCAGTTATATCACTATACCAATCAGTTCTGTAACTGTATCAAGAAGTTATTCCGCGATACCAAACAGTTCATCCGCAATACCAATCATATCCGTTACTGTACCAAGCAGTTCAGTAACTGTACCACTAACGTCATTTTCTATGCCAATCAGTTCAGTCACTATACCTAGCAGTGCAGTCACTATAACCAAACAGTCCAATCACCGTACCAAGCAGTTCTGTCACTGAATCAAGCACTTCAGTCACTATTTCAAGCAGTCAAGTCACCGTACCAAGCAGTTCAGCCACTGCACCAAGCAGTTCATCCGGATCACCAAGAACTTTATCCGCAATACCAAGCAGTTCAGTCACTATATCAAGCAGTTTTTCCGCAATACCAGCAAGTTCAGCTGCAATACCAAGCAGTTCAGTAATTATACCAAGCACTACGACCACTACACGAAGCAGATCATCCGCGATACCAATCAGTTCTGTCACTGAACCAAGCAGTTTAATCACTATACCAAGCAGTTCAGTCACTATACCACGCAGTTCAGTCTCTGTATCAAGCAGTTCAGTTACTAGTCCAAGCCGTTCAGGCACTGTAGCAAGTAGTACTTCCTCTGTACAAGTAAGTTCATCCCCTTTACCAAGCATTTCAATCACTACACCAATCATTTCAGTCACTAGTGCAATCAGTTCAGTCACTATATCAATCCGTTCAGTCACTATACCAAGTAGTTCACTCACTGTATCAATCAGTTCAGCCACAATTCCAGGCAGTTCATTCACTGTACCTATCAATTCCTTCGCTAAACCAACCAGTTCAGTCACTATACCAAACAGTTCATCCAATATACCAAGCATTTCATCCGATATTAAACAGCCCATCAACTATACTAATCAGTTCATCTACAATAACAAGCATTTCATCCACTATACCAAGCATTTCATCAACAATACCAAGCAGTTCGTCCACTCTACCAAGCAGTTCATCCAGAATATCAAGCATTTCGTTCGATTTACCAAGCATTTCATCCACTATACCAGCATTTCAATCGATATACCAAACATTTCACCACAATACCAAGCATTTCATCCGATATACCAATCAATCAGTCTATCCTCTATTCCATGCAGATCATCTACAATATCAAGCATTTCATCCACTTTACCAAGCAGTTCATCCGCAGTATCAGAATTTTATCCGATATAGGAAGCACTATACCAAGCAGTTCATCCACTATACGAAGTAGTTCAGTCACAATACAAGCAGTTTATCCACTATACCAAGCAGTTCATCCACTCCACTATACCAAGCAGTTCATCTGCGACACCTAGCCGTTTGTCCACTATACCAACCAGTTTGTACACGCTATTAAGCAGTTCATCTCCTATACCAAACCTTCCATCCAGTATACCAAGTAGAATATCCCCTATACCAAGCAGTTTGTCCACTATACCAGGTAAATCAACCACTGTACCAAGCAGTTCATTCCCTAAATCAAGCAGTTTGTCCACGATACAAATCAGTTCATTTACTATACAGTTCGTTCATCTACAGTATCAAAGCATTTCATCCACTATACCAAGCATTTCATCAACAATATCAAGCGGTTCATCCACTCTACCAAGCAGTTCATCCAGAATATCAAGCAATTCATCCGCTATACCATGCATTTCATCCACAATACCAAGCATTTCATCCGATATACCAATCAGTGTATCGACTATACCATGCAGATCATGTACACTATCAAGCATTTCGTCCACTGTACCAAGCAGTTCATCCGCAGTACTGTTACGTGCCGGCTATTATCCTAATTTTTTGGTAGCGTATAGTACGATATGTACATTCTTGTGTTTTGGTAGCGTATGTTTAAATAATAGTTATAACTAAAATGGATTCCCAACTAAATGTTAATTAAGTGTATGGACTGGCGAATACACATAGGAGACAGCTTCAGTAAATTAACTTATAATATGTCGTTATAAATTCAACCACAGAAATATAAGTACAATTGAATGTATTTAAATGCTTGTAACAATTCTTGAGTAACATAACGATAAGGTAATTTCAATAGTATTAGGTTTAAGTATTTCCTAATGCCCCTTGTTAATCTACAGTACTTGTCAGTGGTAAAATTAATAAAGTAATTATCTAAATATCTAATTCTTTCAACATTAAAATATATCTTATCTAATAGTGGGCAAATCTATTTGAATATCTTTATTTGAACCGTGTAAATAATTTATTATAACTAAATCTTAACCTTCAATAAACTTAGATGCTCACAGTTGGAACTAAAATTTCGGAGTCCTCCTCCAAAACCTGGAGGAAGCTTTTATACTACACCCCAAATCCACCACAATTCCGCCATCCGCCAGTTCCCCCGAATTCCACCAATCCGCCATCTCCTTCACGGGAATCATTGGCGGAATCCTACAAATCTGGCGGAGCCGCCATAGCGTAACCAATGTAAACAAAGTATACCCATTGATAAAAAAAAACACAAAATGAAGTATGTAAACCTATTTCTAACATATAATTAAATATAAAACATTAAAGAGTAATAATAAATAAACATGACTAGACCTTTTATATAAAAATCTGATATGGGATTATAAAATAAACGTAGATCGAATTGAACTACAATATTTTAAAATGGCAGCTTTAAACACTTTCACTATGGAATTACTTTGGATAATAGATGAAAGGTAAAAATAAAATAATTACACTTATAAATGTTTACCTTAAAGTTCCCTTAGATTGACACTGATGTCCTCTGCATTATCATTACAGATAAACTGAAGAATGTACATGACAATCGTACATGTACACGGAGTATAAATACAACTTGACCTAGTTTACAATACATGTTTTAGTAAAACAAAGATGCTGTAACCCTGGAACATATCAGAACCAGCATGTCATCCGATATACGAAGCACTATACCAAGCAGTTTATCCGATATACCAAGCAGTTCATTAAATATACCAAGTAGTTCAGTCACTGTACGAAGCAGTTCATTCACTATACAAGCAGTTCATCACTATACAAGCAGTTCATCACTATACCAAGCAGTTCATCACTATACAAGCAGTTCATCAGTATACCAAGCAGTTCATCACTATACAAGCAGTTCATCACTATACAAAGCAGTTCATCACTATACAAGCAGTTAATCACTATACCAAGCAGTTCATCACTATACAAGCAGTTCATCACTATACAAGCAGTTCATCATTATACCAAGCAGTTCATCACTATACCAAGCAGTTCATCACTATACAAGCAGTTCATCTCTATACCAAGCAGTTCATCACTATACAAGCAGTTCATCCACTATAAAAGCAGTTCATCACTATACCAAGCAGTTCATCCACAATACTGAGCAGTTCATCACTATACCGAGCAGTTCATGCACTATACAAGCAGTTCATCCCTACACAAGCAGTTCATCACTATACCAAGCAGTTCATCACTATACAAGCAGTTCATCACTATACCAAGCAGTTCATCACTATACCAAGCAGTTCCAAGCAGTTCATCACTATACATGCAGTTCATCACTATACCAAGCAGTTCATCCACTATACAAGCAGTTCATCACTATACCAAGCAGTTAATCACTATACAAGCAGTTCATCACTATACCAAGCAGTTCATTACTATACCAAGCAGTTCATCACTTTACCAAGCAATTTATCCACTATACAAGCAGTTATCACTATACCAAAAAGTTCATCACTATACACGCAGTTCATCACTATACCAAGCAGTTCATCATTATACAAGCAGTTCATCACTATACCAAGCAGTTCATCACTATACAAGCAGTTCATCACTATACAAGCAGTTCATACACTATAACAAGCTGTTCAGCACTATACCAAGCAGCTCATCACTATACCAAGCAGTTCATACACTATAACAAGCAGTTCATCACTATACCAAGCAGTTCATCACTATACCAAGCAGTTCATCCACTATACCAAGCAGTTCATCTGCTATAACAAGCAGTTCATCACTATACCAAGCAGTTCATCACTATACCAAACAGTTTATCCAATATACCAAGCAGTACATCCACTATAACAAGCATTTCAGCCACGATACCAAGCAGTTCATTCGCTTTATTGTATACTTTCATATTGTCCCGTTTAGTTTGCATTGAGCTAAGTGTGCAATATTCTACGATATTACACACATTGATATTGCACCGGAACTTTTTCTCGTGCTTGCTAAGAGCCGCGAAATAGAAATAAGGAACTACTTTCAAATAAAATAACGGAATCTTTCCTATAGTGTCAACAAAAACATATGTGTTTTTTTTTTCAACCTTTTAGGGCAGAAATTGATAAAATAATTGAAATGGTCACTCACCCACTGTTTTTAACGTTATCGAATGGTAAACATACTTTAGAAAATCGCTTGTTGTTTTTAATGACGTCATCCGACGTCGACGTCGTTTTCGCGCATAATAATCATCCACACAAAATGAAACTGAATGACAAGATAAGAATTCCATCAAATGCTATAAAAATAACACAAATACAATGCAAAGTAATAGTCATACAATTAACATTGATCGAAAACAATATGAAAGTATACAATAAAAAGTTTATTGAATTTGAATCGATACCAAGCAGTTCATTCACTAATCAAAGCAGTTTGTCCACGATACCAATTAGTTCATTCACTATACAAAGCAATTCATTCACTATACCAAGTAGTTCAACCACTATACCAAGCGGTTTGTCCACGATACCAAGCAGTTCATTCACTAATCAAAGCAGTTTGTCCACGATACCAATTATTTCATTCACTATACAAAGCAATTCATTCACTATACCAAGTAGTTCAACCACTATACCAAGCGGTTTGTCCACGATACCAAGCAGTTCATTCACTAATCAAAGCAGTTTGTCCACGATACCAATTAGTTCATTCACTATACCAAGTAGTTCAACCACTATACCAAGCAGTTTGTCCACGATACTAAGCAGTTCATTCACTATACCAAGTAGTTCAACCACTATACCAAGCAGTTCATTCACTATACCAAGTAGTTCAACCACTATACCAAGCGGTTTGTCCACTATACCAAGCAGTTCATTCACTATCCTAAGTACTTCATTCACTCTCCCAGCCAGTAGCGCGTCTTCTAGAACATCGTTTACATCCTCAACTACCCAACCAAGTAAAAGCTCGATACCTATTAGCATTCCGTCGACTTCACAGGTAATGATTTTACGGTAGAACGTTTTATCAGGCAATACTTTATAGGTGGTTATTTGATTTTTGTATGACTTGAGCGAACCATGATGTAATAACATATGATTTAATTAACTTAAATTGTAACTTTATCGGTTGTTATTAGATTTTTCTATTATTTGAGCATATCATAATGTAATAACATATGACTTAATTAACTTAAATTGTAACGACAATAGCAACATTTTGTTAGTACAAATGCATTTAAAATGTATAACTGCACCTGGTGACAAGTTGTACGTGTACTGTATGTTAAAATAATACAAAACGACCAAACAATCGCGTCAGTGCCCGTTCGCCTTTAGAAAGGCACTTGTCTATTCAATATATACAACTATTACAAATAATTTGCTATACAAAATAATAAAATCAAATTACTGCCAAAGTTTAGAACAATTTACCGAAGAAAAGTGCACCACTTACATTTGTATTAACACATTGTTTGAATGGTGTTTAAGGTCATTTTAGCACGGGTTAGGCCATATATGACGGTCGATTGTTTTGTGTAAGAGGCAGACCATCCAAGAGTTTCAGGATAAACCCAGTACTGTAGGACTCACAACACTATTATCTGCCCTTGAGTACTCGTATCCTATATACACATGTATGAAGGAGGTAGACACAAAACATATTTCCTCTTTTCAGCTTTTACAGGACTTTTCATTGAATCAATTGATTTATCCTTACCAGGCGCTGAATTTAGAGTATTTTAGGAAGAAATCACAAAAAGTGCATATTGATATAAGATTTCTTGTTAATTCGGTCTCATTTCACACATCGTGGATCTAATCACCACGGTGTTGTAGTTTTGTCATATTATTACGCTAAACTTCGATAGGTGTCATACAAACGTGAAATTTATACATGTTCAACCGAGTAAATATTTTTTAATTTTGTTTTAAATCGTAGATATTGTATCAATGAAGAATTTAAGCATAAGGACATGTCATAAATTGTGTTTTTCCTAATAACACGAACGAAAACATTACAGTGGGATCATGTGGAAAATTAATTTTGGTATATGACGGTAATACCTCCCGCCATCCGTAAGAATCGACACCTTCTCACTTGACAAGTCGAGCTACCAGTGGTATTCGAACTCGCAGCGGTGAGAATCGAGAAGGTTTAAGACCCTGTATGTCTACTATCCCAGCCACGGAAGCACTTCACTTTCATATGATATAATTCATTATGTAATCATGAGTATACATGCGTGTATCATAAACTTATGACAGTAACCCAGAACACCTTTTCCGGATATTTTAACTTTGTATAAGTATAATAAAAGCTTTTTCTTCCTCTGTATTTATATCTTTTCGTCTTTTTCTTCTTCTTCGTCTTCTTCTTCTTCTTCTTCTTCTTCTTCTTCTTCTTCTTCTTCTTCTTCTTCTGTATTTGTTCTTCGTCTTCTTCTTCTTCTGCTTCTTCTTTTTCTTCTGTATTTGTATCTTCCTCGTCGTTTTCTTCTTCTTCTTCTTTTTCTTCTTCTTCTTGTTCTTCTTGTTCTTATCGTTCTTCTTCTTCTTCTTCTTCTTCTTCTTCTTCTTCTTCTTCTTCTTCTTCTTCTTCTTTTCTTCTTCTTCTTCTTCTTCTTCTTCTTCTTCTTCTTTTTCTTCTGTATTTGTATCTTCCTCCTCGTCGTCGTCTTCTTCTTCTTCTTCTTCTTCTTCTTCTTCTTCTTCTTCTTCTTCTTCTTCTTCTTCTTCTTCTTCTTCTTCTTCTTCTTCTTCTTCTTCTTCTTCTTCTTCTTCTTCTTCTTCTTCTTCTTCTTCTTCTTCTTCTTCTTCTTCTTCTTCTTCTTCTTCTTCTTTTTCTTCTTCTTCTTCTTCTTCTTCTTCTTCTTCTTCTTCTTCTTCTTCTTCTTCTTCTGTATTTGTATATTCCTTGTCGTTTTCTTCTTCTTCTTCTTCTTCTTCTTCTTCTTCTTCTTCTTCTTCTTAGGCATGTATGTAATACTGGTGCGCTCTCTCTAACTTTAAAACAAAGCGATGTATACATTTCGCTTTGTCCAATTACGCGTCATTACAATAATGTTGCTTATTGAAACCGAGGTCCGTACCAAAGCAATGGGATCTTGCCACATTTTGGTTTAGTTGGATTTTCTTGAAACGTACACCCTATAAGGAATCTTGCCAAATTGACCGTATATCGACTTAGTTGGCATCAAATGAAGTGTAAACTGTTGTATTTAACATTGTGGCAGATAGCAGAAACTTAAACACGGTCAAAGGTCAAGGTCACCGTATTACAAAATTACAAATAAACGACACAACAAAATACACAGCAACAAATTACATTTCGAATAGTGAAAAATATGCGATTATGTTTTAATACAGTTTAAGTAATGACTATTATTATCGTATTGTAATAAATGAAACAGATATAACACAACATCACTGAATTAGTTACGTTGCTTTTAGGCAGATCTAGCTTGCACCCGGTTCTTTTTCATTTGAACATTAAAAAAAGATATAGATTCCACATTCAAATCAGTCGAATTAATGATTGTCTCTAAATGGATAAACAAACATTAACATATTAGTATTTTAACAAAACTTGCTTAAACAGGATATATCGCGTACAAAATTCGGTCAAATGTCTGGATCCAGGAATATGTCACTTCTATCGCATTTTATATTTAAATCAAGATTCCATTTAAGTGGGAAGGGAAACAAAGCTTTTAAAATTACTTCAATTCCAAAATGCGTCAAAAATGAGAAAATATGGTTCTATAGAAATTACAGTACCCGAACGCGATTGCACCGTAGATCGGCACTATACAAAGAAAATGACAATTCACAACACAAAGAATGGTGAAGACAGGGTTTCCGCTTGGAACGGTCAGTAGGCAATATGGACCACTTGTTAGCTTAAATCGATTTTAAGTGTAACAACCTCGCTATAATTCTGACTTAAGCGCTCAAATTGACAATGTCCAATGACAGTGTAAATAAAAGTACATCCCATCAAAGGGAAATCTCTTAGAATAACGTCCACATCCAAGGAAATTAGAAAACGATTCACAATTCAGAATGCATCCAAAAGTAAACTGAACAACCACATCAGTTTCAGCCAAAGAGAAAACCAAACACAACATTTGTTTAAGTGGTAAGCACCTCAGCATTCAGGTGACAGTTTGTCATGTTTAAGTGGTAAGCACCTCAGCATTCAGGTGACAGTTTGTCATGTTTAAGTGGTAAGCACCTCAGCATTCAGGTGACAGTTTGTCATTTTCTACTTCAGACTCCTACCACAACCGAGGTTTATTGTAAACCGTGCTGTGAAACCAGGTCGCATGGATACACTGTTATTGTGGCAGAGTAAGTTATGTTATACTAGTTAACCTATGAATATCATACATATGTGTTGATTTTGTACGTCTGATTGTGGCCTGGGGTGGTTTCGTATACTAGGAATATAGCACACTGTTAATATAACTATGCGTTAGACTACAATTTCATTTCATGTTGTTTAACGGCTCTTGAATACATTAAATGTTATTTAGAACAACTACCGAAAGACGGAAAGGAAACATGGAAATCCCGGAATTTGCCCTTATTTTGTTAACGAATAGATTGCTATGATACGTGTATCGGGCCCGGCAGAAACAAACTTTAGGTGTTACTGTTTGTTGTAAAGGCATCCACAAACTTAAACCCATTTCGGTACAGCTGGTTTTGTTACGATTTTACTGTTCCTAAGAAGTTTACTCTTTTTTTTCAGAATTATACCATAAATCGACTTAGAGGAAATGATGTAAACGCAAGCGTTCTGGACATATTATTATATAATTTGTCTCTGTGATACAGTAAACTGGACGGAATGTGTTTTTACTTTTGTTCTTTAGAGGGAAACATTCACAAACTGAAACCAGATAACGGTTTGTTTTATTAAATGTTTTTTGGGATGCATTTGTTACACGTTTTTTGTTATTATTTCGCAAACTTTCGCACGTAACACTTGAATTACCTGCTTATCAGATATAAATTAAAACGATATAAACTAATAATTTTCTTGTTCAGCTACATATTTGTGTGCCATGTATCACTTTGGATGAATATCTGCAAAATGCAAAGGATCACACGAGAGTCATCATACAACTCAGTGAGTGCTTGTTTCGTGGCTATGATTTTAATATTCATATACACATGATCATCGTTTGTGTTATACTTACATATTACTACTGCCTAGTTTGCTACGGGGTATAGCTTGCGGCGATGACTTTGTTTACACTGTGTCGTTAAACCCCAGCGACTTTTTTTGCCACTACTTTAATCAATACTAATTTCTCAAATAATGACCCTTTGTTAGATACCTCCTTACTATTATGCTGTGTATTAGTTTATCTTGCCTCGCCAAATATACACACGCACAATCTTTGTTTTAAAAAAGCTTATACTAATACCTAGATGTCGGGTGCAGGGTGATGTAGGAGACACATTAGGACCATACCATAGAAAACAGGGGAAATAACTCGTTACTCCTTTTACGTAAATAATATCTCCTTTTACGTAAATAATATATTATATATATTTTGAGTATTTGTTGAAGTATCTATCATATGCCTATGAGTCTTATCAGACTTAATGCTTGAACTATTATGAAAATTGAAAGGTCTACGACGGGATGCCCTCGACCCGTCCTAGACCTATTGACGAGGATAATAAAACAAATTCTATATATAAATTCTATGAAACAAAAACTTTATGTGTAAATAATAAACTATTGGTATTTATTACAATGTATACAAAATGTTTAATAAGATTTTGTAATACACGTTTCCTAATCGGTCATTTATATATGGATGTTCTTGAGTCTATTGCAACTTTTGATATTTATGATTGCAACAAATGCCAACTGAGCAGCATTCGAGTGGTTTATGTTTAATCTAATATGTTTTCAAAAGCAATTTTTGAAATCTGCAGTGTTAACGTTGTATAATATTAACCTGTATTTAATTGAGATTTAGTTTAAATGGGGGTAATTAAAGATGTGAAAGTTTTGATAAAGAATATGTTAAAGAATATGGGCTATATTTTTATGATTTTCTAAAATAAATTTTACTTGATTCTTTACTGTGGTAATTTTAGCGGACTTAGATCCCCAGTTTATGTTTTAGCACATGGGTTCGTAACAAGTAAGATGACTTTTAGAAAATGAATTTATTATAGATTACAATGTTTTAGTTTGTTTTAAATATACGAAATGTTACACAATTTAATACGGTTTAATATAAATTACGAATTTTGTAGTTGAAATGTACGTTATATGTTCCACTTTATCCTCGAAATAATAATGAAAATGTATAAGATATATATATATATATATAAAATGCAATGTACATGCGTATACACGATGTGGTTACTTCCGACAAACATTGTTTTCAACAAGTATACAGTATACCCTACATTTTGAGCGTAATATATACATATCGTACACAGCCAGGAACTTCCATTCTGTCCAAACTTAACTTTGCTGCTTGTTTGTTAGAGAATATTACCTGGCGGGGATATCTTTATTTACACAGTCCCGTTTTATTGGGATGGCAATAGGGTAAGAGTGAGGTATGGTACACCATGGAACCTGGTTTAAACACCAGCGCTCTTTTTGTCACTGACAGTTCTAAGGCGGTAGCCCTGTTGCCAACCCGTTTATGTCATATCTAGCCTTATATTCATTTGTAATTGCTGTTTGTTTATATGCGTGTTGTCCTTTAATGCTACAGTTCCTGACTTTTGTATCTACTTTTCTAGAGTTCACTGGGGTCAAAATAAAAACACAGTTTTATTTGGTCAGAAAATTAATAATTCAGACCACCACATCGCAATGGTCCGTTTTAGATTATATCCCTAAGCCTCACTAAAGAATGACGCAAACCCCTCTTTACTTTCTCCGAGATCTAGGTTATCGTTTCGTAATTTAAAATCGGGAATTCAAGAATTTCATAATACATTTGGTTTAGTTCCTGATTATAAAGCAGATAATAATGTAATTATTGTTCGACACCTATATTACGTCAATGTTTTATCTCTGGAACTTGGTAGCACTAATTCGTATACTTCAGTTCAATCTACTGAGGCTGATTTTGCTTCGACACATGCACTGCTTTCAAGGCTGGGGTAGACGAAAAGCAAAACAAACTGCCAATTATGTACTGGATTCCTAAATTGCATTATGACTTCTTTACTCTATACACAACCTTATAACATCACCTTATCAAAGAAAAGCATATTGCTCTTATTAAAACTTTCGTTGGAGAAAAACAATACATTTTTGGCCTGTAATAATATCAAAGCGTATTTTACTAACGGCAGTTTAGACAATTACATTATTTGGACTTGCCAAGAAGTTTGTGAACCACTCATTTTTCTATTAGATTATATTTTCGTCAGGTATGGAACTATCGTTTATAGACAAATTGTTGATATCCCTATGTGTACGAACTGAACACCTCTTGTCGCACATTTGTTCTTGTATTGCTATGAAATAATTTTTTTCATGTTTATTCTTTCATCCGATAATCAGGCAGATGTAATTTTAGCCTTTATTGACACTTCTCTGTATTTGGATGACACATTGAACATTGACAATCCTTTCTTTTCTATTATGATTAATAATATCTGCCCTAAGGAACTTCAATTCAACAAAGCTAACATTTCTGATACTGTCGCTTCTTTTCTTGATTTACATTTCTGTATTGAAAATGGCAAAATAATTAGTAAAATCTATGACAAGAGAGATGATTTTAATTTTGATATTAATTATTCCCATTTAGATGGAGATAGTCCTAGAGCTATTTCTTATGGGGACTATGTTTCTAGACGCATTCGTTTCTCTAGAGCTTGTAGTCGTGTTGAGGACTATAATATTCGTAATATTTGTATAACTAAACAGCTACTCCAGCAGAGCTACCGTTACCATAAACTTCGAAAAACCTTTTTTCAAAATTGTATTATCGTAACGCTGATCTACTTTTAAAATATGAAAGTAATTTAAGAACACTTCTGAGACAAGGACTATCTCAACCTGTCTAAGAAGGTCATGTGATTTACAAACGTCTTCAGATACTTGGTCATAATCACTTTCATACAATATTTATTAAACGTGTTAAAAGGTTTATCAAAAGAGGTTATTACCCTATCATTTTGCAACGTACTGCATGTTTAGTGGTTGAACTATTTACAGTTTGCCATTATGCTTTCTTCTTTGCTTGCGCGATGACCGGACAGATTATGGACACTATGATGACGTCTACCTAAATCCTTACATGACGGTAGCTTTGATGTTTGTCTTTAATCTTATCTTATCGTACATTCAACGGTTTGTTCTCTTGTTGCCCTGGATTCTACCAATTCATTAAGTACTTACTTTGCGGCTTTCTATGCTTTTTTATATTTTATATACATGATTATTTATGTGTTTTAACTATATTGCTTATTAATGCTATATTGCTTATTAATGCTAGCCCCGTGTGGTTCCCGGGTGCCCCCGTTTGGTCATGAGGCAAAGAATAGGGCCATTGCAGATCCCTTTGGAGGGGTAGGCAGAGGGGTAGAATCCCCCCAAATTCATGTTCATTTTATTATTTTTTGTTCGTGTTCATTAAAGGTATTCATCATGATCCCTGCATTGTTTCAGATGCTATCTCGTTCGCATCAAAAGAGCAGTGGCAGAAAAACAATAAACGTGGCTCAAGCGTAAATGTTTCTACGATAGAATATGCAGCAACTCTGCAGTTCAGGGTGAGAAGGTTCTAGGCCCATTTTCCATATTTTATCTCGATGTACTTAGAAGATGAGCCTGGCATGTTCATGCCTGATAGGCGCCATATAATCTTTTCATGTGTTGGTGCGTCTTTAAACCCAATTCAATTCAATTATTAATGCTAACTTGTTTGTTAGAGATTATAACCTGCAGTGGGAGCGCCAAGCCGCCGCGGAGGGATATTTACTTAAAAACGTCACGCGCAAAAAACGTAAACAAACTGCGTTTTGAGCAGATTTCAGGATGGCGGTCAAAATGACACCAGTGATGTAAACTGTATTCAACTGACAATGTACAATGATGACACACATAAACAAATGCATCAATTCGTTTGTTACAGAATGAATTTTAAGTTTTTACGTGTTTTGTCGATTCTTTTTTATTAAAAATACGATTTCTAGGCTTTTACAAATTACCGATCGTTTCGAAAATTTATGTGAAATTTTAGCTTTTAATCAAATTGATAATTACAGTTTGTTCTTACAGCGAGAAAAAAGACGAAAGCATTAAAGTCAAGAAAAAGTCTTCCTCTACAGGCCTGTAAAATTTCATCAAAATTTGGAAAAAATACTTTTTTCTACCCAAAAAAACGTTTCATGACCGCTCATAAAATTACACACAGAAAAGTGAGACTCTCTTCAACCGTGTTCTCCATACAAAAAACTTTCAGAATCATATTTTTATCACTACAATTAAAACATAATTTATACAAGCCATTTCCTTATAAAATAACCATCATTTTCATGGCCTACTTTGAAAAAATAAATTTAGGTCTATGTTGTGTTATTGTGAAAATTATTTCAGTCAACAAACAAGCGAAAGAGCAAAATGTCAGCTGTTTATCGATCGACTTCAATTTTTTTATTTTGTATCTAGATTTGTATGAAGATTTTAACAGCGAGAAAAAAGACAAGAACATGAACGATGAGTTAAATCCTTCCTCTGGCAGTATGTGAATTTTCAAGCGAATTTGAAAAAAGTACTTTTTTCTACCCAAAAAAACGTTTGGTCACTGTTTTACGCAAGCGTTTCGAACGTTGTTTTTGTGTAGTTTTGTTACACGGCATGGAATACGGTATGCTATACATCGGTCAGCTCTATGTGTGATAAATTCTTAAATTACCTGATATATTGTAGTGAACAGACAGTCGATAAGAGACAAAATATTTATGCTAACATGACATATTTTAAATTCGATTGTTATTGAAAATATTGCAAAAAAATAAATACCGTGTTTCCCCGAAGACCACCAGGCGCGTAGCCAAGCATACGCCCGTACGCCCGGGCGTACGCCTCTTGAAAAAAATGAGAAAACATAGTGCCCCAAAAATGCAATAAAAACTGAAGCCTGACTAGGGTAAGACCCATCATTAGAAATTTATAAACATATATTATTACCAATAAAACCGGCAGATGTAAAGTGAATTTCATTTTTAAAAGCCATCATTTTCAGCCCAAAATCGTCAAAAGCAATGTGTGCGGACGCTTAGGGTTTCATGGGGGCTTCGCCCCACGATCCACCCCCCCCCCCCCCCCCCCGCACCAACCGCCCCTTGAAACCCAATATACGGGCGTATCCTCCAAAGGGCCTAGTTACGCCCCTGACCACATTCCAACACAGAATTGTGACGTCACAATGCTTGTACTAGTATAATCACAGGGTGAAAAGGTGTACGCGGACAATTTTTTAAAATTTCGAAAGGACGTGTGTTTTTATTTATTTATTTTGGTCGAAGAGCCCTTTAAAAAAGTATCATTGGCTATTATCCTTTCGACCCATCCACCCCGCCCCACCCACACCCAGCACATTTTTTTTAAATGGACAGAATTAATCTATAATGCGAACTATGATTTTAAATGTATTTTAAAGGCCATTCGGATTGTCGACGCAAATATAATATGAACTAGGGCTTTATTGATTTGAACATCGACCGCATAGGGAAGTAAGATGGGTGAATAGTCCCATTAGACATACCATCACCAGGGCTCCAGCTCCTTAGGTTCAACGCCTTTTCCACTGTGTAACCGAGGCCTCTTTTTTGAAAGTCTGTGAAATAGCATCTTTGAAACAATCTGTGTATTAAACCGTGCCAGCGCCTTTACATCTGACATACCAAGAACACATGATTGGCAATCGACCACTTACATGTATGTGTACCCTGCTGCACCCCCTCCCCTCCCCAACCCCCGCCCCACCCACCGCCACCACACACACTTTAACTCATCTTAGTGGGGTTCGGGGTCCCTCCCGCTCTCACTCTGTTTAACTTAGGCCAAATAAAATTATACCTAAGTTTACTGTTACCCGACCGACCCGCTGAAAACACCCCCGACTCCATTTTTTATTATTTTTTTTTAAATAATTATTTTCACGCGATCAAGGCCGACTCATGTGCTCATTGTCCTGCTGTTGGAACTGACCCTCTTCCGGACTTGCGAAAAATAAAATTAAACGGTTTTACCCCTTTGCAATAATTGCAAGTGATTGGGAAAAGAGCCAGTTGTTGCCATGCCTTTTGGGAAACAATAACACATACACAATTTCATTTGTTATCTATTGTAGTTTTTAAAATACCACATTTTTCCATTCATCAAAGCTCATCGCCACCTTAAATTAACTTCGCCAAAAAATAAAATAAAATAAATAAAATAAAATGCCTACCTACCTACCCGATTTTTTTCAGCAATGTTACAGTAAACACAGGTATAATTTTATTTGGCCTTATCCTAGTGGGGTTCGGGGTCATGCTACCCGTATTATGTTTTTTTGATGTTACAATGCGCGTTCTGACGTATATTTCAGAGTTATAAAACGGTAGATAAAGGTAAGTACACACATGTACCAACACACACTCACACACACACACACACTCAAACCCCAACACCCTCAATACCTCCTCCATTGTTATTGCATTTTTGGACTTTTTACATTTTTGATTTCCGAGTTAGGCGTAGGGTCGGGCGTACCGTGCTTACGCAGAGCTACGCCAATGACACCTACCATCATTTATGAAACTATATTAGTACCAATCAGTAAGGGATGGACAGAACCCTGCACCCTGCAGTCTATAGGGTAGATAGGCTCGCGAGGGTAATAACCCTAAACTTAGTATCCTTTTGTAGAAATTTTTGTTCTCAATAAAAAACGGATTCGGTCGGGTTAGCGATGACCAAGACACTTTCCCTTGTCTCGTCCGTCGGATGGTGACGTAAACCGGGCGGTCCCGTGTATCGGTTTATCCTCCGAGCACGTTAAAGAACCAGGAATCTATTCGATAACAAGAGTAGGGCAGGTTCCCAGATTTCTATGTATTCCTTCTCCTCTCTCTGGGGCAGCTCTAAATAACCTATACTGTGTTGATGAGCCGTTAAACAACATTCAATTCAATTAAAACGTATATTGTCTCGTGGTCTAGCTTGTGTGTCGTCTCAACATGGGATAAATAAGAGCTATTAACATTATATATTTACTTATATATATTAGGCCAAAAAAAAATACCTGTGTTTCCGGTGGCCCGACCGACCCTATTTTTAAGGGGCCGACCCTAAAACTTTTTATGAAAAAAAAAATATATATTTGTTCTGAACAATGATTTATCACACTATATCGAGGTAAACTGACATCACAGAGAAACTTTTAGCTGTATCATCAACTTGTATCGGGTTTGTGATATAAATACATGTAGAATCTCACAATATCTTGCTCCAAAAAAAAGAACAAAAAAAATGCCTACCTACCGACCCTATTTTTTAGAGCATGCAATAAGAAACACACCTATTTTTTTGTTTGTCCTGACTATATTTAACTTATAAATCGGCTACTGTGCAGCTTCTTCTATTTTCAATTTTCTAACGGACTTAACATTTTAAGATGGTCGCCAAAATGAGAAAAGCATCAAAAACAGCATCATGTATTATAACACACAAGTCTGTCATGTGGTTTTGTCAGCAAGGACATTTATCATTCCTGATTTATTTTAAATGAATTGAAGGCGGTCTGGAAGACTATTGGACTCACAACACTATTATCTCCCTTGAATACTCCTGTCTGAAAGTTTCAGACATAGCTGAGCACAAATGACCAAGAAAATGCAAAATCCTTATCACTACTGTAGATTTTCAAAATATTAAAGGTACTCGGCCTGAATTTCGACCAATACCCTAGGTCACTAAAACTTGAATAATTTGAAAAGCAATAAACATGGAATCAAAATTTTAGCACTTTTCAGCGTGTAATTGATTTGTATACATGTTCAATTATTATTGAGGTGATCATTAGAAAAAAAAATCACCTTAAGGACTCACAACACTATTATCTCCCTTGAATACTCCTGCCCTACAGATGAAGGAGGTAGATAAAAAAAAAAACAAGTTCGCTTTTCTACATTTTACAGGATACATTGATTTATCTTTACCAGGTTCTGAATCTACAGCATTTTAGGAAGAGATCACAGAAAAATGCATGTTGATATTCGATTTCTAGCTAATTCTGCCTCATTTTACACATCATGGGTCTAATCTCCACGGGGTTGTATTTTTGTCTAAATGTTGATAGGTGTGGCAAACATGAAATTAAAAAAAGTTCAATCTGGTAAATATTTGTTAAAAGTTAATAACATGCAGATATTAGATCAATGAAGAATTTAAGCATAAATACATGTTGCAAAATCTTTTTTATCACTATGCCACGAACAAAAACATTACAATGGGACCCTATGGAAAATTAATTGTGGTGTGAGACGTATAGGCGTCTATTCAAATACGTAATGCGTTTCATTTTCATATTCAATGTGCATACTATTATGCTCTAACCACAACTTTGCCAAAATAAAATTCATAGTTATTGGACATGTCAATAGCATTGAATAATTGCTAAGGAAGAACTTTATACATATTTTCATTGAGTAAGACGAACATAGGTAATAGAGGACCTTACATGAGACAGAGCTTAAAGTGATCCCTAAGCGTCTGCCATGCCCACTGGCACAGCTATATATATTATAGGGAGGTCAAGTGTAGTTTAAATGTTGGATATACTCAGGTTTAATGAAATCATGTCATTCAACTGAAAAAGTCATCATTTGTTTAATAGGCATGTCAAACATATAATACATACTGGTAATGGCTGTGAGTGAAATGTATACATTATTGATGCAATATTATCAACAGTTTAGTAATATAATAATAACTATTAGCCTTGCACTATTTTAGTATTAATATTAATGATTGCAAAAATGTGAATTATGTAGAAAAACTAATGGGACGCTGCGAGTTGTTAGCTTTTCAACAAATCAAGATTGCTGTGTGTCCCTTTAAGGTCCATAATTAATATGTTAATAAAACAAGTTACAACCCTACAGTATGCTGTTTGTTTTTAAGTTGTGTCACAGGTTTTGAACATAGTTCAGCATCAACATGTATTCTCCGTTATATGTACACGTAACAGTCAGTTCAATAAAACTGTGTACTTCAACGACAACGTCTCAAATGGAATGATGAGTGTTTTTTTTTATTGAGTATTAAATAAGCAAAACTACTTTTCACATCACTCTCATTGGCATGGATGACAGCGCTAAATGCATGTGGGAGGAAACCAGCATGCACAGATGTGGGAGGAAACCAGCATGCACAGATCCTTGTGAAAAACTTGAGTGTCAATAAGAACTGTAGATGTAGTTCAAGATAATCCATTCAATTTATTGTTAAATACTTGGATCTATTACAGTTGTATACCGTAACCTTGTGTTGTGAAAATGGCAGCATCTTGTCTTAAAAATAAAGAAAATGCAAACACTGAGTATTACAACTTAAATATCTGCTGTACATACTAAAACCTGATCAGTTTTAATAATATACAAAATATGTATTTTATATAGAACCTATACAGGCCAAATAAAATAAAAATTAAACCTGTGTTTACATATCATTGTCAATAAAAGTGGGCCAGTATATTTATTTGGTATCAAATATTTACTTGTTATCATTTGTTTACTCCATGAATTATATTTAGACCACAAGAACATTAAATAAAGAAAAATCTGACTGGCTGCAGGCTTAAACATATTAAAACAGATTATATTATTTTTTTACCTCAGAATAACTGATTATTATTTTATTCCCAATAAAAAGAGGAGTCAGCAGTGTATTAAGGGAGTTGGTCTGGTTTAATACAGTAAACACAGACCTGTATATTTAATTGGGTCTTAGTCAATATAAAATTTACTGAAAAAGATTACCAAAGTTTTGTTTTTTCTAACACTGAGAACGTATGTATTGTTTAAGATCCTTTTCATGTTTTAATACTGTCTCTCAGTTCCACCTTTCTAGGTAAGGTTTCCAGGTGTTTTAACTAGATTTATCTAATTACTATTATTTTATTATATGTTTGGCATTGATGTGAAATGCTTCCCCACCATACAAATAAGTTCTGCTTACAAACCTCTATGAAATCCATCTTGTTTTTGTAAGCTCCTCCAACCTCACTTCATCCAACCAAGAGTCGCATTTCAGATCAGATATGTAAGATGCAGGCATCTTATCTGTGAGACTGATGTCTCCCTATGAAAAAATAATAATGACACAGTGTATAAACGCAATTGCCAAATTTCATTTGGATCTGAACATTTCGCTGAAATTCAATAATAATTAGATAGATATATGTATTCAATTCTTATATCTATGTACTGTTACTTAGAAAATGTGTTCAACAGGGCTTTTTTCCACAAAATTGGGAAGAGGCCCAGGTCTGTCCATTTTGGGAAAGATGTAAGATTTTACCAATTAAGTAAATTTGACAATACTATGCTTTATTTATATTTTCAGCCAACAATTATTATAATTACTGTTTCTCAGTCAGAACTGATTCCACAGACAAAAACAAATTGCAGAATTAATGCTTTTTCTCAAATTCTGAGACTCTGCTGCTTTATGATTGGCAAATATTTCTGCCACAATTGGGGAAAAAACAGTCAAGTTCTCAATTGGGAAAGAGGCCTTTTAGAGGTGTCTCTGTTACATAAGGTAAAAAAGCCCTGTTCATGGTACACAATTCACTTTAGCGGAGTCAGTCACATAAAATAGAACTGGGATGTAGTGTATATTTTGTTTTTAGTTGAAAACCAAGTGTTGCAGTATTTAGCATTTCATAGAACACATTTTAAGTAGGGTTTGTAGAGAAAATATGCGGGAAGGACGTAGAAGAGAGGGGAAGGGGGTTGGGGATAGTGGTGGGAGCAGCAGGGCCTTTTTACCAGTTTTTGGGAAGGGGCCTTTTGCTCTTAATTGGGGGTGGAATACATAAATGGGGAATGAAATTTCCAAGGTAAGTTGAAAAAGTGGGAAAGTCTGCATGCTTTTAAAAGAAATGAGAGTGGGGAATGGGCCTTTTACAGGCCGCTTCAAAGAAGGGTAAAAAGTCCATGGGGAGGGTATGCGTCAGCTGCCTGTGGGTAAATATAGAGAAGGGGGTGGCAGGGATGTGGTTTAGGAATTGCTGTGTCCCATGGCCATGCAGCATATGTGGGGTTTGACACTGGCCATTACAGGCATACCATAAGTTGTACCCCTTCACAGGGTTCAGGGCTGAGGGTCTCCCAGCGGTTTTGGGGAACAAGGGAACATATTTTTGGGGAACAAAGCAAAACGTTTTGGGGATCACCGGGTCGTATTGTCAGGGAACAACGGAACATGGACCACCCCTGGAAGGGCTTCATGTCTATGGCTGCAGGTCTTGTTATACAAACAAGAATGATTCTGAGAGAGGAATCATATGAATAATTCAATGAAATCTACAACTGTCACGGCTGATCCAGTTATGTTTACTATTTACAGAGTCTGTCAACATTAACACCATCGATGTGCTTGGCAAATATCAAGAAAACACTGCATAAACAAACCAAAAAAAAGAGTTGTACATGTACACATTTGAACTCACGTGTTATTTGCCTGCAGAGTTCTAAGACAGTCAACTGTTTCCTTCATTACGTTAACCTGTGTATATTTCCAATTGTTTATCCCAGTGTGAACACCCTGCATCAGATATCGCTATCAAAACTCAGTGGATTCAACGTTTACCAACGTGTAAACACATTCTACGTATTGATGACGTAATCCAAAACTGACATGTTACAAAAAGTGTTCACTCCTGTAAACTAAGTACGCGTGAAATTGATAACTGCGGTCTGAATCGACGTTTTTACAAAAAGAAAATGGCGGCGTTTTTGATTTTTTTAATGAAATAGTCCGGCAAACACTAAAAAAATAATCCCTGTCGCGGAGTATCAAAAAAGCTGAATAATTAGTTCCTGGCGTTCCCACTGCTGGCAGGGATATATTTATTTACACAGTCCCGTTTTTACTGGGATGCCAATAGAGTAAGAGTGAGACTTGGTGCACCCTAGAACCTTGTTTAAAACACCCAGCGGGTTTTTTGCCACTGACTTTTCGAGGCGGTAGCCCTATTGTCAACCCTTTTGTGTTTGCGATGTCTTATCTTGCCTTTTATTTATTTTAAAATTCGTTCTTTCTTTCTGTGTGTGTTTTTGGTTGACTTTCGTCCTTGAATGCTATTTTTCCTGTCCGAATTTTATATCTAATTTTAACTCAAATGTATAACCCGCTCCCTTCCAACCTTGAAAGATAAAGTAACTCGCACACAGAGACATACCACTCCGCCGATCAGGAGAATCACTCCCGAAATTAATTACCCACCACCCAACACACACACACACACACACACACACACACACACACACCACCCTAACATTCCCCGGATCTTTATTAACCTCCCTCTCCTTTTTTATCTAAGGAATTATACACCCTCTGGAAACAAGTACCGCAACCTAGTTGTTTTCATTCTTTACCCCATCTCTTCAAGCTTTTTTAGGAAAGTAGCTCTCAGCCCACTCAACCACCCATCACCCGGTCGAAAATAGTTTTTCTCACCTCTCTTTCCTAGCTTTTATTTTACCCCCAAAGGAAAGCCAATGAGAATACCCAGCCCCTTTTGAAAAAACAACAACACATTTTTCCAGTGGCCCTACACCCCAATAATCAATATTATTATTTACCTCACCTCTTCATATCTTTTGTTTATCCAGTACCCCTCTGCTCTCTGAAAGTACTCCCCGTAATCCTCAAGTACTTTCCTCAGATTCCGATACCTCCACACACACACACTCACTCACGCACGCACGTACACACGCACGTACAAACAAACACACACACACACCTCTCGTATATCGAATACTTTCGTGGGATTTCCCATCCATCCTACTTGAAAATTGTATTATCCCCACCTCTTTTACAAAGTGTGGCTTACTTTGAGAAAAGATCCCACCTCACCTGGGAAAAATCACTGATCCATATCCAACGATTTTATTTGATCCAACGCGCTTTACCTCCTCTTCCTTCTCAAAAACAAACAAACAAAAAGCAAAACATCTACCAATTTATTTCTGCCTCAGGCTGGCTATTTCTGACAAAGACCCTCCTAAATAAAACACGTATCAAGCACCTCCTCCCTCACTATCTAGTATGTCCCTGTGATTCACCCAAACAGCCAAGGCCCTAAACAGTCTCTTTCACCTTAAGAATGCTGCTTTTGATGAAGATTTTCCCAATATAAAATCATTGAATGGCTCATATAAATTTCAATTATGAAACGTAGCGTTCACAGAACGCAATCAACTATACACTCCTTATAGGATGTAAAGCTACCCCAGGGAAGAATACTGGGGCATCCAGGAACCCTGTCCTCTTACCAACGATAACATGCCGATGGTTCTTTAACGTGCTGCTCGGGGGATAGACACTGAACCACCTGGTTTACGTCCAAATCCGACGAAAGTACGCCATGTGAATATGTCTTGCGCAAGATCACACCAAACTCATTGACACCGACGAGGTTATTCATTCGATCTTTGGAGATCGCTGAGCCCGATACTTATATCTAGTGATCGGTGGTACATTTTCAATTTCTTTTTGTTTTCTTACTTAATTTTCGATTCGGTGGTTCCACTACACCGGCCGATAAAAGGCTCTGGGCATTGTTTAACCACTCATAGGATATGTTGTCTGCTTTTTTATTTAGTATTTTGGCTTTTACTTGTGATACGCAGGCTTCATAACCGCTGTTCCCAACTAAATTCCTTTTTGTTTATTTCGCTCTTCGGGGAATACAATTTTATTAGATCCTGGTACCATACGCCGCTGGATATAGGGGATGAAATAAAGATACAAATATTGCTATATCCACCGCACTATGCTTTCCATCTTTGGGATGGTTAACATTCTGTACTGTTGATTTTTGTGAATATTGAGTTCTGCTCAACCCGAGGCTAGAGGGCGTGAGCGGTAGCTAGCATATTTCACTACCGCTCATGAACAGTCTCAATCAAACCGAAACTGCAATATTTCGTATGTGTCGTGCTCGGCCGTTTCCAAAGGTTCATTATCATACTCTTTTTTGAACCTACGCCCTCCGTTCACAAGTTCGCCGCTATATTCACTGGGCCACTGCAGCACCATCAATATATAATCACTTATCAAGAATGCTCAATCATTGTCCGAGTATTCACAGACAAATCGGCCTTGAATATTTTGTTATCCCCATATTTTACCAATGGAAGGATTCCTTTTACGAAACTATCCCCTGTAAAAATAAAGTCAAGTACTCCCTTAATTACCTCCTTAATACCACACACCCTCTGATGTAAGTAGTTTCCTTCCTTTCTTACAAAACGCCCACCTTTACCTGGATATCTCTACACAACCTAAGGAAGTCTATTTCTATCGAAGACCTCACTCCGTTCGACAAATTAGTTATAAAACACGTCCCATGTATTTTCCTTAATTACCCCCCTTCCCATCCCATATCCGGATTTTAGTTTCTCGGGGATCAGTCTGTTTTACTCACATGACAAAAGGAATACGTGATATCACACGTGTTTGAATAGGATATGTCATATATTTATTTTGAATGTGTGATATCAACATTCGAATATGCAAAATTGCCTTTTAAAATATGTGCTCCAATATGTTATATCAAATATCTGAAGTTTTGATATCACCCTTAATTTACAATTTTGAATACGTCCTACTGAATTGGTGATGAAAGTAATACACAGTAAAACTGTCTTTGTTAACATCCCAGATATGTTGGTATTTTCTTTTTTTATATATATATTTTCTTTCACAGTAAAACGGTGCCCCATAATAAGGGAGATTATGTTTGGGTTTCAATTACAACTTAGACTTTTTTTAGAGGATATACATTATGATTTTTATTGATAATTTGATTTTAATTTTGCATATTCTTGTCAGTTTGTTATCTTTGTAAGTTTTTTTGATATGTTTACATTTTTAAAATGCAAATGTAACCGTTACGAAGATTCACGACATTTATCATTGTGATATAAAGACAAACGGTTATCATTTACATGTAACACTAGTTATAAATAATTACGAAATATGTTGTTCACATTCGTAGTCATAGTTATGAAAACAAAATATGAAAGGAGAAATTTGGAAATCGTCGAACACGATGAAAACAAAACATATTGCAGTCTCGGTTTGGAAAAGACTGTTCATGACTGGTAGTGAAAAATGCTTGCTACCGTTCACGCCCTCTAACCCCGGGTTGAGAAACATCAATATTTCATTATTTAAAACACGAAGTATGGTACTATCTTGATAGGAAACATGACGAATTTTGTCAAGACGAATGCGTTATAGTCCACATTTACATGTGGAGGATTATGAGTTATATCCCCTGTTTTGAAGGGTAAGACCATTGTGTCATTGCTACATCATCTCTTTAGGAGAAATCTAGAAACTGACCTTACAAATAAAATAGCATGTGTTCTTAATAATCGATGATGAATGAAAGCCAGAATTTACTTCATCGACCTGCCTGACTTTTAAGAATAATGTTCATTCATAAACTATGTCCAATTTGTCTAGCTGAAAAGACAGTCCGATGGTTATCGATGTTCTTTTGATTTGTTTTATCTTGCGTTATGTGATATTAATTATGTATATTCTATCGTTGCTTATGTTGACATTTGAAAAAATATACAAAGTCCTGTGCAAGTAGCTATTTCACACCGTATCAAGTTACATGAATAAGTTAGGAAAGTTGTGTTATGAATTTCCAGTACACATGCTGTATACATAGTAATGCATATACATATTTATTATTTAAACATTATTTGCATACAAAACATAAGAGATTTTGTCAATATGGAGTATAGTCCAAAGTTATATGGAAGAGGGAAACGAATTATCCCTCTGTTTTCGATGGTGTGGCCCATTGTGTAACTTCTACATAACCCCTGTTGGACATCCGGGAACATAGAACTTAATAAAATAACATTTGCCATTTAGAACCTTAGGTGAAGTAAACACATTATCAGTTATACAATGACACAGTTAAACTGTCCAACAGTTATGCTATGATGGCATGCTACAATCCTTGTGTAAATCATTATTGAAGCTAGTCGGCTGCAAAGAAGTGTTCACTAGGATTGTTCTCTGTATATAGAGAGAATATCATGTTAGTGCCTGATCTCATCCAGTTTATCAGGTGAGGCTGAGAAAAAAAATGAAGCTCGAGGCTGTGCCCACGGTTTCATTTTTTTCGTGCCAAACCTGATAAACTGGATGAGATCAGGCACTATCATGATATTCTATTTATCATGATGATCGTTTAAAATTATTTAATTTACCTTTTTTCCATTTTTTCCCCATTTTTTTCCCCGTTCAAAAACACCCAGACGTCATCAAATATACCATGACATCATCAAATGAGGTGACGGCGCCATCAAAAGAAGTGCACCGGACGGGATAGTAACGTTAATGCCGAGATAAGGTTTAATCTCAGGCACCTTGTATTTTTAGGGCAGAATTATGGAGATCGACATGATAAAATCAGATATATTTGGCAGAAGCCAACCTACAGAAACGATCTAATTGCGAAGATATTGGAGATTTATGCAAACCGTTTATTCTCCGTACGTACGACCAGCCCCTCAGTTGATAACCAATCATGCGCTTCAGTGTTTATACCAACACGAACGACAGCAGCGGGGCGGCCCCCATCACTGCTGTGCGCGCACCATCAAACGTTATTTGTAACAGTTTTACTCAGGCTCCGGGTTTTTACAACCGCTAGTTCGGAGTGGCAAATTCTAAAAAATAATAAAAGGATATTCTAGGATTGCGGAATAGTCATTATCAGGCAAGTGCACACTATATTACTATACACATACAAATATATTATCATATTGTAAAAATGCCATTGAACGCCATGATATTGGGACATTCAATCCCTAGGCGTCTTGAAGTTTACATGAAGAATGGCATAGATACCCGGTTGAGACAGGATTTCAAATTAGAACAATCCTGGAATGTAAGCTTTTGTGCGAAAGGTGGCATGACTTTGTCCTCAGTTAGGCGAATTATCGGCAAAGTGCGACAGTGTAGGCCCGATTCTGTAGTTCTTATGCTCGGTGACCACGACGTAAGACCATCACGATTTGACACATCGCCAGAACAAATCGCGGCTGGATTAGTGAGCTTTGTGTCATTGCTTCATCATAGATATGGTGTAGGGTCAATCGTAGTTTGTCAGCTATTGCCAAGATTCGAGGGACACAGAAACTGGAAAATGTACAATCACAAGGCCCGAATCGTAAACGACATCTTGAGACGGGAACTTGCCTACAATTACGCTAGCTTTTGGTCTCATAACAACAAATTCCCCTTTCCCACAGAAGGAAAGTGTTGCAGGGACAAGTTTATTTCTGATGGGGTACACCTTACCAATAAAGGGCAATACTATCTCTATAAGAGTCTCAGAGGGGCCCTTTAGAAATGTACCAGCATACTGCATAGCATATACTGTCAATAATATAATGTTCATTAGAAAATACAGAAGACTTTCACTGTATTTCTCTCGAAGAAACGAAACGTTATTAAATACTGTTTAAGCTCCCCTCTTTATAATTATCAAATATCATGTACACTACCACTCATGCGCATTGGAAAAGAGCGTTATCTAGTGTTTCCTTGCACACATGTAACCGTTAGGACCATATCATACAGAGAGGCGCCATGCGCATTACTACAGAGCAGCTTCTAGTTTCCTCTCATATATAGTGGCAACTAGTGCCTTATTATTACAGAGCATTGTTTAGTTCCCTCTCATACATAGAGGCGTCAAGTGCCTTATTACGTCAAGTGCCTTTTTACAGAGCATTGTCTAGTTCCCTCTCACACACAGAGGCGTCGAGTGCCTTATCATAGAGCGGCGTTTAGTGCCCTCTCATACATAGAGGCGTCAAGTGCCTTACTACGGTCTCGTTTAAGTGCCTCTCGCATACATAGAGGAGTTACGTGCCTTATTATAAAGCGGTATTTTAGTGCAATAGCATACATAGAGGCGTTAAGTGCCTTATTATAGAGCGGTGTTTTTAGTGCCCTCTCATACATCGCGGCGTTAATAATCCGATTATAGAGCGGTATTTTAGTGCCCTCTCATACATAGAGGCGTTAAGTGCCTTATTATAGAGCGGTATTGTAGTGCCCTCTCATACTTCGAGGCGTTAAGTGCCCGATTATCGAGCAAGATGTTAGTGCTCTCTCATACATCAGGGCGTTAAGTGCCTTATTATAGAGCGGTATTTTAGTGCCCTCCCATACAGTCGAGGCATTAAGTGCCTTATTACAGAGCGGCATTTTAGTGCCCTCTCATACATTCGAGGCGTTTAGTGCCCGATTATAGAGCGGTATGTTAGTGCCCTCTCATACATAGAGGAGTTAAGTGCCTTATTATAGAGCGGTATTTTAGTCCCCTCTCATACATTCGAGGCGTTAAGTGCCCGATTATAGAGCGGTATTTTAGTGCCCTCTCATACATTCGAGGCGTTAAGTGCCTTATGATAGAGCGGTATTTTTGTGCCCTCTCATACATCCGAGGCGTTAAGTGCCTTATGATAGAGCGGTATTTTAGTGCCCTCTCATACATTCGAGGCGTTAAGTGCCTTATTATAGAGCGATATTTTAGTGACCTCTCATATATAGAGGCGTAAGTGCCTTATTATAGAGCGGTATTTCACTAAACATGGTGTCCCTCGCTGTATTCACTATTTCAGAGAATGGCCCCAAAGAAAAAGAACAGCACGGTCAGCCCGACGCCGATAAGGTCAACAAAGAAAACCACCAGCAAATCAGGGGAAGTATCAGTTTTACCTGCTAATTTAATAAGGGAAATAACAGAAAATGTCACTCAAAGAGTCACAACCTCACTGTCCGAAATAGTAGAAAAGGCTCTGGCCTCGAAGGCAAAAACAACTGAAAATGTCATCATAGATGACAATGTTAACTCATTAGTCAGCAAAATAACAGGTGAGTCTAATGCACACACATCGTTTACAAGCGTATCAATGCCAGTTGACGCCATGATTTCAGAAAAGATAAAATCAAAGATATGGGCTAATGAGTTGGTAGATCTCCGTACACTACAGCTCGCAATGAACCTCCAAAGTCAAATTAAAGTCGACCGTCTAGAATTCTGGCTGCAAGGATACCAACATAATCAGTTTCTATTAAACGGTTTTAAAAATGGTTTTGACATGGGCTTTAACGGGAATCCCTCATCATGTACCCACACAAATTTAAAATCGGTGTATCAAAACCCCGAAATTATTGACAAACACATCGATCATGAAATAAAAAGCAGTTAGATCGTACGCCATTCATAAATCCGCCCTTTCCGGATTTTCAATTATCACCGATAGGTTTAGTCGAAAAGCGAAACAACCCTGGAAAATACAGGCTAATACATCATTTAAGTTATCCACACGGTAATTCAATAAACGACGGCATTGACCAAGAACTCAAAGTTATACACTACGCAGGCATTTACGATGCTATCGAGGCAATCAAGCGAATTGGTAATGGATGTTTCATGTCTAAATGTGACATCAAATCAGCATTCCGTGTTATTCCGGTCATGCCAGAACAATACAATCTATTTGTTTTTCAATGGAGAAATCAATTTTATTACGACCGCTGTATGCAAATGGGGCGCGCGTCATCTTGCCAGATATTTGAAGCGTTTAGACGTGCTCTCAAATGGGTCGCAAAAGAGAAGTTAAATATTCCGGAAGTTATTCAAATTTTGAATGACTTCTTATTAATTTCAAAGACACGGTCAACGG
The DNA here is from genome assembly GCA_037043455.1 of Cyrtodaria siliqua. Lineage (NCBI taxonomy): Eukaryota > Metazoa > Mollusca > Bivalvia > Adapedonta > Hiatellidae > Cyrtodaria > Cyrtodaria siliqua. The sequence continues at coordinate 242,661 of JAWPHD010002742.1, forward strand.
GGCCGATTTACCTGAATAAATTTCTAGAATTTTGCGCCGATATTGGGCTGCACATGGCAGAGGAAAAGACTGTTGCATCACGTAACGTCATAACTTTCGTGGGTTACGAACTGGATTCGGTGCTAATGGAAGTAAGGCTCCTCGGGACAAATTAGTTCGCGGCGAATGCTTAATTGATCGGCATCTGTCGACAGATAAAATCACACTTCGGGATATGCAATCAATAATTGGAACATTAAATTTTTGCGCTAACATAATACTGTCAGGAAG
>JAWPHD010002743.1:0-215000 GCA_037043455.1 Cyrtodaria siliqua
ACATGTATCTTGAACGCAATGCCTATGTACACATACATGTATAGATGCAGTCTTCGATTTAAATTTCAAATGTCATTAGCCTAAATTCTTATATACTCACTGAAGACGAGCATTTTTATTTAGCCCGACTACATAAATTTCCGAATTTTCACTTGTCTGAATGACAGTTTACTAGCCTCGGCTTTGGGCTTAGTGGGTTTAATTTGAATTGAATGTTGTTTAACGGCTCATCAACACAGTATAGGTTATTTAGAGCGCCCAAGAAGAGAGGGGAAGGATACATAGAAATCCGGGAACCTGCCCTACTCTTATTAACGAACTAGATTCCTACGGTTCTTTAACGTGCTCGGAGGATAGACCGATACACGGGACGCCCGGTTTATGTCCCCATCCGACGGACGAAGGCTAAGGAAGCCAAGGGCTAATTTGAAGACTGTAGATGTAAGAAGTTTAATTCATTCGTGTCAACTCATACACAAAACAATTAGTTGGGGCACAACTAAGTCATACTGAGTTCCAGAAAACATGTTAAAGTTCATTGGAATTGTGCAATGCAGTGTCTGAGAACATAGCTCTTGTATGAAATGCAAGTGTGAAAATATTGAACGACACAACACAACCTATACGGCCCCCATCCCCCATAAACAGACATGTCAATATCAGCGGGATTCCAGGGCAACAGGTTGGATGATTCGATACTGACTGAATATGCCATTACAACTCATTTTCACAATAATACACATAATCACTATATACTAGTATTTAAAAAGAACTACAAACAAAAAATCACTGGAACATGATTTTTATTTGTATCCATTATTAATGTTAATATATAGCTACATGTGTTTACTATATTATTTTTCTGAAGAACAGGCATGTATCATAAAGGGACAAACGGCAATCTTGATTTTTAAACATGTACATGCAAGTGGTATGTGTCGTCTACACTTTGGAATATATATGAAAATCATGGTTTAAATAATTTTTTGAGAACTAACTAAATCTAGTCCAGTATTGAAACACTAATATTAATTGAATTGAATTGGGTTTTAAGGCGCACCAACGTTAAAACCTTTAAGGTTATGATGCCTAAACAGGAATTAACATGCCAGGCTCATCCTCCACTTTACATCAAGATAAAATATGGAGAATGGGCCTAGAACCTTCTTAACTGCAGAGTTGCTGCAAATTCTATAGTAGGAACACTCCATTTGTGATGGAGCCACATTACCATATGCGGTGACCGTGTCACGAGTCCTACTCCGCTGCATGTGACACTGTGTTTGTGAGATTGCAGTGGTTGTATTCTTAAAGAATAAAAATATTTATATAGTCCAGTTTTCCTCATTATTAAATTAATATTCTTGATTTACTACTGAGCTATGCTACAGCTTTAAAGTGGAGATTTTATTGCATAACAATATTTCTTACAAATGGCAGGAGGTATACAGTAACTAGGTTCTAAATGGCAGGAGGTATACATAAGTACTTGGTTCTGAAATGGCAAGGAGGTATACAGTACTGATTTGTACCCAGAATAATGGGGCGGTCTGCCAGTCTACGCGAAAACATTTTCAAGTCCACAATGAAATTCGGTTAAAAGTCAAGATTAAAAACGCCATAAAATGCTTGGTCAATTGTACACAGACAAGGCCATCTTAAAAAAAGGTTGATTTACTTTGCTATTTTATGTACATTTGTTGTTTATTAGGATCGCGCCGCAAAGCACATCAAAAACCATACTGGGGTCCCCACAAAATAAACCATCAAAAAAATAGGCGTGCATTCACCAGTGTTATTTAGCAGAGCTTGCATTTACGAATAAACGTTCGTTCTCTTTTAATTTTACATTAAAGTGTTCTGATGACTGTAGACTGACTTGTTTTTTAATGTAACTAAAGGCAGAAAAAGATTATACATGTGCAATAATTCATAGATAAAATAAGAATATGAAAAGGAAATCAAAATGTTAGAAACTTAATATTGAAAGTGATCTTTCTTCTTCAGTTCAATGCGACAAATTCGTGTGACCTCTCATGTCAGTACGAAAGCAGAAATGCATATTTAAATCGTCCACAAAAATGTGTAAATTCAAACTGACCAATTCTAATCAAAGGAAACACGTATCAACAAATATGGCTTGATTTGAATGATGTTTAACGGCTCATCAACACAGTATATGTTATTTAGAGCCGCCCCAGAGAGGGGAAGGATACATAGAATCCGGGAACCTGCCCTAAATACGGCTTTAAATTACAAGCAATAAAACGTTATTTATTTTATGTTTTAGATTATAAAAATGGCCTGACACTTGGGCTGACTAAGGGTATTTTCGCCATGTCCGATGGACAGAAAGTTTTTTGCTGAGACTGGGCTGTCGCTACCAAAAGCCTTAATTATTTATTTTTAAACATAGACTCATATAACGGGCCTAACATGTGCTAAAATGACACAAAACCCACATTTCCAACAATCCACTTTATAACGAAAAATTATTTAAATGATTTGCAGTATGTTCCTTTAAGATATTATGGTTTTTTACTTTAATATAATATGAATTTATGTTCAATATATTATAGCTTTAATTATGGACTTTAAATCTGCTTTCATATCATTAAATACAATTTAATAATACAATTACAAGAATGCAAAAACAATTTACCTTTAAACTATATTCCCATTTTGATTTGCAAATATAAAAGTCACATACTGTACATGTAGAACAAGATGCACCGCCCGTCTGTGCAGGACACTCAACTTTCGAGGCCTTGTCTATTTATTGGAAACTCAGATGAAAGCATAATTCTATTTAATTGCTGAACAGTATTATTGGACTTGTATCTGAGTTCTTCAAGATGAAAATGTGGTGTCATTGAATTTTTTTCAGGGGATTTTAGGATATATTGAAACCATTTAATTTAAAAGACTAAGTTGACAAGCTTATTCATAATTTTTCATTGCAGAGATGTTGAGGATTTTATCTTATTTTCAGTAGGTGATCAAATTTGTGTTACTTGTTTTTATCCTTAGGTTTCTATAGTAAAAATTAAAAAAATATTTGACCAAAATAAAAAAGATGATAAATTTCAAGGTTTTTGATTTGAAAGATATGTATGTTGAATCAGTTTGTCATGAATGTGCATGACATATGCAGGGTTTTTAAAAGAATCACATTGTAGATACCTTAATTTAAAAGTAAACTTGGTTTGATACATCAAGGATAAAGACCGAGTTTATCACCTACCAGACCTACCTAATTACCTACCAGAATGAATTAGGTAGATCTTATTTCTGGTCACTGATTGGTCAGTTTTATGATGATGCTCTATCAAAATTATGATAAACAAAACTTTTACTCCAATTGTGTGTACATGTATGTATAAAAGGGGCCATACTTTTGTTAAAAAAAAAGCAAGAGTCTAGATCCTGGCTCTATGATGTTGTCTAATGATGCCGAATACAGAGTACTTGTTTCAAAAAGTTATATAAAATAGTTTTCGAGATAAAAGTCTTACATACAAAAACTTAAACCAAATAGTCCAAGTATAAACTCTCATTAAAAGGGGCCATACATTAAAATAAAAGCTATGAGTTATAGAACCTGTCTCTATGATGTCGTTAGTTAGACGGACATCATATACATGTATAAGTTTCAATCCATTATGTAAAGTAGTTTCGGAGATGCAAGCTTACTATACAACAACTTTAACCGACGCAGACGACGATTATGACATAAGTGATAGACAATTATAGCTTTTCTTTTTCAAAGAAGAAAGTCAACAAACAACATCGTGACACATCATGAACTTGGGAGTGTTAAAAAGCACCAAGATTGCGGTGTGTCCTTTATAACTTACATCATGTACATGTAAGATTTATATAATTGAATTGAATTGGATTTTATAGTCGCACCAACAGCTAGGTCATTTGGCGACTTTCCCGCTGTCAACTGGTGGAGGAGGACCCCAGGTGCCCCTCCGGGCAATTTTTCGTGCACGGGCGGGCACCTGGGTAGATACCACCGACGTTCCGCAAGCCAGCTGGATAGCGTTCCTCACATAAAGATTCCTAGGCCCCTGAGGGATCGAACCTACAGCGGTGACCTGGCAAGTGATTGCAAGTCAGAGACTCTTAACCACTTCGGCCACGGACGCCCCGTAAGATTTTATAAATACAACTAAATAAAACAGAAAAACATATCCGTAATTTTAGTCTCCTAAAATCTTATTAAAAGGCCGAATCTCACTACCTAGATATCACAAAGGTGGATTAAAACGTGACTAAGCTTTAATTTATATTAAAACTGACCAAGTTTGGTGAGATACTAATGGAAGTGCTAGAGTGATGCCGACAAAAAAAATCTTACCATGATGCAAGCCCGAATTACCATTTTCCTACAATTTTATTTATAGAATTTATGAATTATAACTATACACAAAATCTGGTTCAAAATAGTCAGTTATAAGTAAACAGCATGAATGCAACGAGATGAAGTATAATTGGTCGGTTTGTTTTTTGTTTCTTTCACTCGACGGAGGTGTAGTTTTTCCTCTTGAATACTTTGAATCAACTTATTCGTAAAGAAAATATATTTGCCTCCAAAGTTACCATAGTTAATAAACTTGGTAAGTAACATGGTCACATAAAGTCCAATCCGTAAAACTGCCACGAGCCCGATAATTGTAAGAATGGTGTTTCGTTTCAGAATTAAGCATCCATTTTCAATTGCTGCAGTAGACTCAGGATCCTCATCACTCTAATACTCTACATCTAGAACAATGCATTTCAATCACATTTTCTTGTTATATTGCAGTTTTAATTAATCCATTATGGTTTCTATTTGAAGAATCTCCTTCCTATTCAGCCATCAATTTACTGGTGTGATTTGAGCAAAGTAGTCATCTATCAACTCTATCAACTGACTTTGCCTTCACCGCACTTCAAAGCAAATGTTCAAGTCGCCGTTATTTCCAGGGTTTCCAGTTATCCATAATAATATCTGAATTATAAGTAGCTGGCATGTGAATGCAATATATGAGTGTACATGCCGATTAAAATTTAGACCATACATATTATATAATAACTCCAATATTTGTCTCAGACCATTCAGAACAGATGACTTTTTTGTTTGACTTTCTTGCTTATTTGGCTGGTCAACTTTGAACCTAATGTTTGACTACACTTTGAATGCTATTAGATTGCTTTTATGCATAATGCTTGGTTCCTTTTTTAAATAAAAACTTTAACTCTGCTGAAGTGCTTACCAGCCTCAGGCAGTGTTATTTTTATTAAGTGTTTGATTCCTGGACCAGTTCCGCCTGCATGCTTCAGAAGTAACATCTGCGTTGAGAGGCTACCCTCTGTCTTCTCTAATAACTTGACAAGTCCAGACAGAACAACAATCACACGATAATGCCTTTGTCTCTGAAAGAGATGAAAGAAATATTTAAAGAAAATGTAGTGCCACAGCCAAACAAGCTCTGTTAATGAGAGTTCTGAAAAACCTATGACCATTTTAAGAGGTTAACTAAAGCGAATATGGGAGCCGCCATTTTTAGAACTATGACGTCATAGTTCCATATTACCATATATGGAATATTGATAAAATATCATTTAAAATGAAGAAAAGATCACTGCAAATGAACGCTTTTTTTTACTGGTCATATAAAAGCATTATTGCCATTAAGGCCTTAAAAATAAAACATGTGTGTTTCTGGTTTCACACCTGTCATAAAGTTAGAGTAGGTAGGTAGGAAAAAGTTTTTTTTTTAGATATTTTTTTTATACTTTATTGTTCGCATTATATTATGCCATTTTTTGTACTAAGGCAACTTTTGATAACCTTTGCAATCCAGATTAGATGCTTAAAACTCTGGCTAATAAAAATTATCATTTGAATAAAAAGCTAGAAATATTTAGGGTCGGCGGTGATAAAGTAGTGTCGGACGGGAAACCGGAAACACACGTTTGTTTTATTAGGCCCTAAGTATTACATATTTTTCATACAGTTGCTGTCACTTTTTCCCTATAAATCAGTAAATGTTCATATTTATAAATATTCCATATATGATCATTTAGAACCGTGATGTCATAGCTCTCAAAATGGCCGCTCCCATATCTCTTTCAACAGAAGTTCAAATGATCTATATATTCTTAGTTTATTATCCGATTTTAGATAATTCTTTCAACTTTATTCAATTTTTTCAGAACTCTCAATTATAAAAGATAGTTTGGCTGAGGCGCTACATTCCCTTCAATTTATACAATTATTCTTATTCTGCAGTAGTGTGTGTGTGTGTGCCTGTACCCTAACCCCCTAGTTTTTAGGCTTCCAATTTAATACATTATATAAATTGAACTGGAGTTTAACAGCTTTGGTCATATGGCGACTTTTCCAGCTTTCATATAATGGAGGAAGACCAAAGGTCAAAGGTGCCCCTCCAGTTACGGGCACCGCAGAAGAACCAATGATGTTCCGCAAGCCGGCTGGATATCTTCCTCACATAAAGATTCCTAGGCCCATGAGGGATCGAACTTATACAGCAGTGTGGGGCAAATGATTTCAAGTCAAGAAACTACCCACTCGACCAAGGACGCCCCACTACTTACATGTCAGTTTCGACTTGACCCACTAGCCCAACGCCCCGGGCTAGTAAACTGTCATTCGGGCTACTGAATTTTAATTTAAGTAGTCGGCCTAAAGAAAAATGTATGGGTTTTCATTGAGTATATAAAAATTCGGGCTAGTGACATAAATTAATTCAAAGACTGGATATGTACATGTAGCTGCAGCTCTAAAATGTTGACGATTAACCGTATACCCCGTTTAAATGCTTTCAATCCCGTACTTCCTAAAGAAAATGAACTCATCAGTGCTATATATTAGGAGTTACAGTTTACAGCCTAGCATCAATTGTAAAGGGGAAATTAAACAAATATATATATTGAAATCTTGAAGTCTCAAAATCGCATCAATTTTAAAGGGGAACATTAAAAAATATATATATTGAAATCTTGAAGTCTCAAAATCACAAGGGCAAAAAAAAAAGTCACACATTTTAATACCGGGTATAATATATCCAACCGTTTTACCGTTCCTATGAAATTATTATTAAAATGTGTGACTTTTGTTTTCTACCTTGTGACTTTAATTTAACAATATACACCAGGAATTTTGAGAAAGTCAATTTTTGCAATTCATAATTATCAATTAATTACTTAGCAATAAAATGTAATACCCATTTTAATCTACTGCTGCATTTTCATTGATCGCCTTTATATATATATATATATATATATACACACATGTTTATCTAGATGTAAATGGAGAGGGAGTCTGGAATGTTCATTCGTGTTGGCGCCATATAACCTTTTTTTGAGATGGAATGCCATAAAACTCCAATTCAATTAAATTTAAACAATTTCAATTTGCTTATAAAAATAATAAGAATTACTTCTTGTGATTTTATTCAAGTTGTATATCTTCTTATAATTTAATATGTACAGTAATAAAGACTACGTGGTCATCATTGGAGCTGGAAAAAAAAATGGCCAACAACAAAGTTTTTTGTAAACCCAAGTTTATAAAATACACGAACAATCCTAGTTAAATTACAGCGCATTGGTAAATCCCAGTTAAATTTTAGCTCATTAAATTTTTAGCTCATTAAATTAGTGATGATTGTAGTTTCTGTTTGTGCTTTGGCTCAAATATTTGGAAACATGCACTTGGCCAGGGCTGTCTTTTGAGCCGTTATTCGGCCCCAGTCCCCCACCTGAAAAGTATCTTTTTTTTTTCCCACCTCAGTGTCCAAATTCCCCCCTTGAAAAAAAAAGGAAAGAAAAAAAAAGAATTTTAAGAGTACTAAGTGTTAATTGTGCTCCTGTTGAAGAAAGTAGAACAAAGTAAATGACATAACTGTCATTGGTACTTTTTGAACATAGTCTAACTCTTACAGCTAGTGAACATACATATTTTTTAAGTCTGTTTTAAACCCATTTATTGTTAAATGTATATTGGTTGGCATAAGTCCTTGCTTTATTTGTCTATTTAGTGTTATATATCTATTTAATCAGCATGATTTCATTTTATATTGATTATTTCATAATGTGTTATGGATGTTTGAACTTTCATGCAAAATTCCCCCTTTTACTGAAATTCACGCGAAAATTCCCCCTTCTGAGGGACCCGGACCCATTCCCCCATGGTAGAAAGACAGCCCTGTTGGCAATGACAAAATTACTGAAATGAATGTAAAAGCATTTTGTAACATTGAATGAGAATAAAACGTGAAACTGACAAGTCATGGTATTTGCTATTGGTCAAAATGTAATGAATGAGCCTCAAACTGACTCCTTATTTACCACAATCTCATTAAAATCAGACTCTTTATCGCGCTATGATACTCTAAATCACAAGGATCTAAGAACTCTCCATTGGAGGTCACGTCAGATTGACCTTACGATTAGCCAATCAGATTTCAGCCTACAAAATTGTTCAGTATAGAACGATGTGGGGCAGTCTATGCTCGGTATTGAAAGAGACGATGTCCGTACTTACTTAGCTTATAATCACCAAATAATTAACATGTCGCCATTTGTCAATCATTTATCCATTTCAACCAATCAAACCAGAATGATACCTCCGACAAACAACAGCACGTATATAAAGCACGTGCAACTATGTTATATAAACTATTGTCAATATACTCCCACATCAACAAAGGGGCGGAGATATCTAAGTACTGGCGACATGTCAATTGCGTTGACAAACATAATACACCAACCATTATTGACTATTTACTGAAAAAAAGATTGTTGACGGAATTTAAGTGGTACAAAAAAAATTACCGATTCGTGGGATTGAACCCACACTAAAATGACACCGCGGGTCATCAGTCGGTGGAATATATATTTTCAAAACACACATGGCAGCGCCCATGATTTTCTTTGTATCTTGATATAAAATGTGCCATTTAGTGCATTTCTTTTAATTCATCGCGCAATGGGGATTATCCACAGCAACACATGAAGACGTTATCTTTATTCGGATAAACATGTAGATCTACATGTACGACAGTGGATTTTCGTTGTTCAGTTCACTCCAAGGTCATCTGAGATGCATATGAAACACACGATTTCATTGGTTGAATTTAGTTGATCTTATCATGAATATTGATTAGATGAAAGGTCGATCTGACGTGACCTACGTGTACAAGGGAGTGGTCAGGTCCTATAGTGGAGAGTATCAAAGCGTAATTAAATTAGGTCATGATTTTATTTACCATGAAATCCATTCTGCACAGTAACATGAAGCCATATAAATCTAGCATTATAATATACACCATGGTTTACTAAAACCATTTTAAACCTGATTTCATGAAAAAATCTAAGATACAGCGAATTCAACTTTCTTTTTTTTTTTACATTAAATTTTTATTATTGTCTGTAACATTTTTAAATTTGTTGATATTGCGTTATAATTTTTTTTTTAAATTAACTGTTATTCAGATTTCAACTAATGGGGTGTGCAAATGACATTTCTGAAAAATTACTTGATTTATGACCATCAATCACCCTGTGATGGGATGTGATTACATAACATAATCTATATCAGAGATAAGCAAGCATTCAAGTGACAAGGGTTTTATTGCACCACAACCCCTCCAGGCAAGATTTGATTACATAATCAGTTCTGACATGTAAGACACAGGCTCTGTGTACATTATGAACTACTAGGTGCCATTAGCAGGCATAATTTTGTGTTCAGTAAACAGTTAAAGAAAAAACAATTTTTATTTACACACTTTTAGGTAGCATACATAAATACCCAAATATAAATACAAGAGAGCTCTAAGATAAGAATTTTAATATTATTCTTTTTATTACCATTTTTTATATATATATAATTATTATAAAAAAATGTTTACTCCAATAATGTTTTTCTGATCAATATGTTATTACCCTTCATTTGTTTACATATTGCTTTTTTGCTTTTGTTACTCAGAATTATTCTAAAGTTTATGGTTTCAACTAAATTGTCAAATTTTGTGTTTGCGTAATGTTTGTGTTTTCTTTTTTACTTTACAACACAAACAAACAATTGACTCAAAAAAAACCGTCTTTATTCATGGAAAGATAACTCGTAATTTTATTTACGCTGTGATCGATATTGATACATTTTCCATCCGAGAACGGCGTTACGCTTTTACCTGACGGTATGTTTTCGTATTAACTGAACGGATATAAATACATGGACAAGATTGCAGTACCTATTAATTATACATTATTTCAACACAGTTAAACTGAGTTTAACATAAACATCAAACCTTTCTATAATTTAAAATGCTTGCTTGACAATTTTGTCACGCATAGATTTTTTCTGAAAATGTTCAAATAGTAAATAAACCTATTCTACATCTACACACCAGTGACAAGCAGTCTTCGAATTAACCCATTAGCCCCAAGTCCGGGGCTAGTAAACTGTCATTCGGGCTAGTGATTTATTTAAATTTATATCGTCGGGCTTAAGGAAGATGTACGGGTTTTCATGCAGTATATATAAGAATTCGGGCTAGTGACATGAAAATTTTAATTCAAAGACTAGACAAGTACGGACCAGTTTGACAATAGAACCATGAATTCTGAATACGGCGATTGGCAAAAGTTTAAACGCTATGTATTTATGTTTCGCTACGCACTGAAATAAATATTTTGTGTTTTTCTCACATTTGTTTACTTTTTTAATACGCGCAGAACAAAAACATCTGCATTTTTTGGCTCATATATATCTGTACATTACGCAGATACGCAGCTTATCATAAGAGCTCTGAATACCATATTTCTAAAATGCTCTAAAAGCACAACCTTTTTTATGTGGTAAAAAAATAAATGTACCAGTGTATTTTGTTAACAATCTTTCAGTCATATCACCAGTGTGTAATTATAATTACATCATGCTGGGAAGACTTGTCCTTAGCATTACTCTTATAATGCTGAACGTCAAGACTCAAGTAATAGTTGAACTGAATTGAATTGGGGTTTTAAGGCGCACCAACACATGAAAAGGTTATATGGCGCCTAAAAGGCATGAACATGCCAGGCTCATCTTCCATGTACATCGAGATAAAATATGGAAAATGGGCCTAGAACTTTCTCACCCTGAACACCAGTACCATATATATATGAAGTATGACTTGGGCGAGGATTGAACCCACAACCTCATGCATGCGAGGCGTACATTCTACCACTATGCCACTGTGGTGGTTTCCTAAGAAAGTGACCGTTACACTATTTACACACACATTTGCTTTTTTTCAAGAAGTCATGCTAAACCACATTTGTATGTGACTTAAGTTTAAAGGGACACATGGCAATCTTGATTTAAAAACTTGCAGTATAATCCCCATAATGTTTTCTACATAATTTGCATTTGTTTAATCATTAATATTAAAAATATAGAACGGTAAATTCAGTTCTAAATTGCACTTTTCATCATGTTCATAGTGAAGTGTCATTTTATTGACTATAAAATAAAAAAATAAACCTGTAAGTCATCAAGTTTTAAAGGCACAGTTCAACAAAACCACTTTAATACGTAAAAACCCTACCAAATAATGCATTTTTTTGGGCTGTCAGACCTTTTTCTACTATTCTCACGGGTCCGACTATCGGATCCATTCCCAATGCCAAATATAGTTGTTTTTTCCAAATTCTGAAATAAAATTCCCCTTCCTAGTCCACAGGACGAGGACGAATTTAAGAAGGAATTAAAAATTACAAAATCAAATTTACAGTATGTGCGTGAAACGTAAGAAAAACAGCTGAAATATTACCAGGACGCTCTCAAATTGAAACCGGAAATAATAAATATCAACAGTCATGACGTCAACTGAACGCGTTCGTTTTGGGGTTGTTTATAATAACAGGACGTGGAACTACAACGTTTTGTGAATAAATTCAAGCTATTGATGTTTATTTAACGTTGATGATTAACAGTGAACACTGTTATAGTTTTTGGATTAATTTTTATGTGTTATATAGAAATAAAGAACACGGTTGTAGTTTCAATGATTTATTGCAAAATATTTACGAAGTCAGGTCAAATATAGAAATGTTTACAAGGAAATACTATAATTTATAGTATCATGTATTGAAACCAGGCAATTAAAACAACCTGATATTTATGTACAACTAACTTATGAAAATTCCCAATTTGAGGCGTAAAGCGATTAAATTTTTTCCCAATTTGTCCAGGGTCTTTTTCCCAAAATGGGCGGAAAAAGGCCTGGCTGTTTTTATAGCCATTCATGATTGGGCTATATTCCCAATGCCAAAACATATATTATCCCCAAAAGTTTCCAATTGAAAAAAAGGGTTAGTGTGACAAGTACTGAGAATATTTTTTTTTTAAAATTCCCAATTGTAACGGTATGGGTTATCTCCCCTAAGTATAGAAAAAGCCCTGTAATGACAAAATTACACAACAAAACCGTTCATCAAAACTCTATCCAGCTGTTTAGGTCATATATAACAATCATCAGTCAATATATATGTGCCAAATAAAAGTATATGATTTTCATGGGTTCTTAAAATAAGCGTGATTGAATATGCATAAAACTTAGTTTGACGGTCCAGTTTTGGGTTTTTAGTCAAAGTTTACATAGTTTGGATTCTCAAAATTGTAAGTTATATATATATATATATATATATACAAATAATATTATATAAATCGCCATCAGTAGCTTTAGAAATGGCGTACATATTGTAATGTAAGATTTGACTGATGTTGACGGGATAACTACTTTAAACTAGAGCTACAAATTAATGACATCATTTATTTTGAACAAAGTTGAAACCGTAATGCATGATTTACAAATTGCAATACGGGTCTGGAGGCCATATTGTAACAATACTGCAGTGCTCCAGATAAGCTTTCATCACGCATGAAAAATTTACATTTACTAATGCGTATTCTTAAAACAAGTTTTGAAAAAAAACATTAATGTAAAATGTTTACTCTTAGTTGTTACCAAAAAACATAACATATTTCCTCGTCTGCTTTATATATATATATTCAGTATAAAGCTGTCTGTCTTTTTTAAATGGCATTAATTTGTGTCAAACAGCCGACTTCTTTTTTTTCCTTGCAAGCATCGACTAGTAATTGCTAGAGGTCACTTGATTGTTATTCAATACCTAACATCAGTAAGTATTGAGTATGGATGCATTCGATTTTTCTACTGAAGTTCCAAGTGTGTATGCAGGTATTTGGTTCTCGATACTTAAAGACGATTTTTTAATGCATTCTTGTACTCGTTTATTTTATTTTTAATGTTTTTGATAGTGATGTACCGATTACTCGATTATGAAAGTATATAAACGACCAACGGCTAAATGTAAAATTTCACTTTGATTAATTTTAAAAATTGAAATAAACCTATGCAGGAAACAACAGATTGAAAATAAACCTGTTAAAATGAGCATGTACACAAATAAACACATTTATATTTGAGTTAGAATTACTTCACTGATTAAAAGAAAATTACAATGGCAATTTATAAACTAGACAGGAATGAATACATTCAAAAACTTGTTGTAAGTTCAAGGCCTGAAATACAGATTTAAACTTTATACTGACTAGCCGATTATAACCAATGACTGATAGGTTACATCCAACCAATTGTAACCTGGATGATCGATTGTAAATTTCAACTGATTGCACATCACTAGTTTTTGATGATTTATTTGTTTGTTTGTATGATGTTTTACGTCATATTCAACACATGTAAGGTTATATATGACAGTTGATTTATTTGTGGTGAAGGCATATCACCCACTTTTTTTGGGGTAGAACTATGCACCACCCGCCATCCATAAGAGAGTTTTTGATGAAAAATATTCGTAATTACGACGATACGTGTCTTATCTGGACTAGGCTAGCGCTAGGAATTTAAAGCTTTTAGCCCTAAAAATTTCTTTAGCCAGATTAGAATTTCTTTAGCCAGACTTTTGCCGAGATATTTTGTAACTTTAATTGAAGGCGCTAAAACCGTGTTTGCATACACATCAAAAGTAAGTTATCAGAGTATGCTTTAAACAAACCGTGTCACACTTCGTGCACTTGCTGTTTTGATCATATATTATGGGCATAAGAGGGCGCCACATTATTTGATATTTACCCAGCTCAATAACGCAATTAAATATATGGATAGTGTGTGCGTGAGGTGGGGACACAAACAAGTTGATTGACAGCGAGAGGCGGAACAGTGGGCGGCATCTATCGCACACAATTTGACAACGGTTTTGAATAAACACTGCGATAATTATTTAGTTAACTCCATTAGGGACGAATTTCAATCTGGTGGGGGTGTATGTAACCGGGTACAGGTATATGGTGAAATATCGATTCTTAACCGTATGTCCCCGATAGCTCAGTGGTTAGAGTGCTGGTATGGTAAAACAGAGACCCTGGGTTCGAGTCCCGATTGAGGAATGATTTTTTCACCACCTGTTATATATGGATTCGCCAGATCACCAAAGTCTGGTGCATTTGCTATGTATTTCGAAAGATTTTCATTCCACAGTTCGGGTTTCGTTTTGCCTATGGTGATTTGGCGAATGGTTAACGCGAGCCTAGGTGGAGTACTGCCAATACGTGTACATAGGCAATGGAAAATAACTTATTTCAAAGATGATTTTTAGAACTCACTGTTAACTGAATTAAAATTCCCTTTACATTTACATGTGACTTGCTACAATCTGACTCACTTGTCCTAGATAATCGGAGATTCTACATGTTGAGCTCTGACAACAGACTGCATGAAAGTTGCATGAGAGAGAGGGCAGGGTACATGGTCATGACATTTCATTCCTGTCAAGTTTATATTGTTTTTACAAAGTGTTCACTTTGATGTAATTTTTTATATTTGAAAAGAGTCTAATTGTGTCATTACGCATCGCTACAGTTAAAAAAACAAAACATCCTCACTTTTTGAAGGACGTTTCCTAAAGGCATTTTTTTACAACGGATTATTCTATATGTTATGTTATAAAATACAACACTTACCATTCTGGGGTTTTACTATCATAAACACCGTCGCCACCGTTCAACTTCAACGCATCAAGTTCTAACTTCATGAACTTGATGAAGGATTGAATGCGCCGGGCAAAACTTCATCAGAAATCCTCAAAAGTACTTTTCCTGGAAACTCCGTCTCAGCTTACTAACTAAGTAATGCATCATCCATTGTCCCAACTCTCTAGCCAAATGTTAACACATCCAATAATTGTTCTGGCCATGTTATTAAATCCAGTTTATTTGATTTATGAATGAAAATCCCGAACAAAAGAATGGCCGCCATGTTGTTCTTCTTTCATTTATGTCGATTTATACGCGTGATGCGGTTATATGTATCCTATAAGGGATACAATTATTTTGCTTAAAAACTACCATATACTATTTATACATGACCAGTGTTGTGCAATAACATCAATTTGTTAATAAATCGACACCTGTAAAGCATATTTCTTGTCAGGGAGCAAAAGAAAACAGTTATCACGATGGGACTATTTTCGCGGAAGCCGCATCACAACATACCCCGTCAAACCCCTAACTTTAGACTGAAACCGCGGGTCAGACCGGGTAGGATAATTAATAGGTCGCAAACGTAATGAAATATCAGAACAGCCAAAAAATATTGAGCGAATTAATCTGCTCTTAATATCTGACGACATTGAGATTGAAGAAGATTCAGAAAATGAAGATGATCCAAATAATGAAGAAGGAATTATAGATGACAACTATAACCCTGATGAACCAAAGAAGTCAACAACAAAATATCACTATTGCTGGATTAAAAATCTGAATAGACTACTCTGTGACCAAAACAAACATAAAGGTCAAACTTACTTCTGCGATCGTTGTCTTTACGGCTTTTCTGGGAAAGGACTACTCACCAAACACAAAGAAGACTGTGATGGTATTAACAAAAATTCTTGCAGAATAGAAATGCAGCAAGAAGTTAAAAATCACATAAAATTTAAAAATCATTAACATCAGATGCATGTGCCTTATGCAATATATGCTGATTTTGAGAGTATAATCAAACCACATCCAATTAAATTTGGAAAGAAATCTGAAATTCAAAATGTACACAAAGCTTGTGATTTTGGATACCAGGTTATCAGATATGATGGCAAAGCTGAAGAATCTGTTATTTACAGAGGTGAAGATGTTGTTGAAAAGTTTTTAAATCACTTAGAATGTGAGAAGAGCAACATTAATAATATAGTTGCTCGCCCAAAACCATTAATCATGACACAACAAAATGAGGAAGATCATGAAAAAGCAACACAATGTTGGATATGTAATAATAAAATAGGAAAAGGTAAAAACGGCAAAGTAAGAGACCACTGTCATTTTACAGGTGAATATAGAGGTGCAGCACACAAAAACTGTAACCTGAAACTAAAATTAAAACCAGGTAAAACACCCATACCTGTTGTATTTCATAACCTCAAAGGATATGACAGTCATCTTATAATGCAAAAAATAAAATAAAATGTCAGGTAATATTAAATGCATCCCAAACAATGCTGAAAAATACATATCATTTAGAGTTGGACAACTTAAGTTCTTGGATAGCTTTCAGTTTATGGCTTCGAGAATATAGAGAAATTGGTTGGTGCTACGGATAAATCAGATTTTAAAATTACCAAAAATCAGTTTGGAGAACAAACAGATTTACTTTTACGAAAATATGTTTATCCTTATGAATATATTGACAGTGTGGAAAGATTCGAGGAAACACAACTACCACCCATAGAAATGTTTTATAGTAGTCTTAGAGATGAAGGTATAAGTCTTAAAGATTATGAACATGCTCAGAAAGTATGGAAAAAATTAAATTGCAAAACATTGGGAGACTATCACAATCTCTACCTAAAAACTGATGTAACTTTACTGGCTGATGTATTTCAAACCTTTAGAAAAACATACATGAGTGCATACAAACTTGATCCATTACATTACTACACAGCACCTGGATTATCCTGGGATGCACTCCTAAAACAAACAAAGATAGAACTAGAACTTTTGACAGACATTGACATGCACTTGTTTGTAGAAATAGGAATGCGAGGTGGCATAAGTATGGTATTAAAAAGATATGCCAAAGCAAACAATCCACACGTGGATGATTATAACCCTGACAAGGAGAACAACCATTTAATGTATTATGACGCTAATAACCTTTGCGGATGGGCAATGAGTCAGCCATTTCCATATTCTGGCTTTGTTTGGAAAGCAAAAAACAAGAGTGGGAGTTTTCTGGACCAAAACCTGGCAAAGGACAAATACTTGAAGTTGATTTGAAATATCCTAAAGAACTCCATGAAATTCACAATGACTATCCGCTTGCACCAGAAAGATTAGCAGTGAACAAATAATGGTTATCTGACTACCAGACAGAGCTGCTAGAAAATAATAGCATGATAAACATGGGGAAACTAGTTCCCAATCTTATGGACAAAATATGTGATACATTACAAAAACCTGCAACTGTATTTATCTTTAGGTATGAAAATAAAGAAAATACATAGAGTATTAGAATTTAATGAAAAACCATGGATGGAATCATATATTTGTTTAATCACAGATTTTAGAAAACAAGCTAAATCACCGTTTGAAAAAGATTTTTACAAACTTATGAACAACTCTGTGTTTGGCAAAACAATGGAAAACCTACGCAAGCGGACTGATATAAAACTAGTAAAAACAGATGGCTCTGAAAATGAAAAAATAAGACAAATTATAGCCAAACCCAACTTTAACAGACGTATAAAATTCTCAGATGAATTGTCAGCAATACATGTAAACAAAACAAAATTAACATTAAACAAACCAATCTATGTTGGGATGTCAGTATTGGATTTATCAAAGTACATGATGTATGACTGGTACTATAATACACTAAGGAAAAGATACGGGGATAAATGTACTTTATTATACACAGACACTGACAGTTTGCTGGTAGATATCAAAACAGAAGATGTGTATAAAGACATGCAGGAAATGAAACAAGAGTATGACTTTAGTGACTTTCCAAGAGAAAATCCATTACATGATGATACAAATAAAAAAGTATTAGGTAAAATGAAAGACGAATATGCTGGTGTTCCTGTAGTTGAGTATGTTGGATTAAGACCAAAGGTCTATTCCATTCTAAGAGTGGATGAACAACTCATTAAAAAGCAAAGGGTGTAAAACAATATGTAATCAAAAAACATATCAACTTCGAAAACTATAAAGATGCTCTATTCAACAAAAACAAATACACCCATGAGATGAATATGATGTGATTAATAAAGCATCAAATATATGGTATAACAGTAAACAAAGTAACACTGTCACCATTAGACACTAAAAGATACATAACACCAGACGGTATCACGACATACGCGTTTGGGTATCAGCAGGAACAGTAAGTAGTTCTTCTTTGACGAATCCTCTTTGAGGCGCTTGTGATTTCAAATAATATACTCTTATGCCTTGCGTCATCATATAACTTTTAATCCTGTAAATATCTACACTCCACATTGGATCAGTTGCTCTGCGTCTTCGACCTTCTTGTTACCCGGGTTGATATAAATATCTTACACTGGCATTCATACAGATAGGATCATCTTTTAATGTTTTTGTTTCAACAGGAGGAGGCTTTTTTGTCTCCGCATTTATTGCTTTGACAACTTCTGGTAATCTTTTTACCCACTCTCTGTTGCGTTTTTGCGAATCTATTTCCTAAGCATACTGATAGCCAAACAATCTTTCAGCTAATGTTCTGTTAAATCTTTCCACTATAGCTTGGTCTCTGTGTATTTCTGTTCTGCCTCGTCTGATATTTACTTTGTGTTTTGCCATCAACTGCGATACTGCACCCATAAATTCTCTGCCTGGATCCACTTGTAATAACTTTGGATATTTTAAATGCCGACTGTATATATTTTTAAATGCTTTGGCAACTTCTTTACTATCCTTGGAAGTCAGTGACTCTGCTTCTTTGTATCTACTCGCAATATCAACCATAGTCAACGCATATTTATATGTCTTGCGTCCACGACCAACCCCAAAAGTATCATGCGGTAAAAATAACAAATCAGCTTGATCCACTCCATTCTTAGTATAAACATCAAACCTGGGTCTAACTATTTTCTTTGGTGCGGGTACACAGCTTGTTTCTTTAAAAATTCTAATGCCTGTTTCTCACTGACACCAGCCTCTTTTGACAATATTTTAACTGCTGAGTAACCTCTCCAAAATCCTTTTGGGCTGTAATAAATCTTTTCCATTTTTTCTACTAAAGATTAAAATGTATATAACTATAAAGAAAAAAATGGAAATCACAACTGCACGATTTGATGAACTGCTCGAAGAGCAAAGTCAATATAGCACAAAGAAATGGACAGACTTGGAAATAAATAAAATATACACTATTATAGATACGAAAATACTGGATACTGAATATGGTCCATCCATGGTATTGACATTATTAGACAATGGTGAAGTATGGGCGCCTGGTCATCTCAAAGATAAAATAGAGAAGACAAGTGTTGAACCACCATATTATATTCGACCACTTGGATTGAAACCATGTAAGAACAACAACAAAATAGGTATCATGCATATGACTTAGTCATTCCAAAGTAATTATTTTAAAGTAATTATAGTTTTTTTTTATGAAATCAATTTATACGCCACAAATCCAATTTCAGCCATGCACACCACAATAAACGTAATTTCTCTATTTTGTTGATCTGGAGATGGTGTATAGAAATCACTCAACTTAGGCTCTGGTTCCAAAGGCAACTAGTTACCAGTTATATAATAATACTGCTTCATAGCCTGGTCCACATCATCAAAAGTCTGCTCTGCATGATGCTCTTTCTGCAGTTGCTTGTTAATAAAATCTTATCTCTCTGTTCTTTTTTTATTCCACGCCGCTTGTGCTGCTTCCAGTTGTTCTACGGCTTTGTCATATGCCTTTGTCTTTCCTCATCTGAATGACTTCCAATTTTTGAAAACAGATAATTTGAACCGCTAAACGCCAATGCGTTTGTTAATGCGCCACCTATCATCATTGCTACTGCGATTGTCATTTTTTTTTAAATATTTTTTTTTAATTATTTCATAATATCCGCAGGAATAATACCTTGCTTAATCAACATATCCTTAGAAGCCATTGCTAAAATTATATCCACAGACAGCATCCCAAAATATACCATATTAAAATCCACTTTAGGTGCTGGTCTTTTTAGTAGTTTTCTGCCAATCTCAGAATATCCAATAGTTAGAAGTGTTTTCACTCCAGCGTGATACATCATATTTACAATTTGTTTTCCGTCAATACTTGTTGCCATTTTTTATATGATTATTTTTTTATATGATTATTTTTTTAAATAAATTATTAAAAATCAAACGGGTCTTTTGGTGCAACCGCAGGAACAGCAACAGGTTATGTAACAACAGATTTCTTGTTATAAATATACAAACCAAACCCAGCAATGCCTAATAAATCATACACGGTGGAATATAATTTTTGTATACGTTTATTTTGATTTTTTCTGGTTCCTCTTCACCTGTTGTTATTTTTGTTATTTCATCTTGCTTTACATGCTTTACATCTTGCTTTGCAGCATCCTAAAGCAAACGCTTTGCCTTTCTTGCCGCTGCTCCTTTTTTCCCAGCCTCTATTCGTTTTGGATATTTTACTTTTTGTTGTTTAACAGATCAACCTCAACAGGTATAACTTCACTCTCTTGGTTCTCCATCATTCATATTATCTGTATTTTTATTTTTATTAAAATCAATATGTCTAACAGTTGTCAGTATTGCTGTTAATGGTGCTAAGAACATCCCACCCCTGTAATACAACTCACAACAAGCACTTGTTACAGCATGATTAATAAATGGGTCTTCCTCCAAATCTTCTATCAGTTTTGGTGGATTGGTTACATTGAAATATTTTGATACTCCCATAACATACAAGTTAATAAAATAATTGCCTAAAGTCTTGGTCATGCTTGCCCCAAGCCTTGCTTCATATCTGCAGTAAAGTTTGTTAATTTCATTCGGGGGCATGCTATCTATATTCGTGAGTTTTATGTCTTTACCCAAATATTGACGGCTACCACCGCCAGCCACTATGGCTGATAATCTTTCTTTTTATTGTTTCTTGTTGCTTTGATTCATCTGTGGGTTACGTCTGTTCCGATATATCTTGTAATAGTTCTTCCGCATTCATTTTTATATGTAATCTTATTTTTTATCTTGAAATAAATATAAAATACAAAACAACCAGCTGCGATATTCATGCAACTAGTAATTGTTAGTATTGTTAATAGCATTGTTATTAATATTGCTATTTTTTTATTAGTATTGTTAATTTTCTGCAAGCATTGCTATTAACATTGCTACGTTGCTATGAGCAATGCTATAAGCATTACTACATTTCCCGATATTTTCAATATATGTTCATGTCAGTATTGCTATTAACATTGCTACTTTGCTGCTAGTATCACTATTAGCAACAGTTCGAAAAAAAGAGCATTGCTGTTAGAAATTATTCAACCCAATAGCCAGTTGGTTGGTCAGTCCTCAAAATTAACTTGGAATACTTAGTTTTTGCTAAAGCTTTTCTTATTCTGGTTCTCTCCTCCAGCGTCGGAATAACATCATTGTCTCTCAAACAATTTTCATAACTATCTCTGTCCTTGGTGTAAAACATACACAACCATTTTCCTTGCTCCCTCAAATCTTTCAATACAGAATTATATCTCTGTGAAATGACTCACACTGATTGTTTGGCGTGACGACCAGAGAATGCTAACTCTGACAACATATCTTTTGCCTTTGTTAATTCTTTTGTAGCAGAGCAATCATCAATGATGTGTAGTGTGGGCTTGCCAACATTGTTTGAAAAATAAACGCAACAGTTCTTGTAGCATTTCTTTACCGTTGCTAACGGGATTGACAATTGTTATTTTTTTATCTCTCGGGTGCCTTACATCACCTATCCAGAGTCTATTTTTATAAGTCTCGTTCCACTCTATGGTTGGACACAAAATAATTATATGTTCAAAAATTCCAACATACTCTTGTTCAAGTATGTCAAGAACAAACTCTGTTTTACCGCAGCCTGTCTGACCACAAATAATGGCACTCTGTGGATATTTAGGATATTTGTGCAAACTAGTATCGTACTTCTTTAAATCTTCCATCTTCAAAATTGATTTGCGCATCTTGTATTATATATAGATAAATATTTAAAGGTTGATTTGCTTCTGCTTTTTTATTTATTAGTATCGTTATGCCTTCACTGCCGTTTTCTATTTTTTCTTCCACTGCCGTGTAATAAATTGTCATCGCATGTTCTACGATCAAGCCACAAAGCATTTGATTTTGTTAAATAGCTCTCAAGAGAAACATTGGTAAAGCATAAGTCCTTCACCACTATGTCTGTCTCTTTCTTTCTTTTTGATGTCAAGGCAAAATATTTGTTGATTTCGTCCCATTGTTGATATGCCTTTATGCCCTGACTATACAACTGATTTGGTACGCCCTCTATTGTCATTTCAACCTTTTCAATCTTTGGGTTGTAAAAGGATTCCGTGTTTGTTCTGTCTGGGTCTACTAACAGCATTAAAATACCTTTCATGCTCCGTGCTGGTAAATTAATGTTGATATTCCAGAGTGTATCATATTTATTTGCTTGTATTATTCTATGTCGCAAGATACGATCATACATAAATGACATCTTACCATTGGTTTGCTGTCTTATTTGTCTAGCTAATTCAACATCACTAACCGTATCAAATTCCAAGCAGATATTTTTTATTACATAATATGCATCATCACCACTGCTTTTGATAACTTTGTTATAATCGTTAAACGTTAATTCATAGTCTAACCTATCACCAAGCCCCGCATGATAAAATGGCATATGACTTTCTAACATTTCAAAGTCCAGCGGAATACAAAATCTATTTCCATAAGCTGCTGCTACAGCTTCAGCATCAGCGTCAGAGGAAGCATTATCTGCTCCAACTCTATGTTTTAGCATGTTTGCTTTACCAATACCTTGGTAAGCCATGTTTAATCGTTCGGTAGGGCTTTTCCATAAATCTACATAACAATGATATATATCACTGTCATCTATTGACATGACTTCATTGCCACTTATGTTTATTGTCATTTTTTTACAATTGTTCTACCCAGATTCTAATATATAGTAGCGTTGGAGTCTTTGGTGCTTTTAAGTTCTATTTCAAAGGCAAAACGAGCAGTACGTGGAACTATTACATCATTAGTACTTAGATTGGGAAATCTCACAAGCAGTTGCTCGTTTTGGTTTATTGTTGATGGATTATTAGTTATTACTATACTTGTGCGGATGCCCTTGGCACCATGAGGCTCTCTTAGTTTTCTATGAGGGTTGAGTTTGTTTCCGTAAGCTGACATTGTTTTTATTTTTTAAATATATTTTTTAAAATTAAAATAAAATAAATAATGTCTGAGGTGGATTTGAGTTTGACAATCCTACGTTTGATCCAAATGTTGAAGATGCGGATGCTTTTATAAGTAGAATGCTTGATGAAGAATCAGAATTTATACAACCTGGCTTAGATTTCCAGAGACAAATTGTAAATGAAAATAACTATATTGATCAGCTTCAAGGGGAAGATAAAACAAAAGAACAGCTTAAACAAAAAGAGTCGTTAGTAGATCAATTATTTACTAGAGTTAACGCTGAAATTAGCGAAATTGATTATAAAGATTTCAAAGTGGCTAAGGACGAAAACGGTAGAACAATGTTATATGCAGTTCAGTTGGGGCGGATGATGTTCCACTTACCCATTATAAGGGAAATAATCCAGTCGAGTTTTATGCACTGGACGCTCTAAATCGAAAATATGGTGTTGACTTCATCAGAAACACTTTTAAAAAATCTGATTATTTAGTTCCACGTGAATGACTGGCTCGGGGTAGGGCAGAATTTGCAACCTTGGTAAATACAAGAGATACCCTCACAAAAGAAGGAGAAAGTATACCAATGCAAACGTTTTCAACAACTGAAGATGTATAAAATACAGTAGATGCTGTAAATACAATTGAGAGTGATTTGAGTAATATAATAGATGAACTCATCCTAAAACTGCTGTTTAACCAGAAGGTCTAACACTGCGAGAAATACGAGGTTTAGATAAGAGATTGCAAAGCTTCCGTGGAGAACTTACTAATAATCTCTCAAAGCTCACTGAGCTTGATAAAGACATAATCAAACAAAAACAAAAATTAGAACAGGTTAGCACCCCGGGCAGGAGGATGAGTTTCAACAAGAGCGCATACGTGACAGAATAAAAAACTTAGAAGATGAAAGAAGTGCGCGACTTGAAGCTGCGACTGAAAACAAAGAAGCTTTACGCAGTCAAATAAACAGGATAAAATAAACTATAAATAAGGTGTTAAAAGAAGACACAACATTGGGTGAGAGAATAAAAACATTATTCAGAGAGCAAGGTATAACAATACTTAGTATTTTGACTGCGTTTGGTATGATTATTGAGGTATTAGTTGAGGCCATTATTCCTACAACGGGCGGAGGAACTGCGCCAACTCCAACTCCTAAACCTGACCCGTCAAGTGTCAAGGATTGGATAAAAAACAACTAAGTAATCTTGGTAAACTTTTCGCTAATTCAGCTGGTAAAGCTGCTGCAGCACTTCCAGGAGTTATAGATGCAATAGAATCATGGCTTTTATCTGCAACAGGTAATGTTATTAATTGGCTTGGTAACAATCTATGGGCTTTGCTTGTGTTTGTTTCCGGGTTGTTGTATGTGGCAACCAAAAAGTGGTTTAGTAAATCTCGTAAATAAGTAATGCAGCAAGACCTATTACTATAGTACCAACAATTATAGTTGTTTTGTTATCTTCGTGTTCAATCGCTATTTTTTTCATCTCTTGTTCCACAGGTGGGTTTGAATGCTCCACACTTTTATGTATCAATGATTTATCAAAGTCCGGTAAAACATTCTTTGTTATGGTGCCTTAAAAAGGTTGAACAATTTTTGGTGGTACTGGTTTTATATTTACATCATTATTCAATCCTAATGCTTGTGCATCGGTTGCTATTACAATTTCATTATTGTAGTCTTGTATTGTTCCGATTCTTAATTCCATGTCACTCGGAGATATGTACAACCCACTCCCATTAACAAAATTTACTTTACTTCTTGCATATTTTAGGGTGGTTTCATATCTTGAAATTTGACTAGGCAAGTCAATGGGGCTGTTTATTGCGTCCTCTACATTTGCTAAAAATTGTTTCTGGGCATCAAATGCCGTTCCAGTTCCAAGTTTATCCGTTATTGTTTGTGATTGTGAGCCACTAATTGCCCAGAAGTATGTTCTTATGCTGTCATTGATTCTTTCTATTCCAGCTCTTGTAAATCCCACAGAACTATCTAGTATAAAAGTAGACCAACTATTGTCAGCCTTAGATCCTTGTGCAATGTAATCAATGTGGTATGTTTTATCGCTCTCATAGACTGTGAAACTCATCGTTTTGTTGTCGTATACAGAATTTATCAAAGAATGATAACCAATATTTGTCCAGTAATTATAAATTGTTCCTAGACCATCAGTATAGCTTTGTTTCTGTCTCCAGTCTGAATTTAAGTCAACGTTAAACTCCTTGCATATTCTCTCGTATGCGTTTCGGTTATATGTGTTATTAAACGCATTCCAATTTGAGTCTTGCGGCATTGCTACACTCATCTCAAATAATATTCTTCTGACTTGGTAATAGACATGAAATCGAAATAACGAACCAACCAGGGCATCAACTTTCAGATGATTGTTAAAATCAATACCACACCCAGTTGTCGCACACCACATAGCAAAATTCAACTGATTCTGCCAAAATAACATCCAATCTGTTCCCCAGCGTTGGACTATAGCATCTGATTTGACGTATGAAAGTTTGTATTGTTCAAAGACATTGGGGAATGATGCTTTAAAGCCTTTACCGTTTGATGTAATGACTATGTTTTGATTTATTATATCTATCACTTGTTTGCTTAAAGTATTTGAATATTGAGCATCTGAGCTATATTTGAATTCTTTAGAAATCATTTTGATTTGTATTTTTATATATATATATATTAAAAAAAAAATGTCATACAATTTCAAACAAAGACAACTCTATTAACTTACAACAGTATATCGATAATAGAGATGGAACTAAGCGCGTTGGATTAAAAAGTTTTACATACACTATCGGTTGGTATAATATTATTCATAGGGCCATAAAAAGAAAAGTACCAAACCAAACATATCGTATACCAGATGGACTCTATGACTTTCAACAGTTGGCAGATATATTTGAAGCGCTGTTTATTACCCTAACCGTTAATACGCAGAATGGTATAGCATCTTTAAAGACGTCAACAGAGATACGATTATCAAGCGGTCTTTCAAAAATGCTGGGATTCGAGGAAAAAGGGTGTGTGGTGGAAGGTACCCATACTGGAAAACAATCAATTGATTTAGCTCCTTATAAACAGCTATATGTTCATCTGGAACAAGTTAATACGAGTAGTAATTATTTCAATGGTGCGCCAATCACTATTATAGGGGTTATACCTGTGGTAAATAAGCAGTTTGGGGATATTGTATATACACGTTTTTATCCTGAATATCACTGTCTTTCAAATGGTGCAATTACTGAATTGAAAATAGAAGTCGGAGATGACCATGGCAACAAGATAGATAATCACGGTTTGCCTATGAGTTGCGTTTTAGAATTTATTTAAAATTATATATATTTTTAAAAAAAAAAACAATGAGTATATTTCGGGCAACAAAACCTGTGGGAAAAAAAGATTTGGCAACTTTAAAAAATAATGTTCAAGATTTACATTTGAGTTGTGCCTATTGTTAACCATTTCAACCTTTTGAGAGATAGAGTTGATAATCTTAAATATGGGATTATAACAATATTTGCGGAGGCAAAGGGCCCACTTGTGTTTAATAGAATACTCTCATTTGGTAACGGTGGAGCAGAAACAAATGTGGGGCATGTAATGATACGCCGTGGTCGTATTATGGGAATAGGTTTAGCAAGTGAACGATTAGTTGGTGACGTATCTGTAGTAGTTTCTGTTAATGGTGTTGAAGAACCAAATTATGGCATAACGCTTCACATCATCCCACGCAAACACAATAACTTTGATAGACCTTTAGATATTGGTGCTGGTTCTGTTATTAACGTTGTATGCATTGCCAACGCTCCCGCTGTAAATACGGTGGTGTAATTATTAATTGAAATAATTTAATTTTCTATTATTAAATAAAACAATGAAGCAACCGACAGCACTAAGTATATATCCTCCGTTGCCAGTGGAAAACGGACAAAATTATAGATTACAAAAGATTTCAGAGATTGAACAGAAGTTAATTACTGAGCGAGACACACGCAAGTCTCTTTATAAAAAATATAAACGTGGTATTAATATCACAGATGGAATTGACACTACCTTAATATCTGCAGGTGTTATTATGACTGGGATTGGATTTATTGTTACCAGTTGTGTTACCTTTGGAAATAGCAGCAATAGTATGTGAGACTACATGTGTTTGTATTAATTTTATCAGACGCAAGCTTAATTCAAAAGCTCAAAAACATTATGAAATAAAAACTTTGGCAGAGTCTAAGTTGAATAGCATAAAAAAATTGATATCAAAAGCATTAAGGGATGCACAGATATCCGAGCAAGAGTTTAAGTTGATTTTGGATGAGTTGGATAAATATTATAGTTTGAAACAGGACACCAAACAAAAGAAAGCTGAAATAAGTGAAGTTCAAAAAAAAGAACTAGTGGAGCAGGGAAGAAAGGAAGCAATGGCAACCTTACAAAAAAGTTTAAATGTGTGATGTATTGTTTTAGTAATGTGTTTGAGTACGATCCACCACCTTTGTATTCAAGGTCGGAAAATTGTTGATTTGACTAAAATTCTGATAACAAATCAACAATTTTGTTTTGTATTAAAAAAAACATTTTATAATTATAAAGATTACAAAATCAGACTATTTTTGTTGATTTTGGGTGATAACTATTAAAAAAATCTAGGTACTAAAAACTTGTTCAAATTATATAATTTAAACTTACAATCTTCACTACCCTATTTTAAAAGGTTTTAATAAAATCAAGTAAATCACCATTTCATGGTGATTTATTATATATGTAGTTTGGGTCGTTCTGCTGTAATTTGAGGCGAAACAGAGTGAGACGAAAAATTACAACAGAACCCCCAAAATACATATATATATAACGGTATCCTAAAGCTTTCTGATAATGTTAACATTGTCGGGCATGATCAAAAACAGGCACATATTTAGTAAATATATAATAATACTCAATAACGTATACTAATACTAGTAAGCTTGCTAATATCCCATGCATTTGGCTACGCGTTTGTAATTTTTCTGATTTCCTCTCCATAATGGACAGCAGCAACATAACGAAAACTTGAAGCATTTATAGATAATAAGTTGAAGCTACATGTACATGTGTATAGATTGTTTTGTCTTTTACTCAACTTATTTAAATCGAAACTGGAAAGTTTTAGTCGCAACATGTTTTTAATTTAGTGCAGAGTTGAAAATGTTTCAAATTTGTTTTTGCTTAGAACGTTATTAACTGAAACTGATAGTAATCTTTAACAATAAATGTAACAAAGTGAAGTTATTTTAATAATTTATTATTCTTCGTATCAAAATTATTTTGAAGGAGTCAAGGCTCACAATACATGCATGTATACAATTTTGGCATTTCTCTTTTTCTGTCAACTTTAAGGTCCTATATTGCCAAATAAAATGTACATTTAGCTTTAACCATCATTTAACCAATAAACTTATTATATACAGAACTTCATTACATTTTTTGTCATAACATAACTGGTATATTTATATATTGATGAACTATTAGTGTTATTACCAGTATAAACAATGGCTTCATGCTATTATATTTATTTGTCTCACACCAAAGATTTGGGAACGCATCTTCATGTTCTATATTATTCTGATATATTCCTCTGAAAATAACTTATTGCAAAATCATATTAGATTGATATTTTTCTTTTAGCGTGATGTCCTAAAGGATGTTGGGTTTGAGGTCGGGATCTAGGATTTGACCCGAAGTCCTTCACATCGCCAATAGTGTTTGGATCAACTTCAAGAAGTTTGAAATTCTTCACTGAAAAGCGTGAAGTATAGGAGTTTAAAATGTCAGGTATGTCTGCTGTTCAATGCAATTCAGATGCCATTGTAACATCTTCCATTCCCGTGACCACGGGATCCTTTAATCTTTGAATAATAGGAATAATAAATACATGTAGAAATAGCAGCCTATGTTTAAGATACAATGAAATTATCACAATGTGTTTTTATTATGTACTGTGCGAGAACATTAAAACATTTCCTCCATGGATTTTATTTGAAATTTGTGGAATAATTATCCCTACCCCATTCAAAGGGGACAAAATAAATCTCTGGCTAGGGAAGTACTGCTGTTGAATGAAGGCTTGTTGGTTCAGATGTCTGGGAGGTGACTTAGATGGTATGGAGGAGATTGTGTTATGGCCAATGGACAGCAGGGCTTAGGGCATGGCATGGACTGTTGTCCGTAGTCGGTTAACTTTTTTGATGTCAACACAGCTAGCACTTTCATTTTCCGTCTGACCTTTACCAATCTTGGCAAGTCATAATATCAATGAAATCTCTGATGAATATTGAAGATAGTTCAAAAGCCAGCTTTATTGAATTGATGACCCTTGATTTATTACAAAGTTTCTATATGTTGCTTTGTTTATCTGTATCTACTTCATTTTTCCTAGGTTATTTTCCAAACTTGTTCAGAATGTTATATATATAATATTAATAAAGGCTTGGAAAAGTTTAGTTTGAATACCTACCATATGTGACTCATATCTACCCTCATACCCACCCACCCACACACACACACCCTCAATTTTTAAAAATTATTGTTTTGATTTAATTAGGTCAGAGAACTATGACTGACAACTAAAATAGCAAGGTTTTTACCTTCAAGACGAAGGTGAACAAGCGCATTTGTGTTGAACAAGCACTCTTTTTGTTAAAAATGTTTGTGTTGAAAAACACTATTTGTGTCACAAAAATCCATATTTTTTCAGGTGAGGGTTTTGAAACCCATGTCCATCTACATGTTGTTATGCATTTGTGTCTTGTTTTGAGTACCTCAGGTACCCCAGACGGAGAGCCAGAGCCAGACAAGAAAAAGTCTACGGCTTTATGTCAGACAAACGTTTCAGAAGTGTTGGGGTTAGTATTTGTTGTGTCTCCTCGGGAGCATGGACGACCCTTAGGGATCACTTTGTTTTTGTCGTCCATCCTTCAACTGCAACCTTACCTATATCATAATCTGGCAAAATATTGACCAACGGTTGAGAACTTTTATTAAATTTGTCCTTATCAATTATTCAGTGCAGGGTTATACCCATTTCCATGGTATAGATCTTAACAAATTAAAAATTAAATTGTTTCTGCTCCATAAATTTCGAAAACTTGTACACCATGTCTTTAAAATTTATAGTTAGATTCACCATTGTGCTTGCCGAAATAAAACTTATGGCAGGCTTCGAAAGTGTTCTTACCAAAAGACGTTATGCCATTGTGACCCTAAGCATTTTATTGATGTTTCAGTTTTCATGGCAAATATTAAAAGTCTTTCTCACCAACAATACCTATATAGTTTTACAAATTTACAATTTGCATTCCGGTTTATTTATTGCATAACAACTTTATTTTGAATTCATGTAGTCTTGCACAGACTTAGATAGTCCCGCTAATTTTCAAAATTTCATAAATTACAGTATAAGTAATATATTAATGATTAAGGTAAAAAACAGAACATTACGGATAAACAAGTATCAGAAACACATGCAATTGTGTTACGAATTTATGCCGGCAGTCATATTATATCTGACGCTTATGTTACTCACGATTCACCCAACACTAGTTTGTAGCATACAGTTTTACTCAAGAGTGTTGATTGGTTTTATTTCATCTTCAGTCAGTGTTTATAACGGCGAAATTTGTAATCAATTAGTATACCAAGAACAAAAGATCTAACAACTTGGTTTGTTTATTTGTTAGTCGAAACCAAATTGGGAACCAGTTCGTATTGCTGAGACTCAGCTTTGTATACTAACATTTACACAAGAAATCAGTTCTGTCTTGGAACTGTGTGAGATCTCAAATGTGAGAGATCCCAAATTTGTGTCTCACAACTAAACTGCACTTTTTTGACTAGAAAATGTAAATTAAAGATGTTTATCTTCCTATTGTATAACTGAATCTATGATTGTGTGTTTCTACTGCCTAAGTTAAGTAGTCCACGAAACTACTCAGCTTGGAGATCTAGGCAGTCCGAGGCAAATGTTGGTAGTCTCTGAGGAGATCTAGGTAGTGCGAGACAATTGTTGGTATTCTCGGAGGAAATCTAGGTAGTCCGAGGCAAATGTTGGTATTCTCGGAGGAGATCTAGGTAGTCCGAGCCAATTGTAAGTATTTTCGGAGGAGGTCTAGGTAGTCCGAGGCAAATGTTGGTATTCTCGGAGATCTAGGTAATTGGAGGCAAATTTTGGTATTCTCGGAGGAGATCTATGATTGTGTGTTTCTACTGCCTAAGTTAAGTAGTCCACGAAACTACTCAGCTTGGAGATCTAGGCAGTCCGAGGCAAATGTTGGTAGTCTCTGAGGAGATCTAGGTAGTGCGAGACAATTGTTGGTATTCTCGGAGGAAATCTAGGTAGTCCGAGGCAAATGTTGGTATTCTCGGAGGAGATCTAGGTAGTCCGAGCCAATTGTTAGTATTTTCGGAGGAGGTCTAGGTAGTCCGAGGCAAATGTTGGTATTCTCGGAGATCTAGGTAATTGGAGGCAAATGTTGGTATTCTCGGAGATCTAGGTAGTTCGAGGCAAATGATGATATTCTCGGAGGAGATCTAGGTAGTTCGAGACAAATGTTGGTATTTTCGGAGGAGATCTAGTTCTCGGAGGAGATTTAGGTAGTCCGAGACAAATGTTGGTTTTCTCGGAGATCTAGGTAGTCTGAGGCAAATGTTGGTATTCTCGGACTATTGTAAGTGACAAACACTGTAAATATGAAATGCTCCTGATGTACTGCAAAAAGCATTCATTCATTATCATTATTTGTTTGCTGTAGATAATAGCCGTCAAGGATTAGCAAATATTCTGGTCCTCTTGTTAAGACAAATATTTGTCATGTTGCCTTGTATGAAACTTTATCTTCATTGCACACATCCATACTCCAACAATATCACCACGAAATTAAGCACAACATCTCCTCCGAAACCACTTATTCCATTATTGTGAAATACAATAAACATATTCCTTGGGTTGGCCTCTTTGAAGTTTGTGTTTTTCGTTATCGTCGAATAATCGAAATGGCCGCCACGGTGACTCAAAGTTTACATAGAGTTAAACAGGAAAAGGCTAAAAATTACATCTTCTTTGAAACCGCTTGAAGGATTTTGATGAAATTTCATTACAATGATCTTTAGGATAGTCCCCCTCCGATTTGTGTTTTTCGCGGCCGCAAGTCATCCAAGATGGCCACCCACCATGGCTAAACGTAGGTCAAATTAAGGAAATTTCAAACGACATCTCCTCCGAAACCACTTATTCCATTCTTGTGAAATATCATAAACATATTCCTTGGGTTGGCCTCTATCAAGTTTGGGTTTTTCGTCATAGACGAATTATCAAAATGGCCGCCCAAAGTTTACATAAGAGTTATACAGGAAAACATTAAAAATGACATCTTTTCTGAAACCGCTTGAAGGATTTTGATGAAACTTAAATCACAATGATCCTTGGGATAGTCCCTCTCAGATTTGTGTTGTTTGCGGCTGCTAGTTATCCAAGATGGCCACCATGGCTAAAACTTTGTCAAATTTAAGGAAAATTCAAACGACATCTCTGCTGAAATAGTTTTTTTCCATTCTTGTGAAATATCATATACATATTACTTGGGTTGGCCTCTATCAAGTTTGTGTTTTTCTTTATCGTCGAATAATCAAAATGGCGACCCAAAGTTTTCATAGAGTTATAGAGGAAAAGTGAAATTTCAAACGACATCTCCGAAACCACTAATTCGATTCTTGTGAAAAATCATAAATATGTTCCTTGGGTTAGCCTCTATCAAGTTTGTGTTTTTCGTCGAATAATCACGGCGATCCAAAGTTTACATAGAGTTATATAGGAAAAGGCTAAAAATAACATATTTTCTGAAACCACTTGAATGATTTTGATGAAACTTCATTACAATGATCTTTAGGATATTCCAGCGTCGTCAGTTATCCAAGATGGCCACCATGGCTAAAATTAGGTCAAATTTAAGGAAATTTCAAACAACATCTCCGAAACCACTTATTCCATTCTTGTGAAATATCATTAAGGACTCACACCACTATTATCTCCCTTGAATACTCATGCCCGACAGATGAAGGAGGTAGATAACAAAACAAGTTCGCTTTTCTACATTTTACAGGATACATTTATTTATCTTTACCAGGTTCTAAATCTACAGCATTTTAGGAAGAGATCAAAGAAAAATGCATGTTGATATAAGATTTCTGGCTAATTCAGCCTCATTTTACACATCATGGGTCTAATCACCACGGGGTTGTATTTTGTCTAAATTTTGTGACACCTATCAAAATTTAGACAAAAATACAATCCGTGATAAAATAAAAACATGAAATTAAAAAAAGTTCAATCTGGTAAATATTTTTTAAATGTGTTTTAAATTGCAGATATTGGATCAAAGAAAAAATTAAGCATAAATAAATGTTGCAAAATCTGTTTTATCGCAATGCCACGAACAAAAACATAACAATGGGACCCTATGGAAAATTAATTGTGGTGTGAGACGTTAAGAAAGAGCTGCAGAATGGGTATCTTGTATTCGTTAATCTTAAGGCATTGCGCTTTAGAGCTGCAGAATGGCACTTTCACCCGTCATCTCTAAGGTATTGTGCTTTAGAGCTGCAGAACGGGTATCTTTCATCATTCATCTCTAATGCCTTGCAATTTAGAGCTACAGGATGGGAATTTCCATCATTCATCTATAAGCCCTTTCTCTAAGCCCTTGCGCTTTAGAGTTCCTTCACCTCTAAGCATTGTTTGTGTATCTGTGAACGTTTCAGACATGTTAGGACATAGCTAGCTAACACGGTTATTCAGAAATTCCGTCTGTGTATGTATAGTTACTTTAACTTATCTTCATATTGCAGGAATTAGCTGAAATTTTACTTGATACCATGTTTAACTAAACAATAACTATATTTTCAAACCCAATACAGGTATAAGCATACGTTTAGCATTATTTTCCAGCTACTGGCTAGTAAAACAAACACATATCAATGAAGACAGCCTACTAATGTCAAAATTAAAGCGAGAGACTGATACTTAGTTTGAGTTTATTATTTTCAGCATTTTTCTCAATAATCATTTCTTAAAGATCATGTTTATGCTATATTCGGATGCAGAGATGCCTTTTCATGCATATTTGAAAGTTTCAGACATAGCTGAGCACAACTGACCAGGAAAATGCAAAATCCTTATCACTACTGTAGATTTTCAAAATATTAAAGGTACTCGTCCTGAATTTCGACCAATACCCTAGGTCACTTAAACTTGAATAATTTGAAAAACAAAAACAAAAAGTTACCTGAAGGACTCACACCACTATAATCTCCCTTGAATACTCGTGCCCTACAGATAAATGAGGTAGTTAAAAAAAAACAAGTTCACTTTTCTACATTTTACAGGATACATTGATTTATCGTTACCAGGTTCTAAATTTACAGCATTTTAGGAAGAGATCACAGACAAATGCATGTTGATATAATATTTCTGGCTAATTCTGCCTCATTTTACACATCATGGGTCTAATCACCACGGGGTTGAATTTTTTTCTAAATGTAACGCAAACATGAAATTAAAAAAAGTTCAATCTGGTAAGTGTTTGTTAAATGTGTTTTGAATTGCAGATATTGGAT
This sequence comes from Cyrtodaria siliqua, assembly GCA_037043455.1. Classification (NCBI taxonomy): domain Eukaryota; kingdom Metazoa; phylum Mollusca; class Bivalvia; order Adapedonta; family Hiatellidae; genus Cyrtodaria; species Cyrtodaria siliqua. The sequence continues at coordinate 35,184 of JAWPHD010002743.1, forward strand.
CAATGAAGAATTTAAGCATAAATACATGTTGCCACGAACAAAAACATTACAATGAGACCATATGGAAAATTAATTGTGGTGTGAGACGTAAACATTCCTTGGGTTAGCCTCTATCAAGTTTGTGTTTGTTCGTTATCGTCGAATAATCAAAATGGCCGCCAAAGCGACCCAAAGTTTACATAGAGTTATATAGGAAAACGTTAAAAATGACATCCTCTCTGAAACCGCTTGAAGGATTTTGATGAAACTTGATCACAATGATCTTTGGGTTAGTCTCCCTCAGATTTGTGTTTTTGGGGCCTCCAGTCATCCATGATGGCCACCATGGCTAAACTTAGGTCAAAGGTTAAGTACATTTTTCAAACGACATATTACCAATTATTCCAGTCTAGTTAAATATCATATACATGTTCCCGTTTTTGGCCTCTATCAAGTGAGTGTTTTTCGTTGTCGTCAAATATTAAAAATGGCCTGCCACGGTAACCCAAAGTTTACATAGAGTTATATATAGGAAACATGTTTCTTGGGTTGGCCTCTATCATGTTTATGTTTTTGAATCATATCATACCAGTAGAGCATCTACAGGCCCACTTTGGTCGCTTGTTTTGTGAGTTATGGCCCTTTGATATATATTTTTTTAACAGGACCATATCTCGAAGAAATCCTTGTGCGACTGACTACTCATTCATTTTTTGGTGGATTGTTAGCTTGATTGCATAGCAAATCCAGGCTTATGGTTTGTTGATTTCCGTCTGTCCGTCTAAGCGTTTGGGTTAAAAAAAAAATTGTTGTTCCTCATTTCTGAAAGAAAAATTGTCCAAAAGCTTTGAAATAGGGCACAGATGTTCTTTATCATTACACAACCATACGTGACAAGCTCCACAACTCTGTAAAGCATTTTACCAAAATTATCCCCTTTTTCCACTTAGTTTTTTGGTTACAATCTTGAACGCAGAGTTATATTCGGAAAAAGCAGCAGAAAAATCGCAGAAAAACTGAAACTTGGCAAACATGATAATCATTATTACACAACCATATATGACAAGCACCATAGCTCTGTCATGCGTCTGGTGATGATAGCCGTTTGAAGTTTTTGACAAATATTATATACAGTGAAAATCCTTGTGTGGCTTTTTAATACTGCCCATTCATTTTTCATAATTGTTCACACTATTGTTTTATGATATATACGTGTTTGTCATGGCTTTATGACACTCTCATATGCCAGTTGATGTAATAGTTTACAGAAACTAATTCTTTTTTCATAGGCCTACACTTTGTAAACTTAATGGAACATGGATTTGTTTTCTCATTTGTTAGAATCAGATGGGTTTCCTGAATAAAAACTTTACTGTCATTTTACTGACATCATGTATAATTATAATGTTTTGTTATATAGCAAACCAAGCCATGGAAAGCACACTGAAAACCAAGATAGAAAGGATTGAACACGAGGAAAAAGTAAATACTGTTTTGTAAATCATCAATTTCAGTTTGTATAGCAAAACTAGTTCTGGATATTGCCAATAGCAAAATATATCTTAATATTCACGTGAGACTTATATCAATACCTTATATATACATGTATTATGGTCTGGATCAGACCTTAGATCAGAATACTTAAAGCAACTTAACAGTCACAACAATTGAGGAGAGAAAATGGAATTCTAAACCATTCTCAGGATTAACAGTAACAAAAGTTGAAAATAGTTGCGGCCCTGTGATATCATCACAAATTATGATATAAAAAGTTCGTATGTTTTTTCAGATACTAAAATTATGTCATATTTTGATACCATAATCTGTATTGCATGTGCAGACTTTTTTGCAAGTGCCAATGTCAAGAACACCCCCATTTTATTTCATTTATTTTGATTTGTTTTTCACAGAATCCAAACCACAAAAGCGCAAGGGAGAGAAAACGACCCAAGACTCAGAAAATGGTAAACCTTGTATCTAATTTTAGTCAAAGAGTTGAGGAGTGATTACTGGTGACCTTTAATATGGATCCCAATCACTGCGCAGTAATAAATGAAAAGACAACAGAATTGTACAATACATGGTGGTGTATTTGTCCTTTAAAGTAGACTAGGCCTGCCTCCCTCTTATCTAATTTATGCGATAGTGAAATGAGTACAGGTTTCCAGAAGTATGTATAGCCTATAATGCATATGTATTCCTTTTGTTTCAGGCAGCATATGTAAATATCTGATTGCAAAATGACGACATTAACACTGGTATTAATTAGCCAATAAGAAGAAGTGAGACGAGATCGACGATTGGCAAGAAAACTATAACAACTTTACTTAGTTTGAAAGATATTGTTATAATAAGTATTCAACTCTCATTCTGATATGATCTATGGCTTCTGACAATTTACTATTTATACTTAAAAAAAAAAAATACTACTAAGTTATCAAACAAAAATTCTATTTAGAAAGTTAAATGTTTACTTTATTTATCACAAATTCCCAGACTTTAGATGGACATTAAGCAATCGGAAGTTTGTATCAAGCATTATTATGTGCAGCGCAATTTATTAATCCAGTATCATTTTAGCTTGAAACCTGATAGCATATAATTAAAAAAGGGGGTTTTCGGGGGTTATTCTATCATAATTAGTATATTATTGGTAATCATATTCAAAAACATTTGGCTTTTGACTAATATAATTAACATTTATGATTCTAAAATGTTATATAGCAATAGTTGTTTTTTTAAATCAAGATTGCTGTCTGTCATTTTTAACATTTTGAATATTTGTATTTGTTATTGGTAGAGGTCAGAACAATCTCATTAAAATCAGACCCTTTGTCACGCTATGATACTCTCGATAATAGGATCTGACGATTTCCCATTATAGGTCACGTCAGATTGATCTTACGATTAGCCAATCAGATTTGAGCCTACAAAATTGATCGGTATTGACAGATTCACTGCGCATGTCGAATTTCAGTAAAACGCTGTGGAGCCGTCTACGCTTGGTATTGAAAGAGACAATGTCCGTAACTTTTATTTCATAAAACACAAACAAATTGCGTTTACAAACATAATACACCACATATTATTGAATATTTACTGAAGAAAAAAAGAAGAAAAATTGACGGAATTTAATAGCGGTTTAAAAAAATTGACCAATTCGTGGGATTGAACACACACTAAAATGACACTTGTATGTCAGTGGTCCAGTACGCTATCGACTGAGCTAATCGGGCCACATTTATTACAGCATACTATTTAGGCTATCTAATGTCATAATAATTTCGGTGGAATACATATTTTCAAAATATACAACAGCGCCAATGATTTTCTTCATATCTTGATGTAAAACATGCCATTTAGTGCATGTCTTTGAATTTATCGTGCAATAACACAGCAATAACACACAAAGACTTTATTTTTATTCGGATGTGGAGATTTTCGTTTGTTCAGTTCACTCGAATGTCATCTGAAATGCATGAAACGCGCGATTTCATTGATTGAATTTAGTTGATCTTCTCATGAATATTTATTAGATGAAAGGTCGATCTGACGTGATTTCAAAGGTAATGTGGTCAGATCCAATAGCGGAGAGTATCAAAGCGTAATTAGGATATGATTTTAATGCGATTGAGGTCAGAATAAATCAATGTTTATGTACTCTCTCATTCCACAGAGAAGATCTTCAGCTACCAAAGAGACAACAGTTATTTGTCGGTTGTAATAGTGGGACTTATTTATAGGATAAATGTTTACGGGATTATTAGGTTTGTTCATATTCATTTTGTTATTTTTTTGTCATGCTCATCTTTATCATGCGTATGCAAACTTGGAAATATGGCTCCATCGTAAATGGAGTGTCTACTATAGATGTTGCAGCAACTCTGCAGTTCGGCAGGTAAAAGTATAGTATACAGCATCCAATTTGGCGCCTGTTGTAGAACCCGACCTACTGACTGTCAGTGTCACAGTGCCAACATTTTCTTTTAGGTGGCATGGCATATTTGAGACCAGATATTATTGGATACAAATACCACCAATGCATTTATAGATAATAATCTTGTTAAACTCATGCTCACATTTGGTGGTGTTTAGAAAAGAAAATGTAAGAGCTATATGAACAGCTTATATGGAAATCTAGATCTGAACTAGGACAACATGATTTCTCCAGCTTCTTATTCTTCAAAAGGTCAATCTTCTAAAACAGCATTATAATATAGTAACGAAACTCTGGCTTTTGAAAAAATTAAAAACAAATTAGTTAGCATCTAACCACTTTATTGTACATTATATCAACAAAAAATAATGTCAATAAACATCAATGTTTTCTCATGTCAACAACACAGAAACATCAATGTTGCGTGCTAACAATACAGAAACATTAATATATACAGAAACATCAATGTTACATGTTAACAATACAGAAACTTCAATGTATACAGAAACATCAATGTGACATGTTAATAATACAGAAACATCAATGTATACAGAAACGTCAATGTGACATGTTAACAATACAGAAACATCAATGTTTACAGAAACATCAAGGTTACATGTCAACAATACAGAATGTTTACAGAAACATCAAGGTTACATGTCAACAATACAGAAACATCAATGTTTCATGTCAACAATACAGACATATCAATGTATACCGAAACATCAATGTTACATGTTAACAATACAGAAACATCAATGTTACATGTCAACAATACAGACATATAATCAACAATACAGACATATCAATGTATACAGAAACATCAATGTTACATGTTAACAATACAGAAACATCAATGTTACATGTCAACAATACAGACATATCATCAACAATACAGACATATCAATGTATACAGAAACATCAATGTTACATGTTAACAATACAGAAACATCAATGTTACATGTCAACAATACAGACATATCATCAACAATACCGACATATCAATGTATACAGAAACATCATTGCTACATGTTAACAATACAGAAACACCAATGTTACATGTTAACAATACAGAAACATCAATGTATACAGAGACATCAATGTTACATTTTAACAATACAGAAACATCAATGTTATGAGTATTAATCGATTAAACATGGCTTCCATATAAGACATCAGTGTAAGGTTTTTACAGACTATAATGATGAAAAGAAACGCATTTCACTATGTTCTCGTCATTAAGCAATTGGATGCAACTGACCAATCTTTTATTTTAACTATAAATTGTGAAATATACGATTACTTGTTGCAAAATTGAAAATTTATTTCATTCTCTTTGGCAACAATACAGAAACATCATGTCAACAATACAGAAATATCATGTCAACTATATAGAAACAACATGTCAACAATACAGGAACATCATGTCAACAATACAAAAACATCAAACATCATGTCAGCAATACAGAAACACCACGTCAACTATACAGCAACATCATGTCAACAATACAGAAACTAGATTTCATTATTTCTTGGTTTAGCATTGGTTTAGCCGTTGCAGCTTTAGAGCATAAATTTCTGCCAGACAGACAGTAATTAACTTTAAATATATTACTGACATGATGAATGTAATATTTTTACACATGTCAAATCCACTTAAATACAATGGGGGTAAGAAAATTAAAGAAAACCTATACAGTTTAGGAAATTCTATGGTTATAACTGCCTTTTTCCCAAAAACAAGTCTGGTGATATAGGCTTTTTATTTCACTATCTTTAAGTAGGCAGTCATTATTTGCTAACAATACATTCGTTTTTAAAAAATGTTGTTCATAAAAAAATCTTTTTTCCTCTCGAAATGTCTCTTTTTCTCCACCAAAATCTGCCATTTCTCTTTCTTCCTCGTATAAATATTGCACTATGGAATTGAACTGGGTTATATGGCAACTAACAGGAATGAACATGCCAGGCTCATCCTCCATTTACATCAAGATAAAATATGGAGAATGGGCCTGGAACCTTTTTACCTGCGGAACTGCAGAGTTGCTGCAACATCTATAGTAGACACTCCATTTACGATGGAGCCATATTTCCAAGTTTGCATACGCATGATAAAGATGAGCATGCCCCAGCTTTTGCAAATTGTCCACCCCGGGCCATCTGTAGCGAACACATCCCATAGATGTTCGATGGGGGACATGCCTGGATACTTAGCGGGCCAGGGCAACGTTGCCACACCTTGCTGCCCACTGGTTCCTGAGACGCTTTTGTGCTCTAATGAGACAACTCCTTTGAAAGGACCCCGCGATTTCAATCCCGCATTTTTCAATCTGTTTCGCATGGTTGACTTTGACAATTGGATACCCGTGGCAACTCTGAAGTTATCCCTTAATTCTGGTGCAGAAATGAACCTATTGCGCAAAGCGATGGTTCGGATGTAACGGTCCTGCAGGGGGATTGTCTTTCGTGGCCTTCCCCTACCACCTCTAATTTTGACCCCACCCGTTTGTTGATATCGGGTACTAGTAACCAGTCTAGAGCACGCAATTTTTCATTTTCGCTCATGTACACCCTTGTGACCATTTTCGAACGTTTCACGCCATCAGTGTGCCATGTCTATCTATCTATAGATACTGCAACACCCTCTTTCGAGGATTATGTGCAGGTGCGCGTCTGTGCAGTGTGAGTAAGACAAAAGGGGTAAAATATGTCTTAAAAACAGGTGAAGGTGAAATAAAGATAATGGGGTTAACTGTTAAAAGTCTGAGCAAGACAAAGTGATTTTTAAAAGATAAAAACAGCGTTTCTTGTTTAAGGCATGGAGTGGGAGACGGTGCAAACGGCCAATTTGAATGAATCCAAACTTGGAAGCTTTGCTATGTCTGCTGGCAGTCTGTTCCACTGTACAATGGCGAGCGTGGAAAATGAATACTTATAGTAATCAGCAGAGGTGTGAATCTGTCTATAAGGTCAAGGGATGGGACTGTCGTAATATTATCGTGGGTTGCGTGACATATGGTGGCATTTCTATGGCAACAAGTCCATGTATGATTTTGTACAGGAGACATAATCGGGAGTCACTACGTCGGTCTTCTAATGATCGCCAACCTAGGTCACTGAGCATGTATGAAACACTGGCGTAATAAGAGTAGTTATTTAGCGTCCAGCGAGCTGCTCTGCGCTGTACCATCTCTAACTTGTTTACATTTGTCTTGGTATATGGACTCCATACAGGGGAGGAATATTCAAGTAAGGGGCGCACAAGGGTCTTGTATGCTACTTCCCGTATACCTTTATTTTGTGATCTTATATTTCGCTTTACAAAACCTAAAGTCCTATTTGCAGTGGATGTTGTTCTCTGGATATGATCATTCCAGGTGAGGTTGCTGCTGATGTCAATTCCAAGGTACCAGGAACTACTTACCGTTTCCAGGATCTGGCCCTGGAGGATATACTGGGATGGTACTGGAGTTCTTGAGCGTGTTATATGTATGGTGGTACACTTACCTGGATTGAACTCCATTTCCCAATCAGTTTCCCAATGTTCCATGCGGTTAATATCGTTTTGTAGGACTTCAGCATCTTGGAGGTTTGTCACTGCTAAGTAGAGTGCTGTATCATCAGCAAGGAGCCTCACCTTTGATTTGATGTTCTCTGGCAGGTCGTTGATGTATGCAAGGACTAATATAGGCCCTAGGACTGATCCCTGTGGTACTCCAGAAGTGACTGGAACTTCTGAGGACTTGTCATTTTCCAGGATGACTGTTTGTGTTCTGTTGGACAAGAATGCCCTAATCCATTGAAGGATATATAATCCTGATGCCGTATTGGTGCAGCTTAAATAGAAGATTTTCGTGACTTACCTTATCAAATGCTTTACTAAAGTCTAGTAAGATAAGGTCTGTTTGTTTGCCAGTTATGGCGTTTCTTGAAAGTTCCTTGACCAGCATTACCAGTTGGGTTTCACATGACCGCTTAGAGCGGAATCCATGTTGCAAATCATAGAGGATGATATATATGCATAATGGGCGTTCTGCGGTATTTTTTTTTTTTACCTCAAATTACAGCAGAACGACCCCAAAATACATGGGCGTTCTGGCCCACAACCAAATCACCCCTAATAATCTAAAATCACCACATAACATTTTCAGTAAAATGGTGGATGCTTGCTCGAGTTTGATTTTTAAAATCTGAAAAACAAGTATGTACAAGAAATAAAATATGAAATGGTAGATACTTACTCAAGTTTGATTTTTTAAAATCTGAAAAACAAGTATGTACAAGAAATAAATGTAATTTTGGGGTTCTGCGGTAATTTTTTTGTTTAGCCTCTTCGAAATATGAAATGGTACCTACTTACTCAAGTTTGATTTTTTAAAATCTGAAAAACAAGTATGTACAAGAAATAAAAAACCTCATAAAGGAAGACTGCAAACGAAAACGATAAAAGTAGAGAAAATAAAAACAAAATAAACAAAATCTTTAAATAATTTCAGGATTCCATTGTCTGAAATAATAATATCTGGCAAAATGGTATACTTACTGATGATTTTTTCTGGAATTGAGGAAGGAGCCTACCTGTGTCTACTTCGTTCTGTACCGCAATTTGGGCAAGTTGTGCTAGACTAAGCGGGGATTTAGGCGTGAAGGCGGACTGAAATTGCATGTTTAAAACATATGCCTTTTCTGTATTTTCTGTGTACAGCTTTCTCTGTATTTTCTGTGGCTGTACCCTTGAGAGGCACGTGCAAGTAACCAGATGTGCCATCCTGAACAGCATGATCTGCACGTGCATTAGGCAAAATGTGATTAGTTTTGCTGTCCTCGTTCGTCAGATATCCGAATAATAACAGAGCCACCCATGGCCATATCAATCCGAATGTGCAGGGGGCTCCCTTAAATATTGTTCCCAGTTTAGTATGAGCAGGTCACGTTCTTTATAAAGAACCGTGTCCTGCGACAGGCGCTAAATTGGACACTATATGAAAAGTACTTTAGGCAATCTGGTAGACCCAAAGTTTTATCATTTGTTGATTTAGAACTTATTATTTTTCCTGTCACGTACGAAGGAGTGCATGTCGGAAATTTACGGAGTTTTCGTGAGATACTCTTACTAATAAAATGTTTATTACATTTCTATGAGTGAAAAATACGAAAGTACCACACGTCCGCCATCTCATGAAGTATTTCCCTATAATCCATCCGAGCAGTTAAGTAATATAATAAATTCAGAGAAACAATAACTACTTGAAATCTCTGTGGAATAAAACTTATCTTTTATAATACAAAATCATACATAAGACAATTATACCAGTAGAAAACGCAACCGATTACATGCAGAGGCCTGAGAACTAGCAGTTCCTTCAAGAACGGTATAAATTAGCACAAATATAACTTGAAATATGGAAACAGCTATGATGAGATTGATTTTGGTAGTGATGCAGTTCGTAACAGACGTAAGGATGAAGTTGCTGATAATTATATTACAGAATATGCTCTTCCATTGTTTTTAGTAGAGAGGACACCTTTATTTTGCATAGATCTACAATTTTTACGAAACGTATGCAGTAGTTAAATATCTATAAGATCTCAGACGAGTTTTTCAACCAGATTCGGCAGCTTATAGCTGAGTTGTCGTCCTTTGAACTTACAACAATGCCTACTGTTTGCCCTGTTAACACACTTTCACCGTTTGCATCCATAGGCAACCTTTACCAAACTCATATAGTATTTATATATCCATAAGATTTCGGACGATTTCTTGAACCAACCAGATTACACCGTTTATAGCTGAGTTATCTGCCTTGAATTTACAAGAATGCATAATTATTGGCTTGTCACCATTCTAGCACCTTCGTTTTTCATCCGACCTTTACCAAACTCATACAGTATTTATATATCCATAAGATATCGGACGAGTTCTTGAACCAACCAGATTCCACGGCTTATAGCTGAGTTATCTGCCTTTGAATTTACAAGAATGCATAAATCTTGCATTGTCACCGCTCTAGCACCTTCATTTTGCATCCGATCTTTACTAAACTCATACAGTAATTATCTATTCAGAACACTTTAAACACTGCCACTTAACCAATCAGTGAGGGTTGAGGTCAATTAAGTTTAAACTGCCATTTGTACATTCCACGGGTATTGATGTTAGATTTTTGATTCTTTTATAGGAGAGGGGCATTCCTCTTCTATTTTTCAAAAAACAGCTTCGACATAGATCATTAGCAAACTGCATCGACACATGCAGTACAATTATATATTGTTAGGGCGCTGTTACTTATGTTTATATTTTAAATTGGTATTGTATGTATGTATAGCATATATATATATGATATATAACTGAAAATAAAAATATATACTATGTGCAAAGTTTTTTTCCTGTTATCAAGAATGTCCAATTGTATAACATTAAACATATTTTCTATTGTATTAAACTGCAAAACACTAGAGATAGACAAATGACGATAGAATAGACTGAGAAGACAGAGTTTATTTCCATTTTGAAGTATTGGACTTTCAGATGGAGGTAGAATGTACTTTCAGAGGCTGGTATTATCAATACAATTTAGCATTGTTACGTCTTGGTACCGAATAATGAGTGTCAATCTAAATACGGGTAAAACCATCATTATGTGTTTCAGTTACATACATGACATATAGACAAAACTATATATTGAAATAATGCAGTAGTTTGGTAAGAGATAATCAATGACTCAGCTAGTTCTTGGTGCCAAACCATTCATATACATTTACATCTTGCCTTAAAGCTATATTCATTAGATCGTGTTTTGTGATCTAACTACACTTCTATTGAATACTATGTACAGTTTCAAGCAATATGAAGCTCAGAACCCTTTACGGATTTAATAACACACCGAATCGTCGTGTTTGTCAGCCAAACAGGTTAATACATATTATAAATTCAACCGAACTTAACGCAAGGCTTATATAATGCATGCGTACATTTTATATTTTAGTAAGGTTTTCACTTGTATTTGCGACAGTTACACTTCAAAAATAAATGCCAGTGCCATTTGTACACAGGAAAGCAATAACGAATGAAATGTGTAGCGTTGGATCATATTTTTGAGATAATGGGGTAGTGGTTTATACACACGCCCGCGCGCACGCCCACCCCTACTCTTGCTATCAAATAGTTTTACATGGTTCGTGTTCGTTCGCAGTTTAACGTCATTTTTCAGCACATTGCAGGCTCTTTGACGGTCGACCTTTAGTGGTGAAGACAGAACACCAAGTTATTCATGCGCAGAACCAGTATTGTATATGTACCACCGTCCGCAAGCGATGAGAGGCGGTAAGGTTTCAAACGTAGAGTCTTTACCCTCTCGTCCACGGATGTACCTTATGATACTTTACCGTGCTCGGAGGAGAGACTCCGATATACACAACTGCCTGGTTAAGACAGCGGTGTCAGTCATTCAAGAACAAGTGACTTCCGGATTCAAAATCTAACTTGCTATCCAATATGCCATAAACAATAGTCAATACATTTCTTATTTTTATTTTATTCATTGTCCACACGATATAAAAAAGAAAATCTTCGTTGCTCTTTGGCAGCAAAACGCTATACTTATGTCCGCGAACTATTTATATATGTGCAGAGCCGTAGGGTGACATGTTAGTTCCAGTGTACTTCTACAGGACACTAAAGCCGTAGTGTGTTAGTCAATGACCGGTTTTTTATTATGAACGAATAGTTTCGCCTGTGTAGATATTTTAAACTATCATCTATGTAAACACACCGCTTAGCATTCCTATTAGACAACTTTTCTGACTTGGAGATAGGCTTCGCCGTAAGAATCATAGATTTTATGGTTTAATATTCTGTAACTTCCATTTAAGGGTTTGGTCAATTTAAATATGGCGGTTATTATGCAGGCTTCAGAAACCTCTTCGGAAAGTGAGGATCGAGTCGTGCCGCATACATGCCTTTATTTTCTATGTAGGGCGAGTCATACCTCTATGGTAAGTGTAATGCTGTTGATTAATGACCAACTAATTCTTATCATTCTTAAACCAATACGATAAAAAGGCCGCACCTCCACTCGGCTACGTCCCTGAATACTTAACATGAGTACATAATACGCATAAGACTTCATACAAAAGCTACTGTTGAATATTTCATATCCATTTATCTCCAAATAGTTTACACTATGTGCACCAATACATTAGTCACCTCCCACTTCAAAGCCAGCTTTTTCTCACACCGTTTGATCGTTTCTGAAATAAAATTAGGCAAGATAAAAACATGACTGTGCATTTCAGCTCCAGAAAATCGTTTTTCATAGATTACTCAGCTCCAGAAAATCGTTTTTCATAGGTTAAAATATTTTAACTATTTCAATAAAAAAAAATGTCCCCTTTTAAAAAAAAGAGTTTGTCATTTTTCAACATGGGTTAACAAATTGCATTAAATAGCAATTGTTGTATTTCGACCACTGGTGGATCGACACCTGCGATCCAGTCTAATCCATTGCGCCTGCGCCGAAGCGGGTGACGTCACCATTCACCCGCTAGAAGCCAGTTCGAGCTCACACACCAACCTGTAAAGACATCTGTAAACTCTACTTGCCAAAGTACTCCGTTCCGGAACCAATACTTGGTAAGTATGTACAGATACTTTACAACAATGGCACTGCGAGCAATTGAACTCCCAGCGGAGGAAGGTATTTATGCTTTTTGCCGCTGTGAAAGCGACTTGTTGCACCCCACACACTTCTGAGTGGTGGGGTAATTTGCGTGTTTGGCGCCACATTTGGGCGAAAATATCACGCCACGTCGGCAGTTTACAGCGCTTACAATATTATGTTTTAGTGTGGATTCTTTCCACACTCATTTTATTATTGATAGGAATTAAAAAAACAACAACTAAATTTGAATAGTTTTTATTTTTGAATTTTCCCGTTCACCGCCGGCTGGCCTGGCCAGATGACCAGGTAACTGGCGGAATGAACCAAAAAGTACCAAAATGGTAAATCTAATAGTTATTTAATTATATATATTATTTTTTTTCCATCAACTTTATAATTCTATTTATCATTCCCAGGTGGCATGTGAAATTCACAACCTTTCACACTTTATAGTGTGTAATGTGAAATCACAATTCCATTCTAGGGAGAGTTACATTTATTTAAATAAAATATCAGTTATCTGTGTTGAATGTTTATTTACTAATCTATTTATTTATGCAATTGTTCAAATATCCAGCAAGTCCATATTGTACAGAGTTTCACAACACTATAGTGTGAAGCTGTACAATATATTATTTGTATTAATTTCTTTATGGTATCAATTATTCACAACTACGGTGTGAATTTGTTACAATACATTTATTATTTGTAGTCATTTGTCGATTGTATTAATTATTCACAACTACGGTGTGAAATTGATACAATACGCAATATTGAATAATCACAAATTCGTACTGTGTACTCAATACAAGAAAAATGACACAAAAAATTCAGATCAATTTTTGCATGGAGGCAGAGTTGAATGAACTGCCGGGTTTTAGAGACAAGATGGCTGAAAGAATCATAGTGTTCAGGTCTACAATGGGTAACATTAGTAGACAAAACATCAGCTCCATCCCATATTTAAGGGTGACTGACGAGTTGCTGGACAGAGTTGACTTTTCCAAATATGGCAACCTGTCCGTCAATGTGCCAGCCGACACAATGGAATCCCTATCCTCCATGCAAAATTTTAAAGAGGAAAGCGGGGATGAGGATGACTTGGCTGCACCAGCAAGTAATCCACATGTGGGTACGATGGAGATGGGCAATGTCTCAGATAAACTGGACATTGAAACCACCAACCCAGTGGACGAAGGAGCAAAAGCATTAAGCCCCATAAAGTCAAATCCAAAAGGTCAGCAGCAGGTTATCATTGACCAGGTCACCGAACAAATTAAACATTTCGAGGCGGGAGGGGCTAAACCAAAACCGGGACCTAAGTTCAAACGTGAACCAGAAAAAGGTGAGATGCCCAAAATGGCCATGCCTAAGTTCACGGAGTATAAACCATCCCCGGGTACAACCACGTTTGAAATGCAAAATGCATTAAATAAAGAGAATCATGCCCGAATTGAGAATACGGAAACTGTACTGATTAAGCTATTAGCTAACACAAATAAAAAAAGACGAATAAATAGCAAAGCATACCAACCTTGTGTACCTGTATTGTTGGCGTTAGAACTACCTTGGAATTGGCGATGGAGTACTTTAGCCTGGTTCCCTGACAATGCTTTGCACATTGTGGGAGGCCATGGAATCAGGCTATGTGGTATTATAACGTACTGGATGGAGAAATAATGACTGAATGAGTAAATTGAATTGAATTGAATCTTGTTTAATGACTCATTAATACATAAAAGGTTATTTAGGGCCGCCCCAGAGAGAGAAGGGAAGGTGGTATTAAAGCGTAGTGAGTTGTGAAATAATGACTACACAGAGGATAGGGAATTTGTTATCATAACTTATTGAGTGGTAAAATACTGACAAAATAAGGAAATTAAATTGAACTGAATATTGTTAAACGGCTCATCAACACATTACAGGTTATTTAGAGCAGCCCCAGAGAGAGTGGAATGTTAGTTTGATTACTATAGTGTATAGTACAATTATTCATGTGTGTGAAATTGGCTCGGGGTTCGGGGTTCGACATTCAAACCCCGTTCGAAACCAGTTCGGAGTTCAACATTCAAAGCCAAGTCGGGGTTCGAAATTCAAAACCAGTTCGGGGTTCGACATTCGAACCAATTCGAACCCAGTTCGGGGTTCAACATTCAAAACCAGTTTGGGGTTCAACATTCAAACCCAGTTCGTGATTCAACATTCAAAGACAGTTCGGGTTCAACATTCAAAACCAGTTCGGGGTTCAACATGCAAAGCATGTTCGGGGTAAAACATTCAACACCAGTTCGGGTTCGACATTCGAACCCAGTTCGGGGTTCAACATTCAAAGTCAGTTCGGGGTTCAACATTCGAATCCAGTTCGGGGTTCAACATGCAAAGCCAGTTCGGGGTAAAACATTCAACACCAGTTCGGGTTCGACATTCGAACCCAGTTCGGGGTTCAACATGCAAAGCCAGTTCGGGGTAAAACATTCAACACCAGTTCGGGTTCAACATTCAAAACCAGTTCGGGGTTCAACATGCAAAGCCAGTTCGGGGTAAAACATTCAACACCAGTTCGGGTTCGACATTCGAACCCAGTTCGGGGTTTAACATTCAAAGCCAGTTCGGGGTTCAACATTCGAATCCAGTTCGGGGTTCAACATGCAAAGCCAGTTCGGGGTAAAACATTCAACACCAGTTCGGGTTCGACATTCGAACCCAGTTCGGGGTTCAACATTCAAAGCCAGTTCGGGGTTCAACATTCGAATCCAGTTCGGGGTTCAACATGCAAAGCCAGTTCGGGGTTCAACTTCGGGGTTCGAAATTCGAACCCAGTTGTAGCGGCTACTCCTCTGAAACTATACAGGGTTGATGTTTTGAAACATTACAGAAATGCTGCCCATAATGTCTAGTTGATCCTAGCAAAAATTCACGTTGACGACAAATCTAAGATGGCCGCCAAAGCTAAAAAAAGTAGAATTTAAAAAGCAAGTTTTAGCAACTACTTCTTGAAAACTATAAGTGCTATGGATTCATTTGTGCCTTAATTTATATTAATTAGTATCATTCATAAATATGTTGATGTTGAAAATAGTGAAGTAAATAAAGTATTGAACAAATGAACATGATAATAGACAGATGTGTTGCCAAATATAATGTCAGTTATAATAATAATAATAATAATAATAATAATTATCATTACCCTCAAAAGACCTATCTAAATGGTTTGTTTATTGATTGATTTATTCTCCTGCAATAACTAAATAAAAAAGAGAAGCTGTATGCTCTGCATATTATATTGGACTTTGCCACAGAACTCCTCAACTATTGATTCTTACGGATTCGGGAAGTAAAGAGTACTGGTTCTGCCCAGGATAAGTGGATGGGTCTGCATCCAAAACTAAAATATCGACCCTCATATATTCTCTAAAATGTGCTGACAATGACGTAGAACATTATTCAACTGACAACCAACAATCAACCGTCAACTGCTCTTAATCTTTCATTTTATTTCTCAACTAGCTCTTTAGACTCGGGTTGAGATGTTGGCTGTGTACATTAATTACAATGTTTAAAAACGTTGATCTTTTTGTACAAGAATTCAAATACATTATGATATTGAGTTTAAATGCGAGGGCCAAATAGGCATCACCTTGACGATGATTAAAGTGTATGTTTACACCTGTCATAAATCCAGAAATGTCGTGTCAAGACGGATGCAATATAGCACCTCAACATATCTCGTGTCAAATTTAAAGGTACTCATAGGATTGTAGTTTTGGATGAG
Organism: Cyrtodaria siliqua; assembly: GCA_037043455.1. Taxonomy (NCBI): domain Eukaryota; kingdom Metazoa; phylum Mollusca; class Bivalvia; order Adapedonta; family Hiatellidae; genus Cyrtodaria; species Cyrtodaria siliqua. The sequence goes on from JAWPHD010002743.1 coordinate 51,532, forward strand.
GGAGAGTCCCAATAGGCAGCACCTTTGGAGATGGCGTATGTCCATAGGTGTAAACTGATGTTTTTAGAATACCTGTCATAAATGATGAAATCTCGTGTCAAGAGGTGTACAATACCTCGTGTACAACTGGGATGGAACTTTGAGGTGAGGAAAGGCCTAGCTCAGAATCATCCTAACGATAGTGTGAAGGATGGAAAAGATTTACAACACCTGTCATAAATCAAGTGAAAACGGTTGTTATGCTAATTTGATGAAGGTTGTGTAGAGTTAGTAGCATTTTAAATGTAAAATAAAGGATTACCTTCTAGCACACACCTTTTGGATGTTGTAATTTTTATTGTGATACTGTTGTGTTAAATTGTTCTAAAGTGCACACATAACCAGGTTCAGAAGATATCATGTAATATGGCGTGGTATTCAAGTGTCGCAGCACTATATCTGTTACAAGTGGACAGTATGTAAATACACATTACACCGTAGAATCACACACGTACGCACGCGCACTCACACACGCGTTATTTTATATTTCAAACCATTCTCTCTCTCTCTCTCTCTCTCTCTCTCTCTCTCTCTCTCTCTTATTTATTTGATGTCGAGTTATCTCATTTCTTCCCACTCTTTTACATGTTTGCGCATTGTCTTATATATACCATAACAATGGGTAAATAATACCTGTTTATGTTTAATTCATTAAAAAAAAATAAGATAAGACTACAGTATGTGTTTTACATAAGGTATATTAAGCGAACCATATTTGGTACTTATAGGGAACTGTGTTTAACACATGTTGGGATCTAGGGAACAGTGTAAATACTTTTAGGGATCTAGGGAAAATGGACAAAATACTTTTGGAGAACATTGGCAAACACCTTTGTGGATCTGGGAAACGACAATAAATGTATCATCAATCTCTTGAGTACAAACTCTGACTCAAGACTGAAAAAGTAGATATAAAAGTTCATATGAAAGTCTCGTATAATATAGATTTTCCATCAAATGATAGTACACACATTTGTTTGTATACACATTTCCCCTTTTATGTCATTCGTTAATATAATTAATACATATATATTTGCTGAGTTTGCTGACTATATACCAATACAATTAAGGTATCTATATGAATAAAACACATTTTTTGTTAGGTTATACCATGTCTATGAGTCTTTTTCGTATACGGAATCTCGATCCTTTTCGTGAGGCAATCCGAGAGAATAAAAACACAGAAGTATTCGGTTATTAGTTTTATTTAATATTTTATTTATTTATTTTTCACCACAAACTAATTCTAATAATTAATCTGTTTTTAAATTAATAACATTTATATATAACATGTGTGGGTGTGTGTGTGTGTGTGTGTGCGTGTGTGTGTTTGTTGCTATACACATTATTGATTTTACGAGTCCTTTTCGTAATTCGAAAAACTCCTTGTCGTGGAGTTTTTCGTAAGGTATTTCCGAGTCAAAATACATAAATACATAAGTTTGGTGTAATTTATGATTTTACTACAAACATATAACATTAGTCTGTTTCGAAATTAATGTTTATTTTGTTATAAAGCAATACATATGGATGTTATGAGTCCTTTTCGTAAGCGATAACTCCTTTTCGTAAGGTAAAACACATAAGTTTAAAAAGAAATAAAACAAATTTGATTACATTTATTGTTCACTACAAACATATTCTACAAGCCTATTTCTAAATTCATAATTATTTTTAATATAAAGCTATATATTTTGCTTTTATGAGTCCTTTTCTTAGAGCGAATCTCCTTTTCACACTTTAGGCCTACCCATAAATTTCAGGTTTTAATAATTTGTAATCTTAAAAACTTCTTAACAGATTGCAATATGTGGCATGTGCAAGATTTGCCAAGGCTGTCCTCTGTAGGATTGACACTGACTGTATGAATTCTTATTTTTAATTGTACAAAATAGAGTATATCTAATTCAATATGATGTCATAAGTATGTAACTTGCTTTCCTAGTTTACTGATATTCTGAATATACTTCATGTTATTTATAGTCGGTTCAAAAACTCGTTAAGAGCTTATGTTGTATTGTTTTATGTCTTGCCGACTCAAAATAAAGCTTATCTTATCTTATCACTGTATATTTGTGTCTCTATCACACGTGTTTAATTTACGCCGTTATATATTTACATTACTTCAAGTTGAGTGTCCAATGTCTCATATCGTAATGTACATGATTGTGTCTCTATCACGAGTGTTTATATATATATATAACACTGAGCTATACGCGTAAATAATCTCTAATACTACTAATACTAAGTTGCATTTTGTGATAGATGTGTTTGTATTTGCATTGTTGCCAACAACTCTATCGTTTCCTGACCTTTAACGTACCAAGCGCTCGATCTGTATCTTGCAGTGTGCAGAGCAAGGGTGAGTATATTGCAATGAATCTCGAGAAGATCTAACTGGTCCAGCTTTACATTACAGCCATCAATTAACATCTATAAAGTCTTTTGAGGTAGCATAATTGAACGCTTGTTCCAATTTATTCTTGTCGTTCGAAAAATGTATGTCCCCGTTAGCAATTTCATTTCCGTGTTCGCATACTTGTTCATATATTTTAATGATTTATAAAGATAGGATACATCTACTATAATTTTTTTGCTTCTTTTGCAACTTGTTGATACACAGCGTTTTTTTCATTTTTGTTTTGACAATGGGTTGTTTACTATTTCATCGATATCTCCTGATTCATATTTCCATAATAATCTCTTGATAAACCAACTTGAACTTTTAAGCGATATTACAGCTATCTGTCGCCTAGCTAGTCTCTTCTCCGTACTGGATTCTTGCTGACGACATATACTATTGAAGAAGTTGAGTGCCTTCATATGGAGTTGTTCTTCTACTGGAAGAAATCTTGATAGTATATGTGGTGCAGGGTCGGCTGTCGTTTGATATAATTCTAGTTGTTCCACATATTTCTTAGTAGGTAATATGATTTCTAGTCCATAAAGAAGTACTGGTAGTACATATATTTGATAAGATGTAATGATGTTTTACGATCGAGTCCGGTTTATCCATGTAGTCCTGCAGATAATAAGCTATAACAGGTTCTTCTGACTTTTTTATATTTGCATTTACGGGGTCTGCTATACTATCATTTATTGTTATTGATCTTTGTATTCCTAGATGTTTTGAGTAATTTACTTTTGACATATCCTGATTATTCATTGTGTAGTTTGTAGGTATATATTCCTCTTTTTTGTTATGTTTTATTTGTTGTTCTACAATTACATTTTTTTCTGGTTGTAACTTTTATCTTTGCTTCTGGCTAAAGTCCTACGCCATGTTTATCAACACCTGAGCATCATTTGGGTAGTATAGTTTAAAGTTACATCATCTGCACATGCAGTCGCTGGACACTCAATATCTCCTACTTTTACGCCTGGCACAGAGTGCTGCAGTCGATGTAGTAGTGGGTCGATGTATACTTAAAAGAGATCTGCACTTAATATACCGCATTGTCTTATACCTTGTTCTATTAAGAATGAATCTGAAATTATACCATCCCATTTGATGGATGTTCTGGCTTTATGTGAAGACTTTGATAAGAGTCCAATGTACAACGCCAATTCCACAGTGGTACATTCTCCTCATAACGTGTTTATGATTAACGACATCAAATGCTGATTTTGCATCTAAAAGTATCAAGATATTGAATTATTGTCAAGAAACGACAACTCCAACTCCACCGGCTGCGAGCTCTAACTTTCGCATGACATCGTCACAATAATTTGACCAATCAGTGATCATTAAAATAAAAGACCTCCACATTCTGGTAACGGTAAACTCGGTGTTTATCGTTGGTGCTCAGCTTTAGTCTTTTATAAAACTAGTTTGTAGTGATTCTTATATTAAAAGCTTTAATTTTTATGTACATCTATGCATCTTATTTTGGTGTTGTCTAATTTTAAAACACCAATATGGATACATTTAATTTAAATCATTGTCTAATATTTTATTGTTCATATGAGATTGAGGATAAAGTACCTTTTATTTTCCCCTACTGAATTAGACTGCTACACAGTGTTAAATATAAACGACTGTAAAAGTCCGCCATTATGTTTACCTGCTTTTTTAGGCGTAGCTATTTTCACAGTTTATAGATATCCCACCACCTTACTTCCTTTATGTAAGTGACGCGTCTGCATTATGTAAACAATATTAATTGAAAGACCAATACATCATGATGTAGAGATACAGTTTATCAGCGTGTGTTGCAGCTATCCTTTTTAGGAAGTGAATGCATACGTTTGATGTCTGTGTCTTTCATCATAGCTAGGCGCCCTGCCGTAGTTCGTCCGAAGGTTGTCTGTCCTTTGTTGTTCGCAAATACTTCTATTTATATATATATATAGATATGTAGTAGAAGATAATATCAGAAAACTGTTGTAAAATCTAGTGATGATTGGTCATCATTTAATTTCAATATTTGTTTCATTTCAGATGTTTATTGCGAGCCTATCGATGAGAAACATCTTGCCATTCATTTTGAAGTTGAATGAAAAAAACTAAATTATTTATGTTTTGTTTTTAATTCCATGTATCTCTTAGACGTTTTTCAAAAAAAGTCGGTAAAATCAGAAAATATATAAGTTAAAGTAATAGGATTTAATCATTTAATCATTGCTCGATTGATAAATAGACATGGTGGTGTTCATACTAATCAGGACCAATTAACAGATTAATAAACAATAACTGTGTATACAATTACTGAGCGTGACAAATGATATTTGCAGAAAGCAAATTAATCAGCATATACGTATCATTAATTATATCCTTATGATTAGAAGTTGTATACATTGTGAGAAATTCCTTGATTGATTGATTTATAAAGTAAAGTTCTGAACAGAACAGAACACTCTTTTATTTTGTACAATAGTAATAATGTACTGATTGATTATTTTAAACAATTAACAGATTAACAAACATTCAGTGTTTATACACTAAGTGTGCACGGCAGCACTTCTGTAATTAGCATGTTTTCTTCACACGTGCGGTCAGTCGGAATGCAAACATAAGTTTAATGATAGCAGCGGGTCACCTATAAGTTGGTAAAGATAAATAAAACAATATTTAGCAATATTCGGCATACAATTATCATTAAATTGCTTTGTAATTAAATTTGTAAAGTAAAGTTAAAACATATTGTTCAACAATAGAAAAAACTAGGAATGTACATATATTTAAAACAGCCGCCTGTTTTCTTTTGCAGCGCCGGTTTTTGGCAAAAACAGCAAGAAATTCCGAATGAGCTAGGGCGCTTTCGACTATATCATATGAAAGCACATATCAAATGATTGTAAAATTATATTCTATTTTATCGGTGACACTTTAATTTTTCCTAGAAATTTGACGCGAAGAAGCCTATTTCCCCATGGGAAAGGGTCTCATGGGAAAGGGTTTTTCCCATGGACCCTTTCCCATGGGACAAAATATTCCCATGGGAAATGATTTGGGCAGTTTTCCCATGGGAAAAACAAAAAGTATTTATCTTTCAATATAATGTCAAAATAGTATGCGACTTTCATATTTAGAGTCTATGACGAAGTTTTACAGTGACACGAGCACTTTGATATTTTCCCATGGGAATATTTTCCCAGTACAGTGTGGAACTATGATGCCATAGTGTTCGGACGCTGTGGTTTCTATAGGACCCTATATCTCATTTTTGATACATAATAAACACTAGAATATGCTAAAAATATGATCGTTTTACTCAATGATTTTGGTTTCACTTACAACATAAGTCAATACTGTAAATGTTGTTGTCGTCACATTCTTTGATTTCACTCATTGTCAAAAGTATCCTCGGTCATATTGAAGCAAACTCTTAAAAGGGTAAACTCAGGTATGGTCTAGGAAAAATCTCACTGAATATGATATGCAACACAATCCATATAAACCTTCTTATCAAATTGTGCGAAAAGCAAATTGTGTGAAAAGCGAAAAGAGTTCACTGAATTAATCATATATATTACTAGTCAAAATGTGCCCTTTTCTACATTATCATCGCAGTTAATCTCCATAACACTCGAGTCAATTTTGCTGATTGTAAAAATTATCAAACATCTAATTGTAACAAACCTGGTGACAGATTGTCTCCTGGATAATCATATTTCTTAACATTAATTAAAGTGCATTTTTACATTTTACCAATGACAGTTACAGACTTCATAATCAATCACCATAATCGGATGTCTAAGTAACCGATGATCAGTGAGTTACAATTGATTAATCATTACAACGCGTAAACTTTGGCAATTCAGCTAAGAAGATCACTTGGAACAAATAATAATTATCTTAGTTCACACTGGTTTTGATTTGTGATTGATTTATGCTGCTTTCAGCTGAACCGTACCATTAATGTTTGACGGTGCACTCGGTCTTTATCTGTATTTCATTCCATTGTTTATGTGCTATAATACAACTTATGAAATATGCGAAGAGCTGCGTCTTTTTCCTCAGTATCTCATGTCTGTAACTTGGTTGAAAAACATCAAGTCTCTATGTGTTTTGAACACCTCAAGCCCCTGCTGTTGGATTATTTTACATCTCCATGGGGTTGAAATATCTCGGGCCTATATCTGTTGTAATATGTTTTGTATCCATGTGGTAGAAATATCTTAGATCTATGTGGTTAAAATATCTGAATCTGAAGCATCTGTGGTTGAAATATATATTTTCTCTATGCGGCTAGAACATTTTATTTTTTGGTCTCTGCATGGTAGAAATATCTCGGGTCATTCAGTATGTTGATGAAGTATCTTGAAGTGGTTGAAATATCTTAGATCTCCTTTTGGTTGAAATCTATCAGGTCTCTATTGGTTGATATATCTCTTAGTCTCTTTAAGGTTGAAATATCTCAGGTATATATGTGGCTGTCTAATATAACAAGTATATGTTGTTGGAATACTTTATATCTCTAGATGAGATTGATATGTAAAATCATGTCATGTGTCAGTGTTGTTTGTTAATATCACATCACTACGTTGTTGGGATCTCCCATGTACATATGTGGTCAGTAAATCTTACATTTTTATGTGGTTGATATGTGGCTGACATATCTTACACTTTTATTCTGTTGAAATATTTCACGTCTTTATGCCATTGGAAGGTCTCGTATTTCTATGTAGTTGAAAAGTCTCGCGTCTGTATATGGTTAAAATATCTCTTGTCCTTTTTCATTTGGAATATTTTTAGTCTCTCATTGTTCAAGTGGTTGGAATATTGTATAGGTTTCAGCATTGAGAATATAGTATGACTCGATGTTGCTGGAATATCTATCTGTCACTGGAGTACATTGAGTGAACCTGAAATTAAATATAATTTATAAAATAAAGTACTTGTTAAGTGACCATTACAAAAATATTAAGATGACGACAGCGCAAGGTTGTTCTACTGGTTAACATTTTCGAGAAAGTGACATATACCTGTATTATTTTCCTCTATTCCTGTTTATTTAGTATAATCAAAACTTATGCAGTAGAACATTTCTTACCATTCTGGGCATATAAACGCAATGATGAATTGGTGCTAGGCCATAGGCTTTATTTTACGCTCTCATGCTTAGTAAAACTTTGATTAATCTTCGATAATTCGAGAGAGATCATCTTTAAAACAAAAGGCCCAAGAGGGCCTGTGGACGCCCTACTGGCTAAACATAAAGTTTATGTATAATATCATTCAACCGGAACTTGGCGATGATATACGCAACTAGGCTTGGTACTGATCTTCCCTGCCAAGTTTTGTTGATATCCAGCCAGAGGTTCAGGAGAACTAGTCCGGACAATGTTTGTGTATTAAACCCTTTAAAGGGCCATAACTTTGTTAAAAATCATTCAACCGGAACACGGCCATATTTTGCACAACTAGACCTGGAACTGATCATCCCTAAACAGTTTCGTTTAAATCCGGCCAGGGCTTGAGGAGAACTAGTCTGGACAAAGTTTGTGTATTAAAACCTTTAAAGGGACATAACTCAGCCAAGATCATTCACCCGGAACTCGGTGACGAAATGTACAACTACGCTTGGTACTGATCATCCCTAAGAAGTTTCACTGAAATACGCCCAAATGAAGGCTCTTTCGTTTTAATGAGACCACAATATAGCACATTTTAGAAAATCAAGGGCCATAACTCCTGTGTAAATGGTCCAATCTGGAGGTTTTTCAAATTTGTCAGAGCTTATATTGATATTAACAATCTGGTAAAGTTTGGTAAAAATCGGATGAAAAATGAAGGCCTATCATCTTAACAAGGCAAAAAATAGCATTTTTAAATAAATCAAGGGCATAACTCTGCTGTTACAGGTCCGATCTGGCTGGTTAAAGAAAAAAAAAAAAAAAAAAATAAAAAAATAAAAAAAATAAATAAAAAAATACAAAAAAAATGATTTTTTTTTTAAAAATAAACAAGAGGTCAATGACCTTGAAGCTCTACTGATAGGATTTTGATAGCTAGATCAGCATTCCTGTGAAGTTTCATGAAAATCCGTCAAGTAGTTTCAGAGGAGTAATCGTTACAAGTTTTCATTATATAATTCTATGTAAACAAAGATGGCCGCTGGCAGCCATATTTAACGTCGCATCAAAATAATTTTCGACAAGGATCAACATCATTCCATATTGATCATTTTAGAAGAAGTCCCATATCAATATCACTTTTAGTTTTCAAGAAGTACTCGCTACAAACTTGTTTTTTGAAAATCTATTTTTCTATGTAAACAAAGATGGCCGCTGGCAGCCATGTTTAACTTCGAATCAAAACGATTTTCGACAGGGACCGACATCATGTCATGCTGATCATTTTAGAAAATGTCCCATATCAATATCCCTTAGAGTTTTCAAGAAGTAGTCGCTACAAACTTGTTTTTTAAAAATCTATTTTTAGATTTGGCGGCCATCTTCGATTTCACATCAACATGAATTTGTAAAGTTTCATGAAAATCCATTCAGTAGTTTCAGAAGAGTCGTCGCTACAAAAAAAGTTTACGAACAGACAGACAGACGGACAGACGCCGGACCACGGCATAAACTCTGCTGATCTCTGATCAGTAGAGCTAATAAAAATTTAAACGAAAAAAATTATAATAATAAAAAAAATCAAAAAAGATCTGATAAAGATCAAATGAAAAATAAAGGCAATGTCGTATTAATTATAGATTTTTTAACGAATTCATGGGCCATAACTCTGCTGTTACTGGTCCGATCTGGCTGGTTTTTGAACTTGTCCAAGCTTTCATTGATATTAACAATCTGGTAAAGATCGGATGAAAAATGAAGGCCCTATCATCTCAACGAGGCAAAATATTGCACTTTTGACTAAATCAAGGGCCATAAATCCTCTGTTACTGGTCCGATCTGGCCTGTTTTCGACCTTGTTCGAGCTTTCATTGAAATTAACAATCTGGTAAAGATCGGATGAAAAATGAAGGCCATATCGTCTTAACAAGACAAAATATAGCATTTTTAATTAAATCAAGGGCCATAACTCTGCTGTCACTGGTCCGATCTGGCTGGTTTTTGAACTTGTCCAAGCTTTCATTGATATTAACAATCTGGTAAAGATCGGATGAAAAATGAAGGCCCTATCATCTCAACGAGGCAAAATATAGCACTTTTGACTAAATCAAGGGCCATAAATCCTCTGTTACTGGTCCGATCTGGCCTGTTTTCGAACTTGTCCGAGCTTTCATTGATATTAACAATCTGGTAAAGATCGGATGAAAAATGAAGGCCATATCGTCTTAACAAGACAACAATAGCATTTTTAATTAAATCAAGGGCCATAACTCTGCTGTAACTAGCCTGATCTGGCTGGTTTTCAAACGTGTCCGAGCTTTCATTAATATTACCAATCTGATACAGTTTGGTAAAGATCGGATGAAAAATAAAGGCCCTATGGTCTTAACGAGTCAAAATATAGCATTTTTAACTAAATCAAGGTCCATAACTCCGCTGTTACTGGTCCGATCTGGCCGTTTTTCGACCTTCTCCGACCTTTCATTGATATAACCAATCTGGTAAAGTTTGTTAGTGATCGGATGAAAATGAAGGCCCTATCGTCTTAACGAGGCAAAATATAGCATTATGGCCATGACTTTGCTGTTACTGGTCCAATCTGTCTGGTTTTTAAACTATTGCCATGTGTCCCTTTAAGATAGGATGCGCATGCCATTTTTTTTTTTACATAAAGCTGAGAATAATATACATAAATACTAAATTTATAACTGAGGTCAAATTTAAGGAAACATATACAATCATCATATCAAATTTATATCATTTTTGGATTATTTTCTATGGAGACAAATACACACATCTTCAAAGAAAGATTACCGTACCACAATGATATTATTATTAGTATTATTATTATTATTATTATTAACAAACTGTGATTCAGATTTTCACATATATGCCTGCATGGTCACATTAGCATGTATATGCATGTTTCAACTTCACCTGTATTTTGTAATAAAAATTGAACTGAATGTTGTTTAACAGCTTATCAACACAGTAGAGGTTATTTAGAGCCGCCCCAGAGAGAGGGGAAGGGTACATAGGAATCCGGGAACCGTGCCCTACTCTTATTATCGAATATATTCCTATGGTTCTTTAACATGCTCGGAGAAGAGTCCGAAAACGGGACTGCCCGGATTACGTCCCCATTAGACGGACGAGGCTAAGGGAAAGTGTCTTCCCCAAGAACACACCGACGACTCAGTGGCACCACGGAGGATTGAACCCGGGGCCTCCGGTTGCAAATCCGCAGCGCTACCGACTGTGCCACGCCAGCCAATGAATTAACAACTTCTGTTATTTAAGCAAATACACAAATGTGTAACACCCTGTTTTTCCTACTCCTCCATGTTATGCCAAATAAACAGATCAAACACTGTGATCGACTTATTTCTATCCATTCGTGTTTTAGCGTATAATGGTCATGCTCAATCGGTGGTTGTAGCATTTGCAAACCCTTGTCGACATATTGTCACCTTTTGAAGTGTGGTACCAAATATAATTCAGTCATGTTGACATATTGTTTCCTTTTGAAAGGCAGTAAACAATATAATAGTGTGTGAAATGAACGCGCCTTTTAATTTTTATATGAAATCTGGGATGAAAATTGACATCAGGGCCCTGACAAAATGGGTGCTAAATCTGAGTTGTTGCTTGTTGGTGACACAATGATTAAGATTTGTTAAAAATGTAAATGTAGGAATTCAATTTTTTTTTATTGTAAAACAATGATGGATACAGGTAAGTGAATATCATGTTATCTCTACGAACATCTTAAAATTGAAAAATACGTGTTTGTATGCTAAGTTTTCCTTAAATTCAAACTGAGCCAAGATATCTATTGAAAAATGCATGATAATGCTATAATCAACCACAGGCCTAATAACATTATTAATATGTCTGATATGACTGTGAATCAACCCGCAAGTTTGAACATCATGCCATAAATAAATTGAAATTGTTAATTTCAAAAAGGTATCAAACTTTTAATAAATAACGCGTTCTGTTTTATTTTTTTACAAATTCAATACAAAAATTTGAGATCTAAATATTTATTTTTTTGAAAGTAAAGACTTGTAGCCAACTCTAAATACAATACCAATATAATCAGATCATGAGTTTGAACATCATGCATGTCATTACTAAAGAAGCAGTTAGATTTAAATAAAATGCACATTATACAGTAAAAAAGAGTATGATAATGGACCTTTGGAAACGGCCGAGCACGACACTTACGAAATATTACAGTCTCGGTTTGACACTTGATAATAAAAAACGCGTTCATATGTTAAACCATTTTCAGTAAACATATTTTATACCAAAAAAACGCTTTTTTGATATCAAATGCCAGATATTGCATCTTCTCAACAATACCAATACCGTATAATCCCTAATATATGCCACTCCCCTAATAAACGCCCGAACCCTCCACACCCAACATCTCCCCTACCATTTTTTCAGAAAATATATTTTTAAAATCCCAAATTAACAATGGAACATGTATACAAAATCACTAGAAAACTTAAAATCCGATGCATTGATTGACCGACATGCAGACTGGTTTTCTTGGTTAAGAAAATCATTAAATAATGTCTGTTTAAAAGTTAAATTATGTACTTTTGGTCTCAATTTTCAAAATGTTACACCCTGGGGGGTGCTTATTAGGAATTATACGGTATATCTGATTTGTTATTTCTGAAAATTGCTTAAGAAATAAAGGAGGAGTTTTAATTCAAAGTCAGTATACATTTCATTTTTTAAAGAAGAAAAGTGTCCTTTTTTATCCAATTTCAATTTACAAATGTTCACACAAAATGAGCGTTGTCTTAACATCCAAGACCTGAACCCGAATCTACACAATAATGCCATTTCAAACAATTCACCATTTTCAAAATATTGCCGTAAATCAACGAGGAGTTTGATTTAAAAAAGCGTACCGACATTTGACATGTTAATAATGAATGCGTCCTATTTGTCATAACTGGTACCATCTTGCATACCTTAGACTAATCGGGGAACCAACTGGTACTCTGTTGTAAACCGCATAGTAATCAGGGAACCAGTTTAATAGCCATTTGGCGGATAAATATATAGGTAGTTTTGAATCCAGAGTATTTTTGAATATCAAATATATTACCTTAGTTAAAATGTTAAAACATTTATAATATTTGCTAAAATATCTTAGAAACAGAGTTAAATGAATTACCCAACTTTCAAAAAACATAGTGAAAAAAAAGCATCTTAGAAATTGAGTGAAATGAATTAACAAACTATAAATCAAACAAAAAAGGTCATTAAGATTAAATTTATGAGTAGTATAAAAATATAAATAGTTAATGTATCTTCATATAAGAGCCACATAAACTCAGTTCTCTCAATAAGGTTGAGCTTTGAAAGTGATGTTTTTTTATTGATGTTATTTGTATTGTTTTTGGGGAATTCCAATTTTAGATTTTTCGTAGAGCTGAATTTTCAATGGATAAAAACTTATTTTCTTGATATAATTCCTAACCTAAAATTGCTTTTTAATTGTCAAAATGCTTGATAATCTGATGAATACTAAAAAAAATAACAATATCTCACCCATAAAATGCTAGAAGGAATTAACAATTTCCACTGTCCAAAGCATACACTATTAAATAGGTCTTATTTATAACCATAAATAGTTATGCAGTTAATTATGCTGATATGACAAACCCCACATGTTACTTCTTGAAACTAAACTCCTCCCTGGTCAAGACAAGGTATTGGCCAGATCTGATTGGTTATTATAATCAAAGATTATCCCGTGATCTATGACAGGCGAGGTATGCATGGCCAGGGGTCTTCCACTAAGTAGTTACCATATATGAGAAAGATCCGATGAGCTGTTATTTGGCATTTACAACATGTTTACATGGGATTAATCTGTTTCACCAAAATAATAAAAAAATCAGCTTGGCTGGATATATTAAAGAATACTGAAAAGGTACTGAAATGAAATTAAACAAATGGCAGATCATATTTTTGCTTTAAATGTGCCAAATGTAGTATTTATAACTGTTCATGGTTTAAGTACTTTAGTTAGTACAACATTATGGCGCCAGACAGGGATGAACATGCCAGGCTCATCTTCCATTTACATCTAGATAAAAATATGGAGAATCGGCCTAGAACCTTCTAATCTGCAGAACTGCAGAGTTGCTGCAAATTCTATTGTAAACACTCCATTTACGATGTAGCCACGTTTCCACATTTGCATATACGGTGTCATGAAGAAGACCTTGAATGAGCATGATAAAAAATGACAAATTGTACATGAAGTGGGGATGTAAACTGGGCTTTCCCATGTATCAGAATTTATCCTCAGAGCATGTTAAAGAAAAATAGAAATCTATTCAATACTAACTAAGAGTAGGACTGGTTCCTGGATTAGTACATATCCGTCCCCTGTATCTGGGGCAGCTCTAAATGACCTTTAATGTGCTGATGAGAAGTTAAACAACATGCAATTTATTTCAATTTGAAGTGTTAAAAACCATACAATCATGTAGATAAAATTAAATCCCAGTATTTTACATTCAAATAATATATTTTTAATCAAGTTTCATTTCATAATTTACTACATATAAACAGAAGATGAGGTTTATATAATAAATCAATAGTCGACTATTTATAAAACTTTGTTATTTGATATATGCAAGTTTTATCCAGAATATATTTTCATTTCTATATTGCATTTGCCTAATTTATGGGATTTCATGTGCATGCTGCATCTTTCAAAAATGGAATAGTAAATAGTTTACCCTTATATTGATGGAGTGTTAATAACTTATTAATTATGAGCATAATAGTGAAAAAAAAAACATGAAAGGAGAAACCTGGAAATTGCCGAACTATTCTCAATCTATGTGTAATTTATTTGAAATACAATAATTTATCAACTGATGCTTTCTGGCATTATGTTGTGTATTGTCTATCATAAGTCCTTTCTTATTGCCTACCATAAATTATCTTTAATAAAGTTGTATATTTTAACATAAAACTATATATTTTCTGCAAAACAGAGTAATTTGCTTGGTTTCTAAATGATTTTATCGACAATTTAATTTTTGAGAAAATTAAGTTTCGACTTCTTCGTTTTATCAATGCATATGTACAATGTTGCATTGGGTGCAATATCAAAAATAAATAATGGAAACAGACCACTATGGATTAATTTTAAAAAAGGATAATGACAAACTGTAATGAAACTAAAGATCACTCAATTATAATCATGTTGTTGTTCCTAACTGTTTTAATTTATCAAGTTTATTGGTATAATCATGTTGTTGTTCCTAATTGTTTTACTTTATCAAGTTTATTGGTATTAAGTCAATGCATAAATTCTGTATTTATTTAACCAGTACAACCAGGGAGTAAGTATACAGGGAGGAGACACGGATTCATAAACACTCTAGTTTATCAATTTATGTTGTCGCGCTAGAACATCGCCATTACCATTTTATCAATACATGTAAATCGATCGTAAGCGTGTATACGTTACATTTGAAAAGTTAAAATTTCAACCAACATCTCAAAATAGGCAGTTTTTACAGTCTCTTTTTTACTGCTTTCTGTTATAATCAACATCACGAAATTACCTTCTTGATAAAGATAAATATGTCTACTATTCATTTTTTTGTTATTATTACTGCCTAATATAACCCGTACTTCGTATTTCGTTTGCAATAGCTAAACACCATTTTTAATTTGAAAAATTGAACATTTCAGCTGATATCTCAAAAGAGGCATTTTCATCACCTCTTTTTAGGCTTTGTTTTATAATCACCACCGTGAAATTACCTTCTTGACAAAGATAAATATTTATTGTAAACATTTTCATCCGTGAAAGATTGGAATTTCTCAGTGAAAGAATATTCATAATGGCTAAATATTATTAACCAACTCCGAACACAAAAATAACTAACTGTGACACTGAGTTATGACGTCATTAAAGTGTGCTGACGTCGACGTCATCTGCCAATAGCGTTCAATAAAGCGTAGAATTTCGGTTAAAATCATGCACAGATGATTTAAAATGTAATAAACAGATTATTTAACTGCTATGTTCGATTATAGGGAAATCCATCACCATCACTCGATCGTAGACGTGTTTTGTTCTGTTTTATTTTCACTTGTAACCGGAGGCCCCGGGTTCAATCCTCCGTGGTGCCACTTAGTTTCGTCGGTGTATTCTTGGGCAAGACACTTTCCCTTAGCCTCGTCCGTCGGATGGGGACGTAAACCGGGCGGTCCCGTGTATCGGTCTATCCTCGGAGCAAGTTAAAGAACCATAGGAATCTATTTGATAATAAGAGTAGGGCACGGTTCCCGGATTCCTATGTATCATTCCCCTCTCTCTGGGGTGGCTCTAAATAACCTTTACTGTGTTGATGAGCCGTTAAACTACATTCAATTTCAATATGTTTTTCACTCACTCGCATACGCTCGTTCGTAAAAGAACCAAACGTCTACCATCTCCTACCATTTCCCTATAATCGATCCCAGCAGTTAAATAATCTCTATGTTTACTATTCACTTTTGATTATTATAATATAACCCGTAGTCTCGTATCTCGTTCGCAATAATATACACTGTTAAGCATGACAGAGGATCCGCCTTTTGGATTACTTCAATTATGAAAGCTGAAGGTAATTTTTAAATAAAACGAACGCATGGCAATCTTGATTTTGTTTAATTGCAAGATAGTTTTTTTCTGCATTTATCTAACCGTGCATATTTGCTGTAAGTTGAATCGTTTTTGCATAATTTTGATTATTTTCAACCACTAATACATTTCAAACTTTGGTAGAATAATATGAATTGAAATGCAAACACTTTGGTAAAATAAGAAAAGTTGCATTACCTTTTATTTGAAAGTAAATTATCAATATTATTGGATTAACAAACTATGGTTACGGTAGTACCTTTAAAAGTCAAGGCATATTGTAATCAAAAACCAAGTATTAAAATATATAAAAATATGTAAAATATATACTTACATCAGGTGGTCTATTTAATAATATTTTATTCATGTATTATATATAATTCAAGTTTTTTTTACTGCCTTATATCCTGTGCTGTATTAAATACAGTTGTGTCTTATCAATCACCCTTTTTGGACCCCTTCAAGGCCTGTGGTAACACGAAACCGGTAACACAGAAGTGTGCCATGAATTTTATAACTAATAAGATGATTACATAACAGGGACACACCATAAACCACTAATTGAGCAGCACCAAGTGCCAGTGATTGACAGCATGGGGTATTGAATCATATGCCACTGGTGCGGTCATGCTAGAATGAAAATTGATATATAGGGCCCTGGGTCATATTATCACTTCAA
This sequence comes from Cyrtodaria siliqua, assembly GCA_037043455.1. Taxonomy (NCBI): domain Eukaryota; kingdom Metazoa; phylum Mollusca; class Bivalvia; order Adapedonta; family Hiatellidae; genus Cyrtodaria; species Cyrtodaria siliqua. The sequence goes on from JAWPHD010002743.1 coordinate 68,451, forward strand.
CAATTACAGATATTAAATTGTTTAAATTGTCTGCACTCAGCAGCTGAGATCAATTGTCTATTTTAATTTAAAAAAAATATAAAAAAAGAAAGGACAAAAACACACACATTAATATGGATATATATGTACACTGGATTTGAAACTCACTATACGCCCCTTGTTAATTCCCGATTTATCCGACGAATGGTCAATAAGCTGGTTCCCTGATTATTCTGCGGTAAACAATAGGGTACCTGTCAGGGTAACAGGTGCGCGGTGGCTATTTTTGACGCGATCGATTATCCCGAAATGAGTTGATGACATAAAGCTGAATTTTTAACATACTACTTCACGATCTATTTCAAATATCGAGGTAAGTTATTTAAATTCGCATGTATTGCTTTTAATTTATTGAAAGAAATTATGGAATTCATATTATAACTTGGATTTTAGCGGCGAAAATACGCTCGATAGCTGTGTGGATTTTCTTTTTTCTACAGTTTCGCCATTTGCGGCTTGAAATCGATCACCAACATCCTGTTATTTGGAACACAAAACAACCCTTTGAATTACATCTGTTTCCGCCCTTCTAAGGGGACAATATGCCTAAATATCGCGCACGACCACCTTGTATATTCGGTATGACACCTCTGACTTAGAGGTGGAAGGGTGTAATAAAAACAGACACGTTGACCGCACTGTATATTCGGTATCGAACGGTGTTAATTAGAAGGCGCCAGATGTGCAATATGGAACAATAGACCACTAAATCCATCATAGTTTAATAGTTTAATTAAACAAGGCAATTGAAGCCAAAATCAAGTCGAATTACCTAATGAGCCAGCGAACTTATGTACTTACATGTATCAGTATGCATGTATTTTTACAATTTGCAGAGTCACATGATCATTGTCGCAGTTTCACCTACGGTCATATTATTTATTTTGTTTATTAAAGTTAAAACAGAAGTTTCTTTATAGAACGTAGAATTATCTCTCAGCTTTTATTTGAATTAGCCAGCTAGTTTAAATACTTTTCCCAGAAGAAATAATTTAGCAACGATATATATATATATATATATTTAATTTGTCGAGTCACGTCACTGTCGCAGTTTCACATACGGTCAAACGATCGTAATTGTTCTTATTTAGTTCGTTTTAAGTAAAGCTAAAACCAACATCACTGTATAGAATAAAGAATTATCGTTCAACTCGTATTTGAATTAGCCATCTAGCTTAAATACTTTTCCCAAAATAAACAAATCAGCAACAATATGTATATATATATATTTTTAAATTTGCCGAGTCACGTCACTGTCGCAGTTTCACATACGGTCAAACGAACGTAATTGTTCTTATTAAGTTCTTTTTTAGTAAAGCTAAAATAGGCATCACTGTATAGAATATATAACTATCCTTCAGCTCGTATTTGAATTAGTAGCCAGCTAGCTTAAATACTTTTCCCAAAATAAACAAATCAGCAACGATATGTAAATATTTTTTTTTTAAATTTGCCGAGTCACGTCACTGTCGCAGTTTCACACACGGTCAAATGAACGTATATTTTAGTTATTTAGGTCGTTTTTAGTAAAGCTAAAACCACCATCACTGTAACGAATAAAGAATTATATTTCAAATCGTCTTTAAAATAGCCGGCCATCGTAAATACTTTCCACAAAACAAATCAATTAACAACGATATGTATACTAGGTTTTCTTACATTTGATCAATTCGTAAGACGGTGCGTAACTTAGCGCAATGCGCATGCGCCATAATACCTTACCTGTACGCGCAAGTATTCATGGGTAAATTATTATTCGGCGGATAAATTGGATTTACGACATGTTTCAAATCCAGTGTATGTAGATCTATGACATTAATAATCTTTTGCTTCAAAAATAACAGAAATGTGAAACATAGTTGAATCTAACACTTTGAGGAATTCAAAATGATTTAGTGTGTGCACAAATCCTGTCTTGCTCTAAAATAAATGATTTTTTTTTTAAATCTTAGTCTTTATTACTGGATTTCACAGATCTTAAATAACAAATTTAAAAATTATTAATATATCTGTGTTTGGCTTTAATGATAATAAAGTGCCATTCCACAAGTTACATTTAAAGACACTAACCTTCATAATAAAAACAAAATTATATTTAAAGACATTTTCTATAGTTTTTTCTGCATAACAGATTTTCTTTAAACTTTTTGTACAGTAATTCTGTCATATATATAGACAGAAAAGGCAAAAATATTGGTAGGTCACAATGATTGTTAAAATTTTAAAAAATAACTTGTAATGCCACCGTCATGTCAATCTGTCCAAAAAGTTGAACAAGTCCAGGAATAGCTAAATAAGACATTTTTGAAACCTAGTCATTTATTCATTGGTCACAATTCTGCAAAAATTGTATTAAAGTAAAGAACATTTAATTACAATAACATACAATAACATTTAAATCTCGTCTTTATGTAAAACCTATATTTTTTTACAAAATCTGTTGAGACCATTACCACAATTTATGCAGAAATTAGCCCATAATGATACAATTTCCTTCTTTTTTGTATGTTCCCAATAATAGAATTTGTTTAAACTTTCCAAGCACATAGTTTAACATATATAAAAACAAAATGTGCAATAAAAATGATAGGTCCCCATGCTTGTTTAGAAAAGAAAATTGAAACCCATACCCCTACGCTAAAAGGCCAAGTTTTGTATGAAATTATAAAGAAATGGTATATTTTCCTTTTTTGTTATGTTCCTAATAACAGAATTTGTTCAAACTTTTTGAACATATATTTAGACAATATTTGCAATTAAATTGATAGGTCACCATGCATATTGAGATTTTATATTGGTTTTTGGAACCGTACCATTATGCTTAAATCTTTTAATTTTGTTGGAATTTTTACAAAATACTATATTTTTCTTTTTTTATGTATCTAATAATAGGCCTTTATTTAAATAAAGACATTAAAAAAAAATTAAAAACAAAGACAATTTTTTTTTTAAAAAAAATAAATAAAAAAAGACAAAAAATACGACTAGACATCAAAAGCAACATTCCTGTACATTTGTAGGAAAATCCTTCCAAAAGTTTTAGAAGAGAAAGCGCCCAAAAAAGCTGCGCATGGAAAACTACAGAAAATGCCTTTAAAACCATTCATCAAAACTCTATACAGGTGTTCAGGTCCTATAATAATGTATACAGTATATATATATGAGTAGAAGTGGTACTGAGTAGTAGAAGTAATAGCAACAGTAGTACCAGTAATATTAGCAGTAGCAGTAGTATTAGTGGTAGTAGTAGCAGCAGTAGAAGTAGTAGTACTGTTGGTAGCAGTAGTAGTAGCTATAGTAGTAGTAGTAGCAGCAATAGAAATAGTAGTAGTAGTAGCATTAGCAGTAGCAGCAACAGTAGCATTTGTAGCAGAATAAGTAGTAGTAGTCCTAGTAGTAGAAGTAGTAGTAGTAGTGGTAGTAGTAGTCTAAGCAACACTAGTAGCAGTAGTAGTAGTAGTAGTAGTAGTAGTAGAATGAGTAGAAGTGGTAGTAGAAGTAGTAGCAACAGTAATAGTAAAAGTAGTAACAGCAGTAGAAGTAGTAGTTGTAATAACAGCAGTAGTATTAGTAGTAGTTGTAATAGCAGCAGTAGTATTAGTAGTAGTAATAGTAGTAGTAATAGTAGTATTAGTAGTAGTAATAGTAGTAGTAATAGTAGTAGTAGTAGAAACAGTAGTACCAGTAGTAGTAGTAGTAACAGTAGTAGTAGTAGCAGTAGTAGTAGTAGTAGTAGTAGCCTTAGTAGCTGCAGTAGAAGAAGTAGTAGTAGTAGTAGTAGCAGAAGTAGCAGTAATAGTAGTAGTAGTAGTAGTAGTAGTAGTAGCAGAAGTAGCAGTAATAGTAGTAGTAGTAGAATGAGTAGAAGTGGTAGTAGTAGAAGTAATAGCAACAGTAGTACCAGTAATAGTAGCAGTAGCAGTAGTATTAGTGGAAGTAGTAGCAGCAGTAGAAGTAGTAGTACTAGTGGTAGCAGTAGTAGTAGCTATAGTAGTAGTAGTAGCAGCAATAGAAATAGTAGTAGTAGTAGCATTAGAAGTAGCAGCAACAGTAGCAGTTGTAGCAGAATATGTAGTAGTAGTCCTAGTAGTAGTAGTAGTAGTTGTAGTAGTGGTAGTAGTAGTCTAAGCAACAATAGTAGCAGTAGCAGCAGTAGTAGTAGCAGTAGTAGTAGTAGTAGTAGAATGAGTAGAAGTGGTAGTAGAAGTAGTAGCAACAGTAATAGTAAAAGTAGTAGCAGCAGTAGAAGTAGTAGTTGTAATAGCAGCAGTAGTATTAGTAGTAGTTGTAATAGCAGCAGTAGTATTAGAAGTAGTAATAGTAGTAGTAATAGTAGTAGTAATAGTAGTAGTAGTAGCAACAGTAGTAACAGTAGTAGTAGTAGTAACAGTAGTAGTAGTAGTAGCAATAGTAGTAGCCTTAGTAGCTGCAGTAGAAGAAGAAGTAGTAGTAGTAGCAGAAGTAGCAGTAATAGTAGTAGTAGTAGTAGTAGCAGAAGTAGCAGTAATAGTAGTAGTAGTAGAATGAGTAGAAGTGGTAATAGTAGAAGTAATAGCAACAGTAGTACCAGTAATAGTAGCAGTAGCAGTAGTATTAGTGGTAGTAGTAGCAGCAGTAGTAGTAGTAATAAGAGTAGTAGTAGAAGCAATAGTAGTAGCCTTAATAGCAGCATTTGAAGAAGCAGTAGTAGTAGCATTAGCAGCAGCAGCAACAACAACTGTAGCAGTAGTAGTAGCAGCAGTAGACTTAGTAGTAGTAGTAGTAGTAGTAATAGTAACAGTAGTCGTAGTATTATCAGTAGAAGTAGTAGTAGTGGTAGTAGTAGTAGTAGAATCAGTAGCAGAAGCAGCAGTAGCAGTAGTAGCAGTAGTAGTAGTTGTAGTAGCAGCAGTAGTAGTAGCAGCAGTAGTCTGGTTTGGGGTTGTCAACTATTTTTTCAAAACGTTTGGCCCTCAATAATTTAAACCTTCCTATGCCCTGATTATTCGTATAAATAATTTAAAAAACATCATTTGTTACTGTGTGCGGGTGGGGATGGGGGTTACATTTGTAAAATACGGAACCAGTATTACAAGCAATTGCATTTTGTTCTAATCGCAGATACTCAGGATAGATGTATCTATATACACAATTCAAAACTGATGTATTTCCAGACATTGTCCGGATTTTTTTTCCTGCAGACCACTTTTTTGTATGCAGAAATAGAATTTCTCATCAGAATTCCATCAGACAAACCTGTATATCCGTCATAACTTCTGTTCTAATGTTTGTAACATCATGCGATTTTCAGGAAACATAGGTATTGTCACTATGTATGACATCGAAAAAGCTGTTTGCGACATTTCTTTTTTTTTGTTGACTTATTGACGAAAAATCGTTTTTGTTATGTCCATAAGAATGGACTTAGTACGATTCTGATCAGAATATTGGGGGTGTAAACTAAAATTACGATTTTAAAATTTTAAAAGACGCAAACATCTTGATTCATAAAATAAATCAAAAAAATCAGAAAAAAAAATTTAGATTCCAGAAAAATAATGAGAAAATCAAAATAGATAGATGCATAAAGGAATCTATTCGGTAATAAGAGTAGAGGATTCCTATGTATCCTTCCCCTCTCTCTGGGGCGGCCCTAAATAACTTACACTGTGTTGATGAGCCGTTAAACAACATACAATTCAATTCATAGTAAGGGAAGACTGTATAATCGAATCAAATTTGTATAACAAATCGATGTGTTTTAGTTCGTATGGTATCATGCTACTACACAATATGACCTTGATAACGTTTGTTGTCAAGCATTCCGTGTCGTATACTGAATGACATATACATATAGACATATAAAAATCAATGCTTGTTTGAAATAAATTGAGTTTAAAAGGGACACACACCGATCTTGGCTTTTGAAAAACTCGCGACATTCCGGTAGTTGTCTGCATATTTTCAAATCATTATTAAAACCTATTTGACTGGTAGCTAATATTTGATTATAGTTCACCATTACTATATTTAACACTACGGTAGAATCATTTCTTTAACCTGGAGGAAATATGTCCCAAACAAATAAAATGTTAATTTATGAAATCATTAATTAATCAAGCGAAGAATAATTACACACATCTATAGTACTGAGTTGCATGCATATGTACGTACAATTTATTAACTCGAAAAGTGTTCTTTAAAACAGTGTATCACTGGTTTTATTTCTTCTAAGTACCGTCTTTTTTATTTAAAAATAAATACCTCGTACGCATAGTCGTCTTCGAAAAACAACCACCAGAAGAGACGCAATCAACAGAACAATAACCGCTGCTGCTGTTCCTCCACATATTGCTGCTGCATTTATTCCTTCTGCATTAACGGCATCAACGGCAGGAATGGGCTCTGAAAGGATCACAGAACCATACTAATAAAAAACATCAAAGGTTAAGTATGAATGTAATTAACTTGTGCATGTGTGATAATATTAGATAAAAAACGAATAGGAAAAGTAGCATTCAGACAACACACGTCACACCGAGTCTTTTTACGAAACAGTAAGGTGGAGTGCGTGGTTCAGTGGTAGAGCGCCGAACTTCAGATCGAAAGGTCGTGGGTTCGATCATCGTCATGGCCATGTTATTTATCCTTGAGCAAGATAATTAATCCACATGGCTTAGTACTGGTTCACCCAGGAAACCTGCACATAATCTTCGAAAGTGGGTGTTGCAGTATCAATAGATAGATAGAGATAGATAGCATAGTTGATCATGTGGTAAGATGAACCAATATTAATTTTAGAAACACCCATGACGAATTTAACGGAAAATCTTTAAAGATACATCAATTATAAATACTTAGATTAACTCGTAACAGTTGAACGTTTATTCTGTTTAAATGACATAAAACTACTGTTGGATCAATGGTACCCCACCAATGTTATCACACATACGTATCATATGCTTCTTTTATGATTCTCACATGATACCTATGATATAATACTTGGAACAGTACATGATTCTTTAATAAAACCTTTTATACATACTGAAAAGGGGATACCTTGGATGCAACGAACACAAACAAGAAAGAAAAGTTCTCTGGATTAATGAGAGGTAATAATATGTGTAATACCCCTCATGCCCTCTAAACGGTTCTAAGTTAACGCCAGAGAAAAGTATCGGCTGAGAATCGTATACACGCTGAAAAAAAAGTTCATAACGGCTATATGAAAACTAAAACTATGATCTTGAATGTGACCTTGACCTTATAGTTTGGTGTTGTCATAATATGTGTATATGATGTTTGCATGTAATGGAAAAAGAGAAATACTAATATTCATTTATAGTGTTACATACAATAATTTACTAGATAAATGCATTATGTTTTAACTCATATAAAAAGTGATAATTATGTATAGATGTGTGTATTATTTGAACACGTTCATGAGCAATATTTGGCATAAATAAAGAAGTCAACTATATGTCAACTATAAACTAAAACTATATCCAAAGTTCTATAAAGAAACGAAAAAGGTTTCAGGGCCGAATATTAAACGAAATAGTTAAACCAGTGTTATGCTTGTTGCGATCAAAAATGACTTTTGGGACGCATAATTTGACCTTGACTGTGATCTTGACCTTTATATACTGGTAAAGCCACGTGACTAATGTCATGAAATGCATATATCGAAAAACGTCATAAAAAGACGATTACATGTCATGGACAAAGTGACCCCAATGCATGATTTTTCCGAAACGCGAAATTAGACTTCATGAACAGACTTAATAAAACCGAAACTGCTACTTTTCTCTCTTGTTTGTTTGTGTTGCTTCCAAGGGATCAACTTTTCAGTATTTAATTATATCCAAGGGATCATTTATATAATGAAAAAAGCGAGAAACACACTAATAAAAATATTTTTTCCGCGGATGATACATGTACATACACACATTAGGTTTCATCCCAATATCACAAGCACTTCATTTATTTGATAAAGTCAATAATCATAACTCTGTAGAGTACATGTCCGTTATGAGCATTTTCTAATTAATCTAACATCCTTTACATTATGCATTTTGCAATGGTTTTTGCTAATTTATAAATTATGATCATAATATAAGGTCAATATCACTGTGACACATGCGTCAATTCTACTTTTCTCAAAATGTACGACATTGTTTTAAAACAAACGTTCAAGTATCCAACATAATAAAAGTGGTGAAAATATCATTTTTTAAATTGTCCCGTTTTGACAATAAGGTGAGAGTGACGTTTGGTGACACTAGAACCGAGTTTACCCCCACCCCCTCCCTACCCCAGCGTCCCTTTTTGCCACCGACCGTTCCTAGGCAGTAGCCCTATTGCAAACCCTTTTATGTTTGTGATGTCATAGATGGCCTTTTAATTCATCTTTGTTATTATTGTTTGTATCTACGAGTGCTTTTGTTTGACTTTGGTGCTTGAATGCTACATTTCCTGTACGACTTTAATTTCTACTTGTATACGTTTAGTTATTGCGTTAACATGCTAAGTTTGATTATGTTGATTCAATGTAGGGCAACAAAAACGCACACAAGTTCCACATTGTCAAACTCGTGCAATATCTTAGTAAAAACAAAATTCAAACAAAATTATTAGAACATTTAATGTAATTTGCTAAATACAATTACATTATCAAGAACATAGGTGTTGACTTTTTCATTGTCAACATTTGCGATATGGTATTGATCCAATACAGTCCTACTGTATCTTATTTACGAAAGATATCTCGCTCAGAAGTGAAAATATGCTTATTGTTTAATAATCAAAAACAATAACTTAAGAATAATGTTTAGGATATGTTGTCTGCTTTTTAATTTAGTCTTTTGGCTGTTTCTTGTGATAAGCAGGCTTCATAACCGCTGCTCCCAACTAGATTCCATTATGTTTATTTCGCTCTTCGGGCATTTAATTTTATTAGATACTGGGACCATACGCCGTACGACATGGGGAAGCAAATAACTCCATGTCCACCGCCGTATGCATGCCATCTTCGGGATGGTTAAAATTGTGTACTATTGATTTAATGAATATTTAGTTCTGCTCAACCCGGGGCTAGAGGGCGTGAGCGGTAGCTAGCATATTTCACTACCGCTCATCAACAGTCTCAATCAAACCGAGACTGCAATATTTCGTATGTGTCGTGCTCGGCCGTTTCCAAAGGTCCATTATCATACTCTTTTTTAATGTGTAATCCCATTGTAGTATAATATTCCAATACCTTCAACTAATCATTGCCTAGGCTAGGTCTTGTTCATACTAATCAATCAGCCTTTTATCGAGTGTTTGATTTTTATTCAAGAGCAGAATATATGCATTTTCAATGTCAACACATACCATAAGGGGGCATCATTATTTATTTCTAAGACAGTGCTTTATTATTCATTATATTTCACAACAATTTAATTTGATCAGTTATTGGAGGCTTGTTGTTGTTGTTGTTAGTACATGTAAGTAGTCTAAGACAAAATGGATTCGTGCTTTTCATCATTACACGCCTGCCTCTAGATTCACAGGTGTTCTATTATAAACAAAACAGGAGACATACTTTTAATCTGACTTAAACTATACTGGTTTCGTCGACATTATATATATATACCTATAGATATAGTCACACAAATATTGCCACTTTTCGAAGGATTTTGTTGTGTACTTATTATTGTGGAGTGCGTGGTCTAGTGGTAGAGCGCCGAACTCCTGATCGAGAGGTCGTGGGTTCGATCCTCCGTCGCGGCCACGTTGTTTATCCTTGAGCAAGATAATTAATCCACATTGCTTAGTACTGGTACTACCCAGAAAGCCACCGAGAGTGATTAATCGAAGTTGCAAGAACTTGTTTCGCAATCGATGTAAAATAAATATGTTTAAACATAAACAATATATTAATACTATTCTCAATTTTTTGTTTAATTCATGCTTGATTGAAAATACGGTTGAACTGCAGAGTAACGAATTTAAATCGTCTGTTCCTATTGCATGAAGACATTGTAAAGCTTTCAAGTCGATGTGTTTTCGTAGAAATAAATTATAACACTTATACAATTGGGTACATAGGATTTTGTTAAAATTTATTTTGAAATCATCTTCTACTAGCATTACCATTACAAATGCGTTTGCAAAAGACTTTTTTCGAAATATTTAATAGTAACGTTCAATTACAGTTACTTGAATTTCAAACGATATTCAATTAAAAGGGAGGTAAATTAGGATTATCCATGTTTCATTTTATTATAGCGGAACATCTGCAAATAAATGGGTCAAATTTTTATATATATGTTTACATTATATTTAACGGTAAATTTCCGAGATAAATGTTCACCGGCCATTTCGTGGGGAAGACACAACAATAAGCACATTTTGGACATAGGTAAGCTTTGATATTGTGCAAATAAATTGACACTGAAAAAAACATTTGACTTACTCTGAGAGCTGAGCGAAATAGTTTGTGCATTAGCTCCAATACTGTTTGTAACCATCAGTGTATAGTTGGCAAAGTCCAGCATCTCTATATCCATGATCTGTAAAATTGGAGTATATCCGTCTAGTGTGACATCTGTACCATAGAACTGGGTCGTAACTGGAGCTGTGTCATGTGATACAGTGTATTTGGTACTATTCATGATAGGGCCTCCTCCCTCTCTGGTGAAGACGACTTTGTCTGCCACAGGGTAACTGTAGAATGGTACGCTGATGTTCAAAGATTATCCTATATCACCACGAAAGATGGTTTGTTGTGCTAGAATCTTGGGAGATACTGGAAGCATACCAAGTGTATATGAGCAGAACAACATACTGTGTACTTTTTGATTAATCAAGATCTTAAGATACAGTAATAAACAAAGAACAATTGCAATGTAATTATACATTTATCATTTAATTTGAAATAAATTAAATACTTTGAAACAGCAACATAAAATTACGATCAATATTTGTTTTATTTTCTTTGTTTAATTAACAGCGATCAATTTCCCACAATTGTAGAAAACAGAATAACAAATTCCAGGTTAACTTTAATTAACATATGAGTGACCTGACTCGCCTTAGATAACTCCATTGTAAACTAGAAATGTCGGATATCTGACTAATGCATGTAATTTAACATTTTAATGAATGCAGACCTAAACGCAAAATTCTAGCTAAAAATGCTAATTGACCTTCTGGTCACAGAATATTGGATATAAGACAGAATGTTAGTGTTGTACCTTAGTAATCAAAAACAAAATTTGGAAGTTATACATCTTTTCTTCTGTTGACCTTAGTAATTAACAAATAAAATATTTGTGAAAGCATTTTGAGAATATGAACTTTAACATTTTACTGAAAGCAGACCCGACAGAATGTTCAGCTTAGTAATCAACAAATAAATTATGAAAGTAAATTAGTGGAAGCATTTTGACAATATTAGGAAGAAATATAACTTCACCGTTTTACTGAAAGCAGGTCTCGACCTAAACGCAAAACGTCAACGTGTGTGACCTTGACTCTGTGGTCAAAGCTGATCAAAAATATGACGGAATGTATTTGTACGACCATAGGGAACAACAAATAAAATACAATATATTGAAGTAATTTTTAGCTGGGCATTAAAATACTACCTAAACAAAACGCTAATTATTGACAGTTTTCAGTATTAAGTGTGTGGCAATGTCTAGTGATAGCAACGTGCCTCAAATAAGAAGTTACCAATATGAGACATTGCCTCAAATCATTTTGCCGGTGATCTTAACCAATTCTCTAACTTCCACTGCTTCCTATATTAGGACATTATATATACATGTATATATACACACACTGTTTCACAACATTATCTGAGATGGCTTAGGATTTATGAACCTGACCTTAACATTTCATGATCTGGACCTTGAAATTGTTTTTATAGGGGCGTCAACAGCTAAGGTCATGTGGTGACTTTCCAACTTCTATTTCATACATGGCAGGGCAGCTGCGTAAAACCACCAATGTTCTGCACATAAAGATTCCTGGAATGGTCCACAGCGGTGTGTGTGTGGAAATTGATTTTAAGTCTGAGACTCTAACCACTCGGCCATGGACGCCTCAAGCATTTATCAAAAAGGAAATCCAAGTCTACCCACTGCTTTAAACTTTGGCCTTTAATATATGAATAAGACCTTGACCTTGACGATAGGAACCTGGGTGTTGAATCTGATATGTTGTCTTGATGTGATCAGCATTTATACAAAATGAAATCCAAATTCACGCACTTGCTCTAGCATCACAAAGATTCCCAATAACAACCTAGTTTTACGTCTTAGATTGACATTGGCCTTGCTGATAGTAACCTGGCAATTGAATGTGACACATCATCATGATGTGATAAACATCCACCCACTGTCAAAGGTACGAGGATACTCAACTTTGACATTTGAATTGTGTGTGACCTTGACCTTGGCAATAGGAACCTGGAAATTGAATATGACAAGTCTTCTTTATGGGATAAGCATTTGTATGTGAAAGGAAATCCAAAATGTCCAACTATTTTGAAGTTGAGACTGAGACAAGAAAAGTGACAGACTGACGGACAGAAGCACCGATACATATATACCACCTGTTCGTAGATACCAGAGGCATCAAAATATAAAACAATACAGATATTGGGAACTAGTTTTAGGCTTTTTTGTATACTTTTATATTTTGGACATAAAAAATACCCTGGGATTTGGATTTCCAAGATATACACAAAAGTTAATCCCCGCATTTAAAATGACTTAACACTATGCAATGGACACACAATTGCACATCAGTTACAACTAGAAAAGTGCACGACCTTGACCGTGACCATGAAATCCTAAATGTGGTGCATGACATGCAGTATAGCGATAATACATACACTCCTCTGTTTCATCTCAATATCTAAGAGTTCAGGAGGGATAGCCAGGATAAAACAATGCATTACAATGACTACATCAATGTTAGAATGAGATATAGGGTCCTATAGAAACCATAGCGTCCGAACGCAATGGCATCGTAGGTCCGCACTGTACTGCAAACAAGGACTTGATAATACAATGAAAGAGACAAAAAACAACAGAAAGGGTGGTGAAGACAGGGTTACCGACTTGGAACGGTCAGTAGGCAATAAGGCCTACTGGTTAGCTTGAATCGATTTTATATGCGCACAATCCTCGCTATTATCCTGTCTTCAGCGCCCAAATAGACAAGACAGTGTAAACAAAACTACATCCCATCAAAAGTAATTCTCTATCAATAAAGTCCACATCCAGAGAAACTATCTAAAGAAACACATACAAAATAATAAACATCTCAGGATGTATCCAGAATCGTACTGAACAACCATAGTAGTTGCAGCTAAAGAGAAAACCAATCTAGGGTACGACCAGAAAACCCGAGGGACGAAAGCTCATGCACCCATCTCCCTTAGTTGGGGTTTCAGTAGGTACAATCATAGAGTCCCAAGAGGTAGTCCAGTCATTGGTTATTGAGGAGTTTTTAAAAATGCTATCAAGACCTCTTACGTCACGTCCTTCAACCGTTAGAAAATAAGTATAAAAGTCGAACAGGAATTGCAGCTTTCATAGAACACATTCAACTACAAAACACGCAAAAAGACAAACATGAATTACAATATTAATAAAGAATAAAAGCATGTGACGTCACAAAAACAAATAGGGTCGACAATAGGGCTACCCACTTGGAACGGTCAGTGGAAAAAAAGGTCGCTGGGGGTTTGAAGCAGGTTCTAGGGTTCACCAAACCTCTCACTTACCCTACTGTCATCCCAATAAAACGGGACAGTGTAAATAAAGAAGTCCCCGCCATAAACGTTTCATGAACCAACAAGGCAGCATTAATAGGCAATATAAGTAAAACATAAAAATGCTCATGTATATATAAATACAATAAAACAATAGCCTAGAAAGCCACAAAGAAGGTACCGCATGACTTAGCAGAAGACAGTCACCGTCATTTTGGGCTTTAGGTAGACGTCCATAGGGTCCACAGCTTGTCCGGTCATCGCACAATTAAAGAGGAAAGCATAGTGCACCCCCGGTATCCGTATAATATGAACGCGGGTCGGATTACGCCATACGCGGGTACGGGAAAGACGCGCCACATTACATGTACGCTCAATATTTGTCAATTATTTAAATATTATAGTCGTTATATAATTAGTTTTTGCTTTGTTATATTCCCTGAATATTTTTCTTCACATCCATATCTTATGTTTTTCATTTTAGCATTGTTTTAAGCAATTTTATCCGTTTTGAACTGGGCGGATTGGAAAAATCGTGTCAACAATTGACATTTTGTCGATTTTTCAATTATACAGTAATTTTGACACGATAGTAAGGACATGCACATGTCAACCATTCATTATGTTAGTCATTTTGTCTTTATTTGATCCCTTAATACTAACTAAGGGTTTTTAATCTGGCGTTTTGTGAGAGAGTGGTCCCAGAAAGTGGATAAGTCTTACGACGGCTAAACATTTGTTCGGATAAGGTCAAAACGAAGACTATGGATAAGTATTAAAGCGGGCGTTTATAACAGCACAAACGCATTTGTTTTCTTGTGTGATACCCCTGTAAGCTTCTAGCTTCTTAGATACTTACCAATAGTGTTTTCCCTTACTTGATGGCATACTTTCCTAGTACTTTGCTGGTACTTATAGGGAACCCCCACAGGGAATAAGTAATACTAATGCTTTCAGATAGAACATCTGTAATAAAAGGAATTCGGAATTGTAAGCTAAAATCTCGGCATATCCACACATATTCGGTTATATTTTACAACAAATGTAATTGTGTTAGCGCATCGAGGGCTGGCTTGCCCAAGTGAATAGCGCGTTGGACTTGTAACTGGCCCCAGGTTCAAGTCTGGCCGTTGTCACTGACTTTCGTCGGTGTGTTCTTGTGCCAGAAACCTTCACTCAGTCTCGTACGTCGGACGGGGACGTTAACATACGGTTCAGTTTCAGTCTATCCTCAGAGCATGTTAAATAACCCTTGGAAGCTTTGGAATCTATTCGATAGTAAGAGTAGGGCAGGTTCCCGCATTCCTATGTATCCTTTCCCTCTCTCTGGCAGTCGGTAGCGCCGCGGATTTGTAACCGGAAGCCTCGGGTTTAATCCTCCGTGGTGTCACTGAGTTTCGTCGGTGTGTTCTTAGGCAAGACACTTTCCCTTAGCCTCGTCCGTCAGATGGGAACGTAAACCAGGCGGTCCCGTGTATCGGTCTATCCTCCGAACACGTTAAAGAACCATAGGAATCTATTCGATAATAATAGTAGAGCAGGGTTCCCGGATTCCTATGTATCCTTCCCCTCTCTCTGGGGCGGCTCTAAATAACATATACTGTGTCGATGAGCCGTTAAACAACATTCAATTCAATCAATTGTAAGCGCATCAGAACAATGTTATCTTAATTGGCTCCGAGACTATTCGAGCCAAAGATTATTCAATAGGCAGTTGTGCTCGCGCCCAATACATAATTGTTATTGAAATAAATAAGGTGCATGAATATTGTTAGGTACTGAGTAGGTTACATATATACTTGTTCTCATAAATTACGTGATTACTCCCATTTGTTAATTTTCTCCATCTTCGTCTTTTTGTGAACATTTTAAAAGATTAATAATTGAGATAAGTTAATATTTACTTTTTACATTTTTATCGGTGAACGATTGAGATTTCTCAGTGAAAAAAAAATTACTCTTGAAACATTACTCACTCGCATAAGCTCGTTCGTGAAAAAAAAACACACGTCTCATGAAGGATTTCCCTATAATCGATCCCAGCAGTTAAGTAATCTCTATATCTTAGTATGTTCACTGCTCATAATGATTTTTTTTATCAAACAGAACAAACAAGGTTGTACGCAAACGTAAAAGAGCTGCCGAGAGAAAATAGCATTATTTCTGGGTAGGAACTGGGAACAAAGTTTAACATAATAACAGACCAAGTCACGAGTGTTAAAACAATATTCAAAAAAAGTGATGTCACGGAGACGTATACACGCCATGACCGTTTTTTTTTTTACCAGACACTTTCTTCCCAATTTGTGCTACGCGAATCCTTGACATGCCTTACACATTTATTACATAATTATTCACCTTTGTAGCACGACGTGCTAACGTACACATCAGCACAGACATAGAATTACTCACATGTATGGGATTGGTTTGCGTTAGCGTGCATTACAACACAGATAAACTGTTCATTGCTACCATGTGTAATTATACGATTTCCTTATCAAAGTCAAAAAACCCAAAGAAACTATTCATTACTACCTTACCATGTGCAATTACTAAAACAATATAAGAGTCGCTGCCGTTCCGGCCGTTGTCACTGACTTCCGTCGGAATTCTATCGGTAAATAAAACACAGTCGTTCCGGCATCGAATTACTGCAAACCCCCGAGAATGGTACATTTGCATGCTGCTGTGCTTCGAGCGCAATCTCGTGTGTGCATTATTTAAGAAATAATAAATACGTACCTGTGTTTTATCGGTGTAAAAAATACAGTTAGGAGTTCGGATGCGTAGTAACTAAATCACGACTGTTATAATATAATATAATGAAAGGATATCATTAAGATTACAAATTAAAGAGGCTGTTCATATACTAAAGAAAATAACATACGCCAGAAAAATATATTATATCCTAGTACTTAGTTATAAGTAGTTATTTTCGATAAAATATCAAATCTTTCAGTGCAGCAGTAGCAAAAGAATTTCTCTATATCACATGTACTGATAGTATATAATACACTTTATTATATACCTATCAATAATATATACATAGTAGCTTCATTTTCTGACAATGGAATACAACATCCTGTATCACACTACAGGTTATCACTATGCTACTAAAAATAGAATTAGTATCACTATCTTACTAAAAATAGAACAGCGGTTTTTCCAATGATTCAAGCAAGTTTTACGCCACTATGCGCGAGAACGTCAAGACGACGTTACGTCATACAAACAAAACAAGTAGATCAGACCAATGAACACCAACACCTTAAAACTACATACATTTTCCCGCTTCAATTTATCCAGAAATAATATGCTTTATTGAATGTGTATGCAATAGCAATGAAATATGTCTATGTTAATGAATTGTAAGAGGTATATAATAAAAGGATCATTACTAGAGTAACGTGTTCTGGAAGTGTGTATCACCTCTCGTAGGTAAATGACAGATCAGGATCACACTCGAGGCTCCACCTCGCGTGTGATCCTTGATCTGGCATTGACCTACTCGAGGTGATACAAACTTCCAGAACACGTTACTCTAGTAATAATCCTATTGTATAAAAAGAGGGTTTGATATTAACAGTTGTCCCTTTGTCCTGTGCCATGTAGATTGTACTGGGGACAATTCTATTGTCCCAAGTGACCTGTACTACAGACAACTAAATTTTATAACAAGAAATGAATTTTACATCTTTAAAACTTGTGACTGAAAAAATGTCAAAACATTGGTGAGCACATTGTAAGTGACAAATAAAAAACATGTTGTTTTCATTGGTGGAATGCAACTGAGGGAATGCAATATCACTTTCATGATTGATCTTGTTTTTTGTATCACTTTTACATGAAGTGCGGGGACAAGTAAATTTGACTGGGGACACTAAAATTGTGTAAGTAACTTGTCCTAGTTGCTGAAAAAATGTAATATCAAACTCAAAAAAACCTAGTGAGACGTGGTTTTGTTGCAAAATTTAACTTAAATTCCCTGTTCTGATGAAGTTACAACATAAAAGAGCTATATTTCTGAAATGCGTTGTTACTTATCCTTCAATTATACTACTGTCGTTGGTATTTATCTATGGCCGTCGTAAGACTTATCCACTTTCTGGGACCCCACTCTCACAAAACGCCAGATTAAAAACCCTTAGTTAGTATTAAGGGACCAAATAGAGACAAAATGACTAACAGAATTTATGTTTTACATGTGCATGTCCTTATTATCGTGTCAAAATTACTGTATAATTGAAAAATCGACGAAATGTCAATTGTTGACACGGATTTTTCCGATCCGCCCAGTTCAAAACGGATAAAATTTGCCTAAAACACTATTAAAATGAAAAACATAAGATATGAATGCGAAGAAAAATATTCAGGGAATTTAACAAAGCAAAAACTAATTATATAACGAATATAATATTTAAATAAATGACAAATATTGAGCGTACATGTAATGTGGCGCGTCTTTCCCGTACCCGCATATGGCCTTATCCGACCCGCGTTTACATTATACGGATACCGGGGTGTAGTGGCGAACTGTAAATGGGTCCACCACCAAGCAGTGCGTTGCAAAATGATAGGGTCATAACCTCTTTTGATAAACCTTTTAACAAGTTTAACAAAGATAGTGTGAAAGTGATCATGACGAAGGATCTTACGGAGTTTGTAAATCTCATCACCATAGAAGTCAGGTTGTGATAGTCCTTGTCGTCGAAGAGGTCTTAAATTACTTTTATATTTGGAAAGAAGATCAGGGTTACGATAATAAAACTTTGCAGATGTTTTACGAAGTTTATGGTAACGGTAGCCCTGATGGAGTAGCCTTTTAGTTATACAAAGATTACGAATATTAAAGTCCCCAACTCGAGTACAAGCTCTAGAAAAACGAATAAGTTGAGACATATATACCCCATAAGAAGTTGCTCGAGGAACATCCCCATCTAAATGCGGATAATTAACAATATCAAAATTTAAATCAATCTGTTGTCATAGATTTTGCTAATTATTTCACCATTTTCAATAGAGAGATCAAGAAAAGAAGCGTCGATATCAGAAGTATTAGCTTTGTTAAGTTGAAGTTCTTTAGAATATATACTATTAACTATAGTAGAAAAGAAAGGGTTGTCAATGTTCAATTTGTCATCCAGATACCTAGAGGTGTCATCGAATGCTTCAATAACATCTGCCAGGGTATCTGGTGAAAGACTTAACATGAAACCTTTTTCATAAAAGCAAATCTGCGACAAGGGGTGCAATGTTCGTACCCATTGGAATACCAAAAAATTGTCAATAAATGGTTGTTTCATACCTGACGAAAATAGTATCTAATAGAAAAACAAGAAGCCCAAGTGGGCCTGTAGACGCTCTACTGGTATGATGTGATTCAAAAACATAAACATGATAGAGGCCAACCCAAGAAACATGTTTCCTATATATAACTCTATGTAAACTTTGGGTCGCTGTGGCGGCCATTTTGATTATTCGACGATAACGAAAAACACAAACTTGATAGAAGCCAACCCAAGGAACATGTATATGATATTTCACAAGAATGGAATAAGTTGTTTCAGATGAGATGTCATTTGAAATTTCCTTAAATTTGACCTAATTTTAGCCATGGTGGCCATCTTGGATGACTGGCGGCCGCGAAAAACACAAATCTGAGGGGAGCTATCCTAAAGATAATTGAAATGAAGTTTCATCAAAATGTATATGATATTTAACAAGAATGGAATAAGTGGTAATATGTCGTGGCCATCATGGATGACTGCAGGCCCCAGAAACACAAATATGAGGGGGACTAACCCAAAGATAATTGTGATTAAGTTTCATCAAAATCCTTCAAAGGTTTCAGAGAAGATGTCACTTTTAACGTTTTCCTATATAACTCTATGTAAACTTTTGGTCGCTGTGGCGGCCATTTTGATTATTCGACGATAACCAAAAACACAACCTTGATAGAGGCCAACCCAAGAAACATGTTTATGATATTTCACAAGAATGGAATAAGTGGTTTCGGATGAGATGTCATTTGAAATTTCCTTAAATTTGACCTAATTTTTGCCATGGTGGCCATCTTGGATGACTGGCGGCCGTGAAAAACACAAATCGGAGGGGAACTATCCTAAAGATAATTGAAATGAAGTTTCATCAAAATCCTTCAAGGGGTTTCAAAGAAGATGTCATTTTTAGCCTTTTCCTATATAACTCTATGTAAACTTTGAGTCGCATCTTGGATAACTGGCGACCATGAAAAACACAAATCGGAGAGGGGCTCTCCCAAGTAACATTGTGATGAAGTTTCATCAAAATCCTTCAAGCGGTTTCGGAGGAGATGTCGATTTTATAAAATTGCTAACAGACGGACGGACGGACAGACGGACGAAAAGTGATCGCATAAGCTCGCCTGGCCTTTGCCTAGTAGAGCTTATAAGTGATTCACAAACTTCATGGCAAGTTCACATAGTGTAATTGTCCAAACTGCCGTTAGTAAAAAACGCTTTAATATTGTTACAGGCCAAAAATGTAGTATGTTCCTAACAAATGTTTTTTGAATGAGAGCAATAAGCTTGTCTTTGATAAGGTTGTGTGGTAAAATAGTATGTAATGTAGAAAAATCATAAGTACTTATAGATGAAGCTTGGCGTTTATTGCATATTTTATCAAGAACGTCGCCTGAATTTTTAATAGACCACAATAAATTAATCCCAGAATTTTCATAAGCTTTAGCACAATATTGTTTGACGTGATCTTTTACGGCAGTAAGACAAGATGTTAAAAGTTTGGAGATAGTTGTGGTGGTGCAAGAACTAGAATAGGAAGTCTGTTTTTGTCACAGGATGACCTTAGTGGTTGGGCTAACTCAGGAAAGAATCAATGACGGTGAATGCATTTACATAAGTTTAATGCAACTTTTAAAATATGTTTAATATATATACAATTATCTAAGAAAAACAAGCGAATACACAAATGAACTATGAAAAGAATGTTCTCTGAACGTTTAAGACGTTCTTAGTATTGTTATAAATACTGAATGTCTAAGACACTAAAGTGTTGTTGAAGCTATAACAATGTTGATCTAGCGCGATAACTGTGATGCGCGAGAGCTCATGAAGATGATGATGCGCGAATTCAATGGATGATTGTCATCAAATGCCTTCTGTAAGGGTTGATGACGCGATGCAATGATAGTTAACCTCCACTGAGATTGTGAGTGATATTCCTCCAGTGAGGATTGGTAACGGGCCCACCTTGTGTCCCGGGGGTTGTCGTTAGTAAAACCTGGCTGCGCAGGTACGGGGACCGTCTCCACCGCTTGTAAACGTTATTCGTGGAAGCTTAGCTCCACTCCTGGATATCCAAACCTAGATGGCTTACTCCAACCCTGGATGGCTTATATCCTGGATGGCTTATTTCCAACCCTGGATGGCTTAGGCACATGTTGCCTATGAATTTTGCCGTCCAATCTCTGTTCCAACAAAGTACTATCGATGATCCCTGCGAGAACTAAAAGACAATGGGTTTTATAGCAAACATTACGCCCAAATCATTATTTCCCCCGTTCAGTCCGTGACAAACGTGGCTAAATCTACAGTATTGAATCTACACGAGAGGCCCCTTATACAATTTTGTCGTTTAAGGAAAATATACCTATACGTTTACATGCATTAGCACAAAACTAAACTTATGACACGGCCTCTCTGGCGGCCACTTAAAATGTGCACGCTTTTACGTGTTACATGAATAGATCATGAATATGGTGAAATTGTTTCAACTCGAACAATACATTTTGGGTGTACCGATAACTTACAAGAGATATGTACGACCAGTACGCTCTACCCGTGACATTTTGTGACAGTTTTGCTTTTCGTCTATTCCAGCCTTGAGCATCTTGCTCTGAGTGATATGCGTCGAACCAACATTATCTTCAGTAGATTGCATTGTAGTATACGAATTGGTACTCCCGAGTTGCTGAGATAAAACATTGACGTAATGGAGGCGTCAACAAGAATTATATTATTAGCTGCTTTATAAGCAGGAACTAAAACAAACGTATTATGAAATTCCTGGATTCCCGATTTTAACCAAGGTCTAGGGGAAAGTAGAGAGGGGTTCGAAGTTAATACGGGTATCTATGATGTTAAAATTAGTCTCTTTCCAAGTAGAAAAGGAGTTAGGGTCAGCATGTTCTCTACGACACCATTTAATACTAAAATCCTCAATAGATTGGGCGATCTAACCACGACATGCATTAAAATCAATCACAGAAGGCAATCTATACTTCGGACCTTTAGAAAACAAATGCCGAATACGTTTAACTATAATATCAAAATTACCAGTAATGACATGACCGGCCGGAACATAGTAACATTTAGATGTTCTACACTCGCATTCCTTAGGAGTGTTATTTACTTTATCAAGGTCAGACACTATTTTAGCTTATTGTCACTATTTTGTCAAATTGATGAAACTGAACTTGTTTAAAACACGATTAAGTTGTATATATTCTTTGTTTGATGCTGAGAGATGGACGTACAATGTAAGTTGTGAAAATGTGTTTATAAAATACATAAAAATCCATGTCAGATAAAAAATAAAATATTTCCAGCGGGTATATATTGCGCGAGATCAAAACCTGGTGATTGGGAACACAACACCTACGGCCCTCGGTATCGATAGTCTTCAAGTCCCGTCCACCAGGTATTGATCTGGGACAATATAAACCCGCTGGAAATATTTTATTTCTTAAATGCAACAACCCTTACGGTTCCTAGCACCAGTTTAAGCTACATAAAGCAATATTGATTGGCCTCGACTGTCCCAAAATAAGTAATAGCGCTACTGTAGCCTCATCAACATGACATTCATAAAATACCAATTACACTCATATAACAAAATGAGTGTATGTACTTAGAGTTTTTAACTGTGTTTGTCAGGGCCTCATTTTCCCTGATTTTGAGTAGGAATTTTGATAGATTTTTGCCAAGCGCATCACTTTTAATCGATATGTATTTCTAATAAATGATCCTGTACTAGTTTCATTCGATTGATAAAGAATAAGTTGTTTTGGCTTTTATTTCATCAACATCCATCTAGTATTAAGAAAGTGTTATGATTTTACAAGCTGTGTATTTTGATTAAATTTGCCAATATTTACAAGTGCGGACCTAAGTAAATGTATAGATTGCTTAATATATTAAGATATAGTTCAAAACTACGTCACAACGTGCTTTGCGAGTCCGGAGAACATGACATTTGTATGGATAGCGTGTTCAGTCAAGTACACGTGTAGTGACTGTATAACTTGGTATGAAAATGATAAGACCTTGTCACAGTATCGTAAACCACTCTCTGGGGTAATTACGGCAGTGGGTAGGTCGATATTTATTTTATTTGTTGTAAATTATTGTCATATTTAAATTGTTGTTCTGGAATATCTGCCGGTGAAAACCATAGATGGTTTAGCAGAATATTGGCTTCATTTCCAGGACGTTTTCAAACGCCAGGATATATTGGCAAATTATTGTCTGATACATTATTGTAGTATATATTTACATTATTTGACAATGCAAGTTGTTCTGTAGATAGTAAATGGAATACGCGATTCAGATTGTAAGTACTTTTTTCGACGGAGGTTTTCTAATTCTCATTACTTCATTGCATAAAATGTATTGTTAATTGTGCAGTGTAAATCTCTCCGAGGTTGTTTATTATATTGTCATTATTATTTAATTCCTCAGAGGTCGCTGTACCATTATAGCCTATAATGTGTTAGCGGGATGTAAAACCAGTTATTTTATTCTGTCATGTTGGCTATGCTTGAAAACTGATTATAATTAATTTGAATTTGAATTGTGGAATTACTATGTTGTAAGTCTTGAGTTACATCTATAAATGTGAATTGTGAGATTTTATTGTCGTTAAATTACATCTGTAATTGTATTACATGTTTCGTTAAAGTTTAGCATAAAGTTAATTCGAAGAAGGTTTAGAATTCAGGTTTATTCCTTTCTGAATCAAGATTGCTTTCCTATTATAGAATATGTTTGGATAACATTGTAAGACTGAGTATATATGTTTTAGCCTTATAGACGCTGAGGTAAAGCGTTTGTTGGGAGCGTGGTCAACAGAGTCGTAGGTCGGGAACGCCGTCATAGGACGCGGGAACCGCATCATTCGCTATTTGGGCAAGAGACCAGGCGTTAGCCAAGGAGACGCTAGACAAGAGGGCCTAGTTACGCAGATACGGATAACGTCATCGGATAATACCGGGACTGGAGCCATCGCAGGAAAAGGTCGTGCGAGTTGGCGTCGCGTGGGAACTGCGTCACCGGAAGTATGGTACAGGGACGAATAGCAATCGCTAATGAGGGGCGTGCATATAACGTGATAGTGAATTTGAGGAGTGGAGTATTAGTGCCGGACACTGAACTGTACCGGAAGAACTCAGCTAGATATAGCTTTGAGATAAAAAATAGCTATGATATAGTTTTGATATAGTTTTATTTCATAAATACAGATATTCAGTCTGATTAAATCCGAACAGTTTAATGTTTATTAAGGGACTAGGGATTCATATAACGCGTATTGAAATTTGAAATGCTTTAAAAAGGTTGATGTTTCTACTTTGTCATTTATATTCATTTGTATATATATTCATCTTGTTGTAAATACATTAGTAAATTTATTTATTCTTGATTCTCCCTTGTTGAGTTGTCGCCACTTGGTCAATCTAGTTACAACTCATTCCAATCACTTTCAAGTAAAGACCCCAACTCAATACCTCCTATTTATTCTAGACAAATAGTGATCATATTTGTTAGTTCTTACGATAGAGCCATATTTGGAATTGGCATTAAGTTAAATTTGCTTGTAGCAGTGAGCTTAATGCTGTCACACTGGAATACCACGCCATAGACAGGTAACTTTATTTGGACCAACAAATGTCATGTTAGAAAATATCCTGTATTCTTATTACATCATAATACTTTCCTTCATATTTTTGCTATGGTGGCCATCTTTCGATTTTACAGATAGATAAGAAATAGCATGTGAGAAATAAAGGAAGAAAAAGCTGATGAAAAGTATTAATCACAAGATTTTCCCGTATGTTAACAAAAATTGCCACCGACCGCATCATTACAAATCTTAATTACATTACTGGTTATTTAATGACAATTGTGGGTTATATACGTATAGCAGACCTAATAGGCGAGGGACGCATTGTTAAATTGTTATTTGTTTCAACATCCATTGTCAAGTTGGTCGAGCACTGGTCTGTAAATCTCAATGTACTATAATTAGTAATTACTCATATCTACTCTTCCCTCCTTATACCTTGCGGTAATACTATTTAAGATTGTTTGACTATGATTGGTGAAGCAATTTTATCTACCAGTAGACATAAACTCTATCTTACCTTCTACTTGAACATAAACAGTTCCTGTCTGATCAAGTTCTCCTGAACTGTCTGTAACGTCATTGTTCGCGTGACAGGTGTAGTTGCCTGTATCCTGAAACTGTAATGATGTAAAGGCCAGGGAACTGTACATGTATGTACCAGCTAGATGGGAGTGTATGTTAGGTATAACAATACCCTTCCATGTATGTTGTAACGCGGTGTATATGTATTGTTGAGGGCGTCCTCCGTTAGCATTACACTCGACATTAACTGAACTGTTCTCCCTTAGGATAGCGGGTGCTACAACTGCATCAATATATGTGGCAACTGTAATACAAATAAAACAGTAATTTAGATTGACTATCATTAGAGCTGTATTAAATATTATGGAATAGATGATTTTATCTAGTTCGCTAGATTACTCAGTGGTCTGGAACACTTTCATACTAATATGTATAACCAATAGTTCATTGACAATCAGTATTCAGAGCAACCAAAGAGATATCTCAGAGACTATGATCATACAGACAATGCCTATATTGTTCGACTCAGAGCTGATCGGCTTACTTTTGGAATACGTATATACCTTTATAAATGATATTAATGTAACAGTTTATGGATGACTAGGTGGTAGACCTTTTGTCAACCCTGTTTTTGTTTGTGACGTCAGCTTTATTTCCTGCTCGACTTTTATACCTATCGTTCTTAATCCTAGTTGTAGAGTGTAGAATGGGTTGAATGTTAATAAAACCAGAAATCTGAAAGTGTGGCAATATGGAAATGAGATATTATAAACACGCAACAATAAAAAATACCAGTACTGACATTGCTGATACCAATACTTAAATCACTAGGTAAGGCTATAGCATTTGTTTCTTTTCTCCAACACTTTCATAATTGTAATTTATGTATCAATTTGGCGGATGTAATTCACTAAAGCATAATCATATGTTATTGTAGAAAAAATACCTGGACTTCAAACTCATTTGTTAAACTCGAGAGATATATACACATTTATTGAATGGATATCTGTCAATTAATTGGCTTAAAAACAAGCAAATTCAGATAATTATGAGTACCTTACCAGTGTATCCACCTATTTAATAAAACAGAAACATAATCAATTTTCCACCAAGCAGCCATATTTGAGATATATGCACATGCATAAGCGAAGATTGCCCTAAACACGGCTGCCAAATGTCATAAGAAAACATTTGGAGGCATGAACCCACAATGGCAAGATCTAATATTTGAGAACGGACAGACTGATTGACAGTAGATCCTTCTCATTACACTGGTAGGAGAAAAAATCATACATATATTAAATAGCACAGGTATCATAAGAAACAATAAAATAACAACACATCGTCTCATGGTCGTGAACATGTAGGAATCGAATGACAGGTAAAGTTATTCACGAAGCCCTGACATGAAATTCAAGTTTATGTGTGAGCTTGACTTTGAAGACAAGGACCTGGCTATTGTCAATTACACATCGTATTGTGGTGAATATCTGTGTATAGTATTAATTTTATATATTAATAAAGAAATTGACGGTAAAGACACATTGTTGGTCGCAACATCATCTTATGGTTGTGAACATATGTGTTTAATACTCGTATTATTGGAATGAAATGATAAATAGGTCATAGGCACAACATGAAATTATAGCTATAGCCTTCATTTTAGTATCACCGACCTGGAAGATAAGAACCATGCTATTAGTCGCAATACAGCGTTACATTGAGGTGAACATTTGTGTATAGAATTTCTGAAATAGATGAAGAAGATAAATCCCGTGCACAGAATTAAACCTAGGAAATGTCTAAGTGTGGCCCTGGCCTTGTGGGTTATATACGTATAGCAGACCTAATGACCGCGTCACATCAACTCATGTTGGAGAACACTTGTATACAATAGAACTGGAATCGAATAATACATACAGAAGTTATAGCCCTGACACAAAATTATAACAATAACATTCAGTCTAAGTGTGAATTTGTCCATGAAGAAAATAACCAGTCAATGATCCGGACAAATCACTACATAGATATGAACATTAGTTTGTGTATACTACTGTTACAATGATTTGAAGTTTAAACCCGAAAACAACCTTGGACCTATGACATTTAAAGTCTTTAAGTGACCTTGACCGTTACGTTACTGAGCGAGTACTGAGTTACCGAGGAGCGAGACACATCTTTCGTATTATAGTGTGGAATTTTTGTGCATAATAATTTTGAAATTAAGTGCTAAAGAAGTGTCTTGTTGGTTAGAGATTAGATCATGGCGGGGATTTGTTTATTTACACTGTCCTGTTTTAATGGGATGACAGTAGGGTAAGTGTGAGGTTCGGTGCACCCTAGAACCGGTTTAAACCCCCAGTGGCCTACTTTGCCACTGACCGTTCCAAGGCGATAGCCCTATTGTCAACCCTTTTGTGTTTGTGATGTCGTTTGCATTTATTATTGCTTTTGCCTTCTTGTTTGTCTGTTTGCGTGTTTGTTTCTGTGTTTTGAGGTTGACTGTCCTCCTTGAATGCTACTTTCCCTGTCCGATCTTTTTATATTTCTTATAGCCCGGACACAAGATTATAGTAATAACCTTCTGTCTTTGTATGAACTTGACTTTGAAGGCATTAATCTGGCTTCTGGTCCCGAAACATCATTTTATGGTGGTGAGCCTGTATGTAAAATAGATCGAATGATAAATACAAATTGTATAGACACGAAATTATACCTAGAGGACCGTTAGAGTCTAAGTGTGACATTGACTTGTGATTTATTGACATGAATAAGACGACACATCTTCACGTAGTATAGAACATTCTGTATACTATGCTTGGATCAAATGATAAATAAAGTAATTAATACCAAGACACGTAACTATAAAACAACGTCCTTAAAAATATTAATGTGACCTTGAACTTGAATATCAGGACCTGACTTTGATCTCGGTAATATTGTTTTATGGCTAATAACATTTATAAAGAAGTTATAACCGAGACACGAAACTATATAGTTCGGACTCAAAATTATAACAATAACCTTATGTCTAAGTGTGAATTTGACCATGAAGATAATAACCAGTCAATGATCAGGTCCACATCGTGTAATTATCTAAACTGCCGTTAGTAAAAATCGTTGTAATATTATTACAGGTCAAATATGTAGTATTTTCCCTAGCGAAAGTTTTATGAATAAGAGCAATAAGCTTGTCTTTGATAAAGTGGAGTGGTAAGGTTGTATATAGTGTACAGACGTCATAAGTACTTATAGATGAAACTTGACGTTTATTGCAAATTTTATCAAGAACGTCTCCTGAATTTTTAATAGACCAAAACAAATTAATCTCAGAGTTTTCATAATTTTTAGCACAATATCGTTTAACGTGATCTTTAACGGCATTTAGACAACAATTTAAAAGTTTGGAGATGTTTGTGGTGGTGCAGGCACTAGAATTCAAAATAAAGCGGGCCTTATACGGATTTTTATGTAATTTAGGAATCCAGTACATAGTAATCAATTTGTTCTGCTTTTCGTCTACCCCAGCCATGAAAGTGATTTGTGTAGAAACAACATCATCCTTAGTAGATTGAACTGGTGTAAACGAATTAGTACTACCGAGGTCCAGAGATAAAACATTGACGTAATGTAGGCGTCAAACAATAATTACATTATTAGCTGCTTTATCAGCAGGAACTAAAACAAATGTATTATGAAATTCTTGAATTCCCGATTTTAAATTACCTAAGGAAAACCTAAGTCTCGAGGAATTAAAGAGGGTTAGCATTATAAAAGTAATTACGTGTATCTATAATTTATAAAAAATGACTTCTTCAAAGTAGAAAGAGAGTTTGGGTCCGCATATTCTCTACGACACCATTGTATACTAAAATCCTCAATGGACTGGGCGATCTGAGCACGACCGGCATTAAAATCGATAGTTGAAGGAAATTTATACTTAGGACTTTTCGAAAACAGATGACGAATACGTTTATCAACAATATCAAAATTACCAGTGATGACATGAACTGCTGGAGCACAGCAAAATTGTGATGTGTTACATTCGAATTCCTGAGGAATTACTATATTTAGTAAACTAGTTTCAGGAACTATTTTGTTGTAGTTGAAAATACTATTTCTGATAGGTTTTTTATGCTTATAACAAATTACAGGATTTTCGGAATATTTGAAACATTTAGGGATAGAATCAACTACATGATTATCTCGAAAAATACTAGGCATGTCAATGAAATCAATAATGCTAGATCATGAGGAAAGTTAAGGAAAATCCTAATAAAACGGGCCAAAATGTCGATGAGCACAAAACCTTTAACACGGTATAAGAAACACACGTGTTTAAGGAAAGACTGGATCCATGAATGTCATACCATCCCTGTGGGATGAAAAGATAACCCTAAGACCTTTAAAGTAGACATACAATTACACCTATAGGGCCATTAAAGTCTAAGTGTGACATTGACCTTTGATTGACAGGGAGAAGAAGACGACATATCGTCTCATAGTAAAGAACAGTAAACTATTATTGGATCACATGATAGATAAATAAATTGGACCTTTAAAGTGACCTTGACATTTGAGATAAGACCAGGGTGATATACGCGACACATCATTTTGGTATGTTGAGCTTGTGTATAAGGTTATAATAATTCCCTCAATGCATCTTTTACAAGTAACAGACCAAACATGAATTGGTCGCAGAAGTGACGCAATGACGCAACGCCTGATAGAATTACGGACATCGATCAAACATATAGTCCTCTTCGGTAGGAAACGGTAGGGAACTTTAATTGTAAATGATGTTCATACATATAGATCAGTAACAGCATGCTTGTTATTCTTCCACTGTGTTTCAAAACTCATTAATCCATATGAAAACACCCCAGGAGAAAATTATAATTACCTAATCAATTGTGACCAGTCATCTGCTGACTTAAGCACAAATTCGGGATTATTCTTAAGGTTTCTACACACGGGAAACATCTTTGTTATGGATATTTTTGGTGCCACAGACTTTTATAAAACAATTCAATTGCAACTGTTTTTTTTTCTTTCACATTTGGCACCAACTGCAAATGAATGCATGAGCCTTGATGAGTTTAAAACAAAACAAGAGACCTAAGACGGCCTATATCGCTTTACTGGCTGTACACATTTGGTGGAATTCACGTAAAAAAAAAGAAAGCTTCCATGCTCTGAAGAAGTGGGCCAAAACGGCACAGAATCGCTTAACTGATGATCTACGCAGAGATCAAAAAATGTCAAACAAGCTTATAGGTGTTCAACTATGCTAAAAAAATAATGCACCTCTTTCATTTGAACAAAAGAACCAAGCTTGTTTATGAGAAAAACAACAAAAAAGATAATACAAAAGAATAAGACATGTTTTGTCTCCATTGAGACCTGAACACTTGACCCCAGGTTCCCAGTGCGCATTACCAAATATGGCCAGTGTCACCAAAAACAAAACAAATGCCGTAACTCAGCCATGAATAATCGTTTCATAACCATTTTCGATATAACTTGTTCAAGATTTGATTATTCAGTACACATTCTGTGACAGTTTGATTTGGATTGGATGAAAGAGAGTTGACAAGGCAAACAATAGAATATTTTCATTAAATCAAGGGCAGTAACTCTGATGATTATTATCCGATATAAGTGGTTTTCGAACTCGCCAGATCTTTCATTGGTCTTATGATGTCATATTATGTAAAGATCCGATAACAAATGAAGGCGTTATGCAATTGACAAAATTGACAAAATATAGCTTTATTATTAAATCAAGGGACATAACTCTGGGATTTATTATCCGAAAATATTTTTTTTCAAACGATGCTGAGCTTTCACTGTTAATATGCCTCTAGCCATATTTGATAAAGATCAAACGCAAATCAAGCTTTTATTGATATTAAGGCTCTGTCCAATGTTAGTAACGATTAGATGCAAAATGAAGATGCGAGAGTGTTGAAAAGGCACAAACTGGCATTTTTTCTTATTAAATTATAAACATGAGCGGAAACTGGGAGGGTAGGTAGCTTATATGGAAAGGACGCTTGGGATTGCATTTGGGGTCACTAGGTTCAAGGTCACTGTTACTAACAATAGAAAAATGTTCTGCCCTCAACAATTTTTGTAAGGAATAAGATATTGCGATGAAACTTGTAGGGAAGGTAGCTTATATGGAAAGCAAGATTAGGTTTGCATTTGGGGTCACTGTGGTTAAGGTCAATGTCACTGTTACTACAAATAGCAAAACGGTTTCCCCTCAATAACTTTTGTCAGGAATGAGATATTGCGATGAAACGTGCAGGGTAGACAGTTTATATGGAAAGAAAGCTTGGGATTGCATTTGGGGTCACTAGGTTTAAGGTCAAGGTCATTGTGACTAAAAATAGGAAAACAGTTTACTCTTAATAACTTAAGTAAGGAATGAAATAATAGAATGAAACTTAGACAATTACACTATGTGGACTTGCCAAGAAGTTTGTGAAGCACTCATCTTCCTATTAGATAATAATCAGGTATGTAACGACCGTTTGTTGATATCCCTATGGGTACGAACTGTGCACCGCTTGTCGCAGATTTGTTTTTATATTGCTATGAAAGAGATGTCATGTTGAGTCTTTCAACAGATACACAGGAAGATGTTATTGAGGCCATTAATGACACCTCTCGGTATCTGGATGACATATTAAATATTGACAACCCTTTTTTTTCTACTATGGTTAATAATATATACCCTAAATAACTTCAACTTAACAAAGCTAATATTTCTGATACTAACGCTTGTTTTCTTGATTTATATCTCTGCTCTGAAAATGGTGAAATAATTAGCAAAATCTATGACAAGAGAGATGATTTTAATTTTGATATTGTTAACTATCCCCACTTAAATGGAGATGTTCCCCGCGCAACCTCTTAAGGGGTCTATGTGTCTCAACTTATTCGGTTTTCTAGAGCTTGTATTCGAGTTGAGGACTTTGTATAACTAAAAAGCTACTCCATCAGGGTCCGTTACCATAAACTTCGTAAAATCATTGCAAAATTTTAATTTTATTATCGTAACCCTTATCTTCTTTCCAAATATAAAGGTAATTTAAGAACTCTTCTGCGAAAAGGACTATCAAAACCTGACTTCTAGGGTGACGTGATTTACAAACTTCGTAAGATCCTTGGTCATGATCACTTTCATACTATCTTTGTTAAACTTGTTAAAAGGTTTAACAAAAGAGGTAATGCTCCTATTATTTTGCAACGCACTGCATGCTTGGTGCTGGACCCATTTAAAGTTTCCCAATATGATTTCCTCTTTAATTGTGCGATGACGGGACAGGCTGTGGTCCCTATGATGACATCTACTTACTTACTTACTTAGGCCTTTACACCCTACCAGGGCATAGGCCGCCAACAACAGCTCTCCAACGTCTCCGGTCCTGGGCCATCCGCTCTACTTCTCCCCAGCTGTAACCTATTTCCTCTATGTCTGCCATGAGGTCGCGCCGCCAGGAATTCTTAGGCCTTCCTCTCTTCCTCTTGCCCTGTGGATTCCAAGTTAGGGCCTGTCTTGTAATGCTGGATGTCGGTTTCCGGAGCGTGTGACCAATCCAACCCCATCGCCTTTTCCTAATTTCCATTTCAATAGGTCCTTGCTTGGTTTGTTGCCATAGGTCCACATTACTGATGGTTTCTGGCCAGTGGATCCTGAGGATTCGTCGGAGGCAGTTGTTGATGAAGGTTTGGACCTTTCTTGTGGTTTTCTTTGTTGTCCTCCATGTTTCCGATCCATACAGTAGCACTGATTTTACATTTGAGTTGAAGATCCTTATCTTAGTGTGGGTTGCTATTGCTCTGGCACTCCAGATGTTCTTGAGTTGGAGGAAGACTACTCTCGCCTTGCCGATCCTTGCTTTGACATCCGCATCTGTGCCACCGTGCTTATTCACAATGCTACCCAGGTATGTGAAGGCTTCAACTTCCTCCAGTTCATTTCCTCCAAATGTAATTGGGCTGTTATTGGCAGTGTTGATCCTGAGGAGCTTGGTCTTGCCTGTATGTATCCTCAGTCCTACCTGTGCTGAAATGGTTTCTAGCTCTGAGGTTTTGTCTTGCATCTGTTGGTGTTGGTGAGATAGGAGTGCCAGGTCATTCGCAAAGTCGAGGTCATCCAGTTGTGTCCACATTGTCCATTGGATTCCGTTCCCTCTCTGAGCAGTGGTTGTTTTCATAACCCAATCAATTGCTAAGAGAAAGAGGAATGGCGACAGCAGACACCCTTGTTTGACCCCGGTCTTTACCTGGAAGCTGTCCGTGAAATGGTTTCCGTGAATCACCCTGCAGGACATTCCTTCATAGGAGGCTTTGATGAGACCGATTATCTTGCTAGGGACTCCGTAATGTCGAAGAAGTTTCCAAAGAATTGCCCTATCCAAACTGTCAAATGCCTTTTCATAATCCACAAAATTTAAGTATACTGAGGAATTCCACTCTATTGATTGTTCGATTATTATGCGCAATGTGGCAATCTGGTCTGTGCATGACCGGTTCCTTCTAAAGCCTGCCTGATTGTCCCTTAGCTGAGGATCCACTGCACCCTTCATCCTGTCCAGTAAAATCCTATTAAATACCTTTCTTGGTACTGAGAGTAGTGTGATTCCTCGGTAGTTGGCACAATTGCTGAGGTCTCCTTTCTTGGGGAGCTTGACAAGATATCCTTCCTTCCAATCCTCTGGCATTTCCTCCTCCTCCCAGATCCTTCCAAATAGAGGGTAAAGCATCTCTACTGATGTGTCTACGTCGGCCTTCATAGCCTCTGCTGGAATTCCATCTGGCCCTGCTGCCTTACCACTTTTCAGCTGTTTTATTGCTTTCCTGATTTCTGCTCTTGTTGGTGGTCCACAGTTGATGGGCAGGTCAGCTTCCGCAGGTAGGATGTCGGGTGGATTCTGTGGGATTGGTCTGTTCAATAGTTCATTGAAGTGTTCAGCCCATCGCTTAAGTTTTTGTTCCGTTCCCATGATTGCATTTCCATCCTTATCCTTGACTGGTCTTTCTGGCTTGCTGTACTTCCCAGAGAGTTTCTTGGTAGTATCATATAGCTTCTTCATGTCCCTGCTAGCTGCTGCTTCTTCCGCTTCCTCTGCAAGACCATCAATGAAGCTACGTTTGTCCGCTTTGATGCTGCTCTTGACCTCCTTGTTTGCCTTTGAGAATTCCGCCTGTGCCCTTGCTTTTGCTGCTCTTGTGATGCTGTTATTGACTGCTACCTTCTTCTCTTTCCTCTCCTGGATCTTGCGTAGTGATTCTGCTGAAATCCATTCCTTTTGCTTAGATCTTGTGATACCTAGCACCTCCTCACATGTTGTTATCAATGTTTCCTTTGCTCCTTTCCACTGATCTTCTATGTTCGTGTCCTCCTCCAGCAGTTCTTGTAGCACGTGGAACCTGTTGGTGAGGCTTAGTTTGTATTCCTCCTGTGTCTGGGTGTCCCTCATAAGGCTAACATTGTATCTTTTCCTATTTGTTGTAGTCTCCATCCAAAACCTCTTCAGCTTAAGCTTTAGTTTGGCAGTCAGTAGGTGGTGGTCCGATGCGACGTCGGCTCCTCTCTTTACCTTCACATCCTGTAGTGATCTCCTAAACCTCTTTGAAATACAAAAGTGATCGATCTGGTTCTCTGTAACATGGTCAGGTGATACCCAGGTGGCCTTGTGGATCCTCCTATGTGGGAATATGCTCCCTCCTATCACCTGATTATTCATCGCACAAGTCTCCAGAAATCTCTCTCCATTGTCATTCATCTGTCCTAGTCCGTGTGTTCCCATCACTTCCTCATATCCTGTTTTGTCTGCTCCTATCTTTGCATTGAAGTCCCCTATCAAGATTGTCACATCCTTCTCTGCATACCCTTCAAGGATGTTCTGCAGTTTGTTGTGGAACTGGTCCTTGTCCTCCTCCTCACTATCATTAGTTGGCGAGTAGCACTGGATGACATTCATCTTAATCTTCCTTTTCTTGGTTTTGAAGGTGGCTGTGATGATCCTTGGTCCATGTGCTTCCCATCCTATCAGCGCTTTCTGTGCTGGTCCTGACAGCATGAGTCCTACTCCTTGTGTGTGAGGTGCGTTGTCCTCCTCATGTCCTGAATAAAGTAGCAACTCTCCTGTCATCAGCCCTTTCTGTCCAGATTGTATCCATCTTGTTTCGCTGATTCCCAGCAGAGCGAGTTGATAGTTCCTCATCTCTGCTGCAACTTGTGCTGTCTTTCCTGTCTCATACATGGTCCTTACGTTCCATGTTCCGACATTGATTGTCCTGGTCGACAGAAGGGGTGTCAGCCCTGTGGTTTCCTTTCGGCTTTCCCCACCTGGCATCATAGATCTTCTTGTTGAAGTCCCTTCATCTCTCAGGACGGTAAGTTGTTGGTTGTTTGTTGTTGACGTTTCTGTAGCGGGTTATGGTTTTTATGGGGTAGGGGTGCTGGCCCTACGCCCAACCCTCCTCCTTTCGCATCCGGGCTTGGGACCGGCCATGGCGGATGACATCTACCTAAAGCACAAAAGGACGGTGACGTTTGATGTTTGTCTGCAGTCTTGTCTTGTCCTGCCCTCGATGGTTTATTCTCTTGTTGCTCTGGCTTCTGCCAAGTTACTGAGTAGATAGACACGATAGCATCTTTGTTTTTTACTTATATTGTCTGTTAATGCTTCTTTGTTGGTAAGAGAATAGTTCATGGCGGGGGTTTCTTTATTTACACTGTCCCATTTTAGTGGTTGACAGTAGGGCAATTGTGACATTTGGTGCACCCTAGAACCTGGTTTGAACCCCGAGCGGCCTTTTTTTGTCACTGACCGTTTAAAGGCGGTAGCCCTATTATCAACCCTTTTGTGTTTGTGATGTCTTATTTGGCCGTTTATTCATCTTTAATTTTGTTCTTTGTTTCTGTGTGTGTTTGTGGTCGACTGTCGTCTTTGAATGCTACTTTTTATATCTATATTTACTATGTAGGTAGCTTATATCAAAGGAAAGTTTGGGATTGCACTTAGGGTCGATGGGTTCAAGGTCATTGTTACTAAAGGTAGGAAAACGTTTTCCGCTCAATAACTTGCGTTGGGAATGAGATATTGGAAAGAAACTTGCTGTGTATGTATTTGTTATGGAAAGGAAGCTTGGGATTGCATTTGGGGTCAAGGTCACTGTTACTAAAAACAGAAAAACTATTTCCGCTCAATTACTTAACGTAAGAATGAGATATTTCAATGAAACTTGCTGTGCATGTAACTTATATTTTTTACACTGTCTTGTCAATTTGGGCGCTAAAGACAGGATAATAGGAAGGTCATCAATTCTTGTGTTGTGTATTGTCCTTTGCATTGTTCATTCAATTCGCTCATTGTTTATGGTACAGTGCGGACCTACGGTGCCAATGCGTTTGGATGCTTTTGCTTATATAGGACCATTTCTCTCATTTTTGATAGTGGTGCACCGAGTGATATGCGTGGAAACAACATCATCCTCAGTAGATTGAACTGGATTATACAGGTTAGTGCTCCCGCATTCCAGAGATAAAACACCGACGTAGTGTAGGCGTCAAACAATAATAACATAAGGAGCTAAAACGTTTTTGATGAATTTTTTTTATTTTCGAATTTAAATTATGAAACCAAAACATAGGTCTCTGAGGAAGTAAACGTTAATACGACTTGTTTTCATGTAGAATGGGAGTTCGGGTCCTAATGTTCACTAAGATCCCATTTTATATTAAAATCCTCATTGGATTGCGCGATCTGAGCATTAAAATAAATCCTTAAAGGCAATCTATGCTTCGGACCTTTAGAAAACAAATGCCGAAAAGGTTTATCTATAAAATTACCTGTGATGATATGACCTGAAGAAGCTAGGAACAGTGTTGACAAATTAAAGTAACAGTGGTCATATTGGATGGTGAATATACCTATTTTGTATAAACTTGAAATATACTGATGCATGTATCATCCATGTGAAACTGTACCTTGTATGTGCACGTAAAGGCGATAACGATATCTCACTTAGTCATGCTCAGATGAGAAAACAAATAATTCAGATAACATTTTATGAACATAAATTTCCTGAGCGGTGGATACTGACAACTCCATTTCTCACTTGTATTAAACATACAACAAATTAAAAGCACAGCTCGGAGCCTCCAAATGTTTCAGAAACAATATCAAACATTACTAGGTTATAAATACCATAAGTTGGTATTTAAAAAAAAGGACGAAGATCAATTTAAAGAATTAAAAATGTCCGCAAATAATAACCGATACTTATCAAGACTCCTGTCCCCAATTGTTTCCATGTACATGAATGAAGACCACTAACTCTATGAAACAAGATATATGTCCGGGAACAATTTTTCTTAAACACCAATCGATATGGAAAGCACATTTGGAACCTTACGTTAGACAAGGTAAGTCTTGATAAGAGCTCTTTGTCACCTTTAATCCAATAAACCCTTTGTCACATCCAATCCAATAAACCTTCATAAGAAGTAAATATAAAAGTCGAATAGAAAATGTAGCATTCAAGGACAACGGTCAATCAAAACAATGCATCGAAATAAACACAAATTACAAGGATAAATAAGAGGTAAACTATGTAACATCACAAACATACAATGGCTGACAATAGGGTTACCGCCTTCGATCAGTCAGTGGCAATAAGGCCGCTAGGGGACTGATGAGCTATTGCTATAAACTACAATGTACTCATTGGTTGTATCTTACCTCTGTGTAGTACCAGTTGAACGTTGGTGCTGGATAGGCACAGTCAGTTCGACATTCCAAAGTGACACTATTAACTGACAAGTCATGAGCCGCAGTAGGCACTTGTGTGTACACTAAAAATTGAGGTTTAGCTGAAGGACACCAGTTAATCATTTATGTGTAATTATAATATTGTACAAATGATAGTTATGCTCCTGCTGATGCGAATACAATATGCATAAAAATACGACTATATAAGTATGATTATTATCCGCCCGTTTTCATATCAAACCGCATATCTGTCTGACAAAAAAGAGGTCACGACCGGACAATGTATAATATGGATTTGAGGACAGATATGTGGTCTGCTATGGAAACAGAAGGACAGCAATATTTTTGGCTGGACTCAGAAGTGCCAAACTTTGTACTGATTTCATTTTTTAGCTAGAAATAACTGGTACACTTCTCAAAAGTTGAACTCTCCAAACTGCATATAGGTCACCGAAGTACATAGCTGACGTGAAGTCGAATTTAGTTCCTTTCATAAAAAGGAATAATTATTCCTAAATTGGCTTAACAATGGCAATATATGTGGAGGAAACAACTCATTTATATTCTATTATGCTTTTGTATTTATAAGAAGTGTATTTTTAGGTTTAAGGTTAAAAAATCTAACGAGAAAGGAAGTGCAAAAATCAGCAACACAAACTTTTAAAATATAACCAACAAATGTATTCAAATAGTACAATGAAAGATATTCTCTTACAGAATATACATATATTGGATCCAGTATCTTTTAAACTCAAATGTTAATATAAAGTCTGAAAAATATTGTAAAATGTCCCTTTAATCTAAATTGTCTAGGTTTCCTTTCATCCAAATTATCAAGTGTCGCTGAAAGTCCAATTTATTTTATATCTTTCCTGGTTTGGTTCTCCAGAAAAATCCAAATACTCGAATATCACTTTTAGAATGGATAAGAACAATAATCTTTAATAAAAATTCTCTCCCAATATATATGTCAATCCAAAAGCATCCAAATGAATATGAATTCACAATATACTGTGGGAACGCCAGGAACTAATTATTCAGCTTTTTTTTATAATTTTGATACTCCGCGACAGGGATTATTTTTTTAGTGATGCCGGACTGTTTCATTAAAAAAAAATAAAAAAACGCCGCCATTTCCTTGTAAAAACATCGATTCAGACCGCAGTTATCAATTTTACGCGTACCTAGTTTACAGGAGTGAACGCTTTTGTAAAATGTCAGTTTGGGGTTGCGTCATCAAAACGTAGAATGTGTTTACATGTTGTTAAATATTAAATCCACTGAGTTTTGATAGTGATGGCGAGGTCTGATGCATAGTGTTCACGCTGGGATAAAATTGGAAATATACACAGGTTTACGTAATGAAGGAAAATATTCTGCAGACAAATAATACGTGAGTTCAAATGTGTACATGTACTTGTAACTCTTTTTTTAGTTTGTTTCTGCAGTGTTTTTAATATAAAATTTGCTAATCACATCAATGGTGTTAATGTTGACAAACTATGTAAATAGTGAACAGAACTGGATCAGCCGTGACAGTTGACTTCTTTGAATTATTCATATAACTCCTCTCTCAGAATCATTCTTGTTTGTATAACAAGAACTGTATCCATAGATCTGAGGCCTCCCAGGGGTGGTCCATGGTCCCTTGTTCCCTGAAATTAATGTTCCCCAAAAATGCTTTGCTTTGTTACCCAAATTATGTATCCAATGTTCCCGACAAATATTACCAATAACATACAAAGCTCCCTTGTCCCCCAAAAATAAATGGCCATGTTCGTTTGTTCCTCAAAACCCCTGGGAGACCATCAGACCTGAAACCAGTGAAGGGGCACACCTTATGGTATACCCCACATATGCTGCATGGACATGGGACACAGCAATTACTAAACCCCATCCCCGCCACCCCTTCTCTACATTTACCCACAGGCAGCTGACGCATACCCTCCCCGTGGCATTTTTTTACCCTTCTTTGCAACGGCCTGTATAAGGCCCATTACCCACCCACATTTCTTTTAAAATCTTAAAGATTTCTCCACTTTTTAAACTTACAATCAGTACTGTTATTCATTCGATCTTTGGAGATCGCTGAGCCCGATACTTATATTTAGTTATCGGTGGTACATTTTCAATTTCTTTTGTTTTCTTACTTAATTTTTGATTCGGTGGTTCCACTACTCCGGCCTATAAAAGGCTCTGGGTATTGTTTAACCCCTTATAGGATATGTTGTCTGCTTTTTAATTTAGTCTTTTGGCTGGTCCTTGTGATACGCAGGCTTCATAACCGCTGCTCCCAACTAAATTCCATTATGTTTATTTCGCTCTTCGGGGCATTTAATTTTATTAGATACTGGGACCATACGCCGTACGACATGGGGTAGCAAATAACTCCATGTCCTACGCCGTATGCATGCCATCTTCGGGATGGTTAAAATTGTGTACTATTGATTTTATGAATATTGAGTTCTGCTCAACCCGGGGCTAGAGGACGTGAGCGGTAATTAGCATATTTCACTACCGCTCATGAACAGTCTCAATCAAACCGAGACTGCAATATTTCGTATGTGTCGTTCTAGTGTCACCAAACATCACTCTTACCTTATTGTCAAAACGGGACAATTTAAAAAAAGATATTTTCACCACTTTTATTATGTTGGATACTTGAACGTTTGTTTTAAAACAATGTCGTACATTTTGAGAAAAGTAGAATTGACGCATGTGTCACAGTGATATTGACCTTATATTATGATCATAATTTATGAATTAGCAAAAACCATTGCAAAATGCATGGTGTAAAGGATGTTAGATTAATTAGAAAATGCTCATAACGGACATGTACTCTACAGAGTTATGATTATTGACTTTATCAAATAAATGAAGTGCTTGCGATATTGGGATGAAACCTAATGTGTGTATGTACATGTATCATCCGCGGAAAAAATATTTTTATTAGTGTGTTTCTCGCTTTTTTCATTATATAAATGATCCCTTGGATATAATTAAATACTGAAAAGTTGATCCCTTGGAAGCAACACAAACAAACAAGAGAGAAAAGTAGCAGTTTCGGTTTTATTAAGTCTGTTCATGAAGTCTAATTTCGCGTTTCGGAAAAATCATGCATTGGGGTCACTTTGTCCATGACATGTAATCGTCTTTTTGTGACGTTTTTCGATATATGCATTTCATGACATTAGTCACGTGGCTTTACCAGTATATAAAGGTCAAGATCACAGTCAAGGTCAAATTATGCGTCCCAAAAGTCATTTTTGATCGCAACAAGCATAACACTGGTTTAACTATTTCGGTTTTTCATATTCCTTCTTGATACTTTAGATATATACGCATACTGTCACAAAATGTCACGGGTAGAGCGTACTGGTCGTATATAGCTCTTGTTATCGGTTACACCCAAAATCTATTGTTCGAGTTGAAACAATTTCACAATATTCATGATCTATTCATGTAACACGTAAAAGCGTGCACATATTAAGTGGCAGCCAGAGAGGCCGTGTCATAAGTTTAGTTTTGTGCTAATGCATGTAAACGGATAGGTATATTTTCCTTAAACGGCAAAATTGTATAAGGGGCCTCCCGTGTAGATTCAATACTGTAGATTTAGCCACGTTTGTCACGGACTGAACGGGGGAAATAATGATTTGGGCGTAATGTTTGCTATAAAACCCATTGTCTTCTAGCTTTCGCCGGGATCATCGATAGTACTTTGTTGGAACAGAGATTGGACGGCAAATTTCACAGGCAACATGTGGTTAGTAATTTTATTAAACTTTTATCGTATATTTGTATTCAGTGGGCGGCGCCATCTTGTTTGACGGTTACGACATCCGGTTAGCATTGATGTTTCTCAAACATAACTTTAGACTAGCATATGATTTGAAGTGACTTTATTAGATGTAATTATGGTAATTGATCATTAATTGTAAAACAATATTAATTTGATAACAGTGGATAATAGGTGCATTAATTAACGTTGGCGTATAATTCAGTGATTGTAATACACGATTGTTAACATTAGTTAACAATGAGATGAGTGACAAGAATAAATGCGTGCATGCATAACTCAGTAAGTGTAATATATGAGTAATTTGATCATGTTTATATTACATGTATTAAGGGCATTGATTAACAGCGACGTACATAGCGTATACATGGCGTTGTAGAATATGTATACATTGCTACTCATCATTAGTACAGCTTACATATATTGATTGAATAATGATTTGTTTGGGTAATGATAATTATGCAAGATTGTTATGTTTGTCAACCGACATCTAAAACGTATGTATAATTACAGCCTAAGCCATC
Source organism: Cyrtodaria siliqua (assembly GCA_037043455.1). Classification (NCBI taxonomy): domain Eukaryota; kingdom Metazoa; phylum Mollusca; class Bivalvia; order Adapedonta; family Hiatellidae; genus Cyrtodaria; species Cyrtodaria siliqua. The sequence continues at coordinate 110,778 of JAWPHD010002743.1, forward strand.
CAGGATATAAGCCATCCAGGGTTGGAGTAAGCCATCTAGGTTTGGATATCCAGGAGTGGAGCTAAGCTTCCACGACTAACGTTACAAGCGGTGGAGACGGTCCCCGTACCTGCGCAGCCAGGTTTTACTAACGACAACCCCCGGGACACAAGGTGGGCCCGTTACCAGTCCTCACTGGAGGAATATCATTCACAATCTCAGTGGAGATTAACTATCATTGCATCGCGTCATCAACCCTTACAGAAGGCATTTGATGACAATCATCCATTGAATTCGCGCATCGTCATCTTCATGAGCTCTCGCGCATCACAGTTATCGCGCTAGATCAACATTGTTATAGCTTTAACAACACTTTAGTCTCTTAGACATTCAGTATTTATAACAATACTAAGAACGTCTTAAACGTTCAGGAGAACATTCTTTTCATAGTTCATTTGTGTATTCGCTTGTTTTTTTAGATAATTGTATATATATTAAACATATTTTAAAAGTTGCATTAAACTTATGTAAATGCATTCACCGTCATTGATTCTTTCCTGAGTTAGCCCAACCACTAAGGTCATCCTGTGACACATACTAACAGACATCACGTATGCAACTCAATATTTAATGATAAAGACAATACCATTCAAAGTTTGGTTAAAGTTTATAATTTATCACAAGTATAAACTTAATATTCGGCCCTGAAACCTTTTTCGTTTCTTTATAGAACTTTGGATATAGTTTTAGTTTATAGTTGACTTATAGTTGACTTCTTTATTTATGCCAAATATTGCTCATGAACGTTTTCAAATAATACACACATCTATACATAATTATCACTTTTTATATGAGTTAAAACATAATGTATTTATCTAGTAAATTATTGTATGTAACATTATACATGAATATTAGTATTTCTCTTTTTCCATTACATGCAAACATCATATACACATATTATGACAACACCAAACTATAAGGTCAAGGTCACATTCAAGATCATAGTTTTAGTTTTCATATAGCCGTTATGAACTTTTTTTTCAGCGTGTATACGATTCTCAGCCGATACTTTTCTCTGGCGTTAACTTAGAACCGCTTAGAGGGCATGAGGGGTATTACACATATTATTACCTCTCATTAATCCAGAGAACTTTTCTTTCTTGTTTGTGTTCGTTGCATCCAAGGTATCCCCTTTGCAGTATGTATAAAAGGTTTTATTAAAGAATCATGTACTGTTCCAAGTAGTATATCATAGGTATCATGTGAGAATCATAAAAGAAGCATATGATACGTATGTGTGATAACATTGCTGGTGTACCATTGATCCAACAGTAGTTTTATGTCATTTAAACAGAATAAACGTTCAACTGTTACGAGTTATAATCTAAGTATTTATAATTGATGTATCTTTTAAGATTTTCCGTATAATTCGTCATGGGTGTTTCTAAAATTAATATTGGTTCATCTTACCACATGATCAACTATGCTATCTATCTCTATCTATCTATTGATACTGCAACACCCACTTTCGAAGATTATGTGCAGGTTTCCTGGGTGAACCAGTACTAAGCCATGTGGATTAATTATCTTGCTCAAGGATAAATAACATGGCCATGACGATGATCGAACCCACGAACTTTCGATCTGAAGTTCGGCGCTCTACCACTGAACCACGCACTCCACTTCACTGTTTCGTAAAAAGACTCGGTGTGACGTGTGTTGTCTGAATGCTACTTTTCCTGTTCGTTTTTTATCTAATATTATCACACATGCACAAGTTAATTACATTCAGACTTTACCTTTGATGTTTTTCATTAGTATGGTTCTGTGATCCTTTCAGAGCCCATTCCTGCCGTTGATGCCGTTAATGCAGAAGGAATAAATGCAGCAGCAATAGGTGGAGGAACAGCAGCAGCGGTTATTGTTCTGTTGATTGCGTCTCTTCTGGTGGTTGTTTTTCGAAGACGACTATGCGTACGAGGTATTTATTTTTAAATAAAAAAGACGGTACTTAGAAGAAATAAAACCAGTGATACACTGTTTTAAAGAACACTTTTCGAGTTAATAAATTGTACGTACATATGCATGCAACTCAGTACTATAGATGTGTGTACTTATTCTTCGCTTGATTAATTAATGATTTCATAAATTAACATTTTATTTGTTTGGGACATATTTCCTCCAGGTTAAAGAAATGATCCTACCGTAGTGTTAAATATAGTAATGGTGAACTATAATCAAATATTAGCTACCAGTCAAATAGGTTTTAATAATGATTTGAAAATATGCAGACAACTACCGGAATGTCGCGAGTTTTTCAAAAGCCAAGATCGGTGTGTGTCCCTTTTAAACTCAATTTATTTCAAACAAGCATTGATTTTTATATGTCTATATGTATATGTCATTCAGTATACGACACGGAATGCTTGACAACAAACTTTATCAAGGTCATATTGTGTAGTAGCATGATACCATACGAACTAAAACACATCGATTTGTTATACAAATTTGATTCGATTATACAGTCTTCCCTTACTATGAATTGAATTGTATGTTGTTTAACGGCTCATCAACACAGTGAAGGTTATTTAGAGCCGCCCCAGAGAGAGGGGAAGGATACATAGGAATCCTCTACTCTTATTACCGAATAGATTCCTGTAGTTCTTTAACGTGCTCGGAGGATAAACCGATATACGGGACCGCCCGGTTTACGTCCCCCTCCGACGGACGAGGCTAAGGGAAAGTGTCTTGCCCAAGAGAACACCGATGAAACTCACTGAGGATTCAATCCGGGGCCTCCGGTTACAAATCCGCCGCGCTACCACCTGCGCCACGCCAGAAGGTGAAATACAGAAACAGTTTTGCTGATGCCACTTCTTTAAACACGTCTTTTTTGAAATTGTCCTAGCAACTCTAATTCTAGCTCAATTGATTTTTAAGATCGTAGATGCCATTTTACTATTTTAAATCTAATACAAACAGTGTCTTGCGCATTTAGTCAGATGTATACACGTATATTTGTTTGTTAAATTATATCGTACGTCTTCTTTTAACCAAATTGCAAAATGCATTAAGACAATGGCGTGAACCTGTCCGACACCAATAACATCGTAAGAAAGTGAGGGGACTGGTTCTACACCAGTTGTTAACGTTTAATTTGAATTTCTACACTTTTCTATAATAGTAATAAATACTGAAAAGGGGATCCCTTGGAAATAACAAACACAAACAAGAGATAAAAGTAGCAGACTTGGTTTTACTGAGTCTGTACATGACAGGTAATGTAAAGTGCAACACCTTTCTCGCCTCCTAGCAGCGGCTTAAGCGGTATTCTACTTTAAAGTTACACATAATGGGTTTGATCATCCCAAAGGACCTGTAAGTAATAACATTACTGATCTGTAGTCGGGCGACTTTTTGCGGCCGCCACACAGCACTAAACAAACGCTAATGTGAATGTCAATAAATACTGAAAAGGGGATAAGGCACTTTAAAAATATCATGTATTAAAATTAAAAAATATATATATAAATGGAAACATTAAAGAGACTACTATGTCATGTTCGAAATTTAAAGTGGTCTTTATTAAGTGATATACACATTTCAGGCTTTAATTTTGGATTCGAATTCCTATGAACATTAGAATGCAATAATAATATAAACTAGTATAGATGAAATAGTTGCATGTACTTTTTTAATTTTATTGCAAGAATGTATATGTTTTTAAATGTATAAATGTCCAACTGCATTGCTTGGTTGATATGCATAACGTGTGTACCCCTAAGTATATTTGTGTACACAGGTACATAGGTATTTATCATTTATACAGTGTTTTCAAAATACCTTTCAGCAATACCAAATTTGAATAACGGTGGTAAAAAATCAACGGGTGCCATTGAGACAATACGGTTCGTATGAATTTAAAAACATGTATGCGGAAACAGGCGATTTGACATACTTTGTTTTTGTTTGTTTATGATTGATGTATATACATGTATAAAAGAAGCTAGTGGGAAAATTTTCGACAGTGTTGTTATCATTTTGCTCAAATGTGATGATAAAGACAACCATATTAATTTGTGGCAAAGACATTGAAGAAAAAAGGAGAAAACCTTTAAAACGACTGGTTCCATTTTAGTCTTATGTTTTGTAATCATAATTTTCAATAAAAACAAAGAAAGACGCACACATAAACAATCAAGCATGTTCGTTGTCAAGTAAGTATATGTTAAATTAAATTCCCAGATGTTGCTTTTGTGCATAAGTATCGAACTGCGTTCTTTTTATGGTTGGTTCAGTGCATTTTCAAAGTACACACACTTGAAATATGTACTATTCAGAAATTCTGTTAATATCAGGTTAGATTACAGCGGTTTGCTATATTATCCATATTCATCCAAGTGCACGAGCATATGTATTTTATTTTTTATTTTACAGGGAATCGGGTAACCTCCATACGTTAGATGTGATATCTAAAGTTGAATCTGCCGAGAGTAGTACATCTGGTAAGTGACATTTATGTTATGTATGTATGTTCGAAAGTAAACAAATTGTATAATTTATTCCACTTTATTTAACCTTTATTTGTCATTGTTTAAATGAATCAAATAATGGTAAATAGTTCTGCTTTCAATAACTCTTTAATTACGACTGTTTACTGCTGTAGATAATATTTTAACACACGTTAAATTTGTAATTGAAATATGATCTGAGACATTATATTTAAATGAATTACATACAAACTTCATATGGTTTTCTTTGTATATACTTTTACAGATAATGAAAGAAACTATTACAACATACCCAGGTTAGGGATTAGTTATAACTTAGAACGGTAGCAGGCATATTTCACTACCGTTCATGAACAGTCTCAATCAAACCGGGACTGCAATATTTCATAATTTTAGTATTCGGCCGTTTCCAAAGGTCCACTCGCATACTCTTTGGAACCTTTCTTTGTCGAAGGTAATCATGTTTGTACTTAAAGGATGTTGGGGTGAGTTTGTCATATAGCATTATCTAAGCATACACACGTTTGTTTACGCATTATTATAACTAGCTTAAATGGTATTTTATTATATTTAAGGTGTAGGTATGTTCAATAAAATTGTAAACGAGTTCGACCATGAACAAAATCGACACATGAGATAAAATAATCATTAAGATAGTTGAATATCAGTTTGTCTACGTGATATATTTTCAAAATCGCTTTTGACTTTCACCAAACTCAGTAGATATGTTTGTACCTTAAAGTTGTTTGATGAGTATTACGCAGATACGACCATTGGTTATGTCAAAATAATGAATTCAGTTGAAGTTAGTAATAACTTGACTAAATTTTATTAGCTTTAAAAAAAGGGGGTTTCTATTAATAAAAGCTTTAATGTGTTATTGTCTACTCATTTATTTAAGAGCAAATAATTATGATTTTCTATTTTATGATTATGAAACGAAAATAAAAACCATGGTGTTAGCATAAAATGCAATTTTAATAATTTAAAGATGTTGGTGTTTACCGGTTAATGGCATTGAATATTTATTAGTTCAATTAATTTCTTAAAATAGTCATTCACAGGTATATAAACATCAATAAGATAATATATTTTTTTTTTTGTGGGGTGTGGGGCGGAGAGGGGTTGGAGTGAATTCGCGAGGAGGTAGACTCGTTCTGTACAGACTAGGCCATTAACGGTGTATTCTCTTTTCGCTCTTGCTTATAGTGTGTACTAGCACTGTGGCTTTCTAGGATTGTTCTCATATTCATATATACCTGATCATCGTTGTGTTGTACTTATATAGCCTGTTAATACTGTCTGGTTTGTTTTACCTCTGTACACTGTCCCGTTTAAGTGATGTTTGATTCAATCTAGGACGTGGGTTAAATACCGCCACCCCTCCACTCCAGTGGTCTTCCTTATAATCGCTTTTTGTTTTGAATGTGTGGTTTGAGTTGAATGCATTCTTTGTACACTGTCCCGTTTAAGTGATGTTTGATTCGTCTCTATGACGTGGGCGCCTTCCTTATTTATATAATCGCTTTTTGTTTTGAAAGCGTGGTTTTAGTTGAAAGCATTCTGTGAAAGCTACATTTCCTATTCGGTTTTTTGCACACCCACATAGGGTATCAGACTAAACTAACACACATTTTATTGTTTACACATTACACAGCAAACCTCTTTATGAAAATTTGCAGCCAAACACTCAAAAATGAGGAGAGTACGAAACGGCTCTAGGCCTAACTGATACGTTTTCATAATAGTTTGTAGTATAAAATAAATGTATACATTTAATTACTTTTGTATTGTTAAGTTTTGATACAAGGACAATATAATGCTAATTTTATTTCAGTATGCGACATTCTTTCGTATTAAGGCATGGTATCCATTACCTATCTCCGATAGATAATATATATGTATACAGTATGGTCATATGACATGGTTCAACTGTCAAAATTAACGTGTTGTTTTGATAATCAATTTTAAAAAATGTTTGACAGTCAAAATACTGGCATTGATTTTAATAAATGTGTATGGCATGAATGTAAAACTACATACATATTATTTACTTGTATCATTTTGGGTTTGTTGTTGTTTTTTTCAGAAAGAGAAATTTCTCCGAACAGGTACGTACCTATATATCACCAACATAGACACATAGGTCATGCTGAATGTGCTTAAAGGGTAAATGGGGATTGTCACTATAAATATATGGATATACATGTATGCCAGATTTATTTTAGATAGTTGGCTATTGTTTGGTATTTTTAGTTCATATTTTAATGTTAAATACTGCTATAACGTTGGTTGTGAATTGGGAGGTATAGGGTGCGTGTGGGGAGGGCTTAATAAGCAAAACATAATCACAAACTATCATCTTATTTTTCTTCGTTTCGGTCAACTATATCAAGAACAATTTATATTATAAAACAGATTTAGATAAAATGATATAAAACTTCATCAGGCAATTACAATGTTATTTGTTTATTTCAGTCAACAATACGAGTCCCTGGACAGAGGAACCCTGGATTCAGGTACAACAACGGCTGAGACCTACGACTCACTGAATCCGAGTGATGGTAATGCACTCCAAACATATTCTGGGTCTTTGATAACTCTGAATGTTGACTTAATTGTAGAGATTTTCTCTGATGGGATGTACTTTTATTAATAACATTGTATATATTTATAACATAAAACATTAAATTACTAATATTTTTTCAGCATTCGAAACTATTTCGTATGAAGAAAACAACATTACCTATCTCCCTTTGATACCGTATATGCATGCCGTGAATATGCATGTCGTATATGGCCATATGTTATGCTTCAACTGTTTCAATAAACGTGTAATTTTGATAATTAATTTTGAAACATGTACACTCTTTGACAATCAAGACTAACATTGAATTGCTTCCACATGTGTATAACATAAATGTAAAACTACATAAATATTATTTAGGTTGTTATATTTTCAGAAAGAGAAGTTTCGCCGTACAGGTATGACTATATCACCAATTTAGACACATAATTCATGTTGCATGTGTTTAAAGGGACATCGTCCGTAAGTAAAAGATATATTGAGCATGAGCAAATAACTTTCTGACTTTCATTCAGTGAAATGTATACACGGAAATATGCGTAACTAAGTCTGTAGTAATAAATTTGTTAATTTGAAAATAAAATGTTAATTTGAGTACTGTTTAATCACCCTTATGATATGAGCCCTGCTTTTTAATTTAGTCTTTTGACTGTTACTTGTGAAACGGAGGCTTCATAATCATAACCTCTGCTCCCTACTAAATTCCATTTTGTTTATTTCGTCTATTGTTTTCTCGTTTAGGGCAAAGTATTTTGTTAGAAACAGGGACCATACGTCGTTGGCCATGGAATGGTTTGAAAATACCTCATTGAAGGTTCCATGTTCACCATCATATGCAATCCGTCTTCAGGATGGCTCAAATTTCTGTACTATTGACATTTTAATTATTGAGTTATTTTCCACCCGGGGCTAGAGGATGTGACCGAGAGCAAGAAATTCAAAACCGTTCATGAACAGTCTCAATCAAACCGAGACTGCAATATGTTTGATATTTATCGTGGTCGGCGATTTCCAAATTCCCCTTTCATACTCTTTATTTATTGTTTGTAAACATCGATGGGACCGCAATATTGATAATTATATTGCTCACGAGACATCCATTATCGCATTAGGTTTTGATTATAGAGTGTCTTGCATCACATATCTGTCCCGTGTATCTTAATCGGTAACGCGGTCGTCTTACCAGCGAGCGTAATTTTAGTGTGGGCAACATTCAATAATGGTAATTGTGTAATGTTTGTCAATGTAACTTTGTTGTGTTTTAAAAGCTAAAACCAGCGGATGATGTAGCTTTAAGGAGTGCATAGGGATTGTCAATATAAATATATAGATATACATGCACCCAATATTTATTTTAGATATTTTGCTATAGATTGATATTTTGTTGAGTTCATATTTACTGTTAAATACGGCTATACTATTGATTGTGAATTAGTGTGTTTATGTGCGTGCGTGTGCGTTTGCGTGAGAGAGAGAGGTGGGGAGGAGTTACAATCACAAAGTTTGATCTTTTTCTTCGTTTCGGTTTTAAATAAGGCATATGTTATTTGATTATTTTAGTCAGCAGTACGAGTCCCTGGACCGAGATACACTCGAGACAGGTACAACAACGACTGACACATACGACTCACTGAACCCTAGTGATGGTAATGCAGCCAAAACTTATACTTGTCTGGAATAGCTATACAACGTTTATATTTAAATTGGCAATATGGCAACCTAGGCCTATCCGCACTACGACCACTACCCCCGCCCCAGATATATACATACTAAGAATAGTGTAATATATCATTGCGTGTGTGCAGAAATGATACAATGTTGGCTCAACAAATAGTATTGCACACCATCCATGTTTAAAAAGTATTTACCAGATATGAAATTACCAGTCATGATTAATTTGTTAACCGATTACTTTATTGACACCGAATTATATTTACTAAATATCTAAGGTATTGATTAATTTAAATATTCGCCGCTTGCTACGAATTGGTCAAAAAAAGTATGTGCCTCTTGCTTTCAGCAATATTCAATAATGTTTATTGATAAGTTAAAAGATAGATGCTACTATTGTCTATGGCTTATCGATACATTATTTGGAAAATTTATCTCCGTGAGAGGGCGTCTCCGTGGACGAATGGTTACACGAAGTTGTGTTGTAAACCTTCGCCTCTCACCGCTGCGGGTTCGAATCCCACTGGGAACTCAACTTGCGAGGAAGTGTCGATTCTTCCGGATTTCGGGAGGTGTACAGAACTGGTTCTACCCAGGAAGATTGGGAGGTCTGCCTCGATCACAAAACATCGACCGTCCTATATAACCTTACATATGTTGAAAATGACTTAAAACACCATACAAACAAACACACATACAAAACCTTCATGAGAGACTGATTCAAAGAAACACGAGAGCATCATACTACACTTATTTTGCATCGATACTTGATGTGTATTTACATGTCCGGAGGGTGGACTCCAGTACAGTGGGCCGCCGGTTAATGTTTCTATATGAGGCATAAGCACTCTAACTGGTTCTGTGTTCATAGACAAATTCTAATCATTTAATTAGAAAACGTTTTGTAGTTGACTATATGTATTTTCAGAACCCAGAGCTGAAGAAAGTAAAACAGAGGTTTACGAAAACTTGAAACTCAAAGTAGATGACAACAGAGCACAGACAAAAAGTAGCATACTAATATGACATATGGAAGTGTACCCAGGCGTTAAAGATATCAAACTTTAGCTAAATATAACATATCCAAATTACGATTCATTATGTTGTCAGGAGCATGCATGTGCCAGCGAATGCGAACTCTGTCATGGTTTATCGTACATTATCGTAAATACTATGATACTATACGTCAGTCTGTAGAATATGCTGAAAGTCATATGTTTTCAGGAACTATTACTTAACTATGTGTTCTCATGCAAAATTAATACGGAAAAGGAATTATGATAAAACGGCAATAGACCGCACCTTTATACACTATTTTTAAATACAATGATGCTCAAAGCTTTGCTAAAAGTTATTTATAAAAATACAACTTAAACAATATAATTGCAAATTGTATATTATAAGTGAAAGGAAGACGACAAGTTAGAAGTTTTTGCAGTAGACACAAATGCCAAATACATGTATTTGAAACAAGTTTCAAAATTTAAAACTTCATTATGTTAAGTAAATGTTCAAACACATTGTCTCATTATTTTGTTTTTACTAGCTTAAACACGGAATAAAGATGTTTTTATAAAAGTTGTTTCATACCCATGTCCAGACATTTAGAAAAGCTTGCAATATTTAAGCAATATAACAGTTGGAATTCTTTCCATATCTCATTTATAAAATGGATAAAAGTATATAGAATATTTTGTTAGACAACTGCATTCAACATTTTAGTTCAGTCTGTCATGTACATATAGTTATTTATGATCTATTTAATTTTATATTTGCTTAGATATTGTTATTGTTTCTCGTCAAAGGACTTATGTTTTCACGAAATTACGTGCAAAGGAGAGCAATGTCATGTGTGTTTTCTTCATACATACAGACAATGCCATACTATTTTACTCTGTGTTTATACTATGAATTCATGCGATCTCAGAAACTAAAACATTTCCAGTTCGACTTTTATATCTACTGTTATATTCATGTGGCTACTTGAATATTGTTTACCTTATTTTCAGTTCATTTTAGGCTATATTTGACGTGTCGATTTTGTTCGTGGTGGAGGCAGACCATTCACTTGGGTAGAAACAATATTGTGTACCTCCTGCCATCCTTAAAATCGACACATACACTTACACGTCCTTATGTTGAGTATAGGAAATGTAAACACATCCTCTTCTCTGGTTTCTGGTTCCGGATGTAAATAGAAATTGCACATAAACAACAGAAATTATTTTACATAGATAGATCTTTTATTTCCTCCCATTTGGAGAGCCAATAATACATTTAGAACATGTTTATACAACGGAATACAAATCGAACATTAAACGACATGCACGATATATATATTATACATATTTACAGTAACCATAAAATAATATTTTTTTATGTAAATGAAGTATTTAACCACATATTTACTAACATTATACCGCTACATACGTTAATATATAGTAAGTTAATTTAGTGCATAAACCACATTTTGTTTTACTTTTACCGTTTACTAACATGTATGAATTAGGATGTCCGCCACGACAATTCATGTATTACACAGATTAATGAAGAGAAATGTAAATACTGCTCTGAAACCGCTTTCCAGAAGCTTTTTCAAAAGGTTTGTTGGCGACGACGTAGCGTATTTGTGTTTTTTCATATGCATCCGTTATATAAGACAACGGCAGTAACCAATAATGTATTACATTAAGGACATTATGAATATCTACACTTTAGATATAGCTTATACATGTTCATTTGATTGACATTAAGTGCCTTCCTGCCTAATCAAATATTTTAAAATGGCCGTAGCGGAGAGTTTTTTTAGTGTTTTTTATGTTTTTTAAGAAACATCCTCTCCAACACTGATTCCAAGTTCAAATTACATTTAGGCCATATTATCGTGCCTGGTCCTTCGTTGATCGAGTTGAGATCTACCAAGACAACGAAAAGTTGTAAAACATAGAAATAAATATATTTCTTTTAAATCAATGTTTAGTTCTTTAGATGAAATATGGCATCAATCTTACTTGCCAATGAGATACATGCACTTGTAATTCAATTAAATAAAATATGTTTTTCGCACACTCATCCCCCGCGATAACAATAATATTTATTTTAGTTAAAGATTACAGACATAACAAAAATTACACACACAATTAGCATAAATAATGTAAGCAATTACTATTACAAAAAAGAAGTTATCTTTTTAAGAGATAGCACAAACAGCTAACATAAAAAATATTAAAAAAATATTTATGTTTGAAGAGCACACTTTCTGCGTAAAAGAAAAACGTTTTAAAATACATATTAAACATTTATAAAAAGAAATGATGATATTTAACCATGGATGACTCATGAAAGCCTTAATGCTTAGTACGAATGGAGTGAAATATTAGAAGATCACGATATTCGTTCGGAGAAAATGGGTAATTTAGAAATAAAACCAGATGAAATAAGAGGTAACCAGATCAAATATTAAGAAGTACAGTTAAAAAACCTCAGTCGCTTTCAATAATGAACATATTTTACGAGGAGAGAGTTTTCATGCCCACTTGGTCCTTTTTTTTCTTTGCTTAAAATGTGTATATAATATATGATACTATTTCGTAGAGAAAGAAAGTAATGAAAGGGAGAAGTTGTATGTTTAAGTATTTGTGAGATAAAAACTATTATTCTATACCTAATTTATACATCCAATCGTAGACGCTCTTTCGAGTCATGTGACCGTACAATATATTTCCGTATCGGGACGCACGCGCGTACAAAATATCCCGTATTTTGTTCGTATTGTACGCTTCACAGGTTCCATGTTAAACCTATGATAAAGACCGAAACGCGTGAAAAGGTCCGAATAAAAATCAGAACCGACAGGCTTCTGTCATTACCTAACCATAAATTGTTGTCAAGTAATGAAAACCTATCTATTGCACATATTTTTATTTAATTTTCCTTTATAACAAAAAAAAAACACAAAAAACTAGCATAATATATCATTGTTTGAAACTGACCTTCGGTAGTATTTAATCACTGTTGACAACGGAGAAATGGGCATTCTTTCAAGCAAATAAAGCTTGAGAGTAAGCCATGTCGAACACAATATATAAAATACATAGACCTACATGCAATTGTGCTTTCGATGTTCATAGCGACTTGCTTGAAAGCATGAAACAAACGAAAGTTATATCCGAATTATAAATGATTGGTTAAAATAAAGGTATAGAATAAAAAGGTTACTTAACATGGTTCTGTACAATACGGGATATATTTGGACTCGTACACAGCTGGAAAAAATCATATTGGACTCGCCTAACGGCTCGTCCAATATGACTTTTCCAGCTGTGTACTCGTCCAAATATATCTCCGTATTGTACAGAACCATGTTAAATAACCTATAATTGTTTCATATATTGCTTCATATATGCTGCGTTTCGTTGTAGCATGTCTACATTTATATGCGTCTGTTGCTTTTGGACAGATATATTTTATACTTATACTTAGTTGTACAAGTGTATATAACAGAGGACCTCATGGAAGATTTCTCTAAATGTGTAACCATATGTCATGTATGTAAATACATACTATTAATATTTTTATTATTATTATTATTAAAAGGATACTCTCGAAACGTTTGTGTTTTTTAATCATCGTATGTTAGAAGACGCTTGCTGACGTTATTACTGGCTAGCCAATGTAATTCAGTAAAACACTATCTGGAATGCTTTCATCAGAATCATCGGCAGTTCTTCTATGCAGGAATGAATACGAGGCTCTCTAATCGATCTAGCAATATAAACAGAAAATTGAACTTATTGCCAATCTCAACTCTATGATTTATAACTAATCTATCTCTTTAAAAGGGGACACCCAGCAATCTTGTCACAAATTGTACACGGTGTATTCTTATTTTATAAACACTAAATGGCATTTAATAGTCGCTTAAAACTATTCAAAACTAGTGAAAACTACAAGCTATGCCACACAAACAAACCCATCTTGTTGTGAAATGTGATTAGGTTGAGTAATACCAGCACCTTTTGTAGACGTTTGTTTTGTTTTGATGCGTCAATAGGTGATAAACAGATCTTAAGTATTTGAATTCCATTAACTTGTTTCTGGTGCTTCTTTTTAAAAAACATATTAAAAACAATACTTGGTATGTTTTCACACTCTTTATTGGTATTTTTATAATGCGACCTTTTCATTTTAAAATGCAACCTTTTTATTGCTTCCCCTTTTCAGTATTTATGTTATTTGTTTAACTGCTTTATTTCTTGTTTTCGTATCCTGGTCATTTAAACGGTCTCGTTTATTAGCTCAACTTTTGGAAGGAAATGCCCCAGCGTCGGAGTCAGTTATACTTTTACGTCTATAAATACTGAAAAGGGGGGTCCTTTGGAAGCAATAAACACAAACAAGAGATTAAAGTAGCAGACTCGATTTTATTGAATCTGTTCATGAGAGGTAATGTAAAGTGCAACACCTATCACATAAAAGATGGAAGTGGAAATTCAGTAATATCTGCAAGGAATGTAACGAAACTTAACAAATGTATTCACTTTCATAATAGAATTCGTATAGACAAGTGCCATAATTCTTATACAAATTTTAACAGAAGTATGCATTTTTCAACTTAGTTTCCCAATAAGAAGACACACCCTCTAAAACTGAGCATGCTATCAAACAAACGCTCTTGTTATTAGCACAAATCACCTCCGGTTTAGCCAGTTGGGATGATGGACATGCTGGTCGCTGACACTTGCTCATGAACGGTAGTTAAAACTGCTTGCTACCGTTCACGCCCTCTAGTACCGAGTTGAGCAGAACTCAATATTTAAAATGTCAACAGTTATACAATTTTAACCCTCCCAAAGATGGAATGCATATAACAGTGAAAATGGAAACTTCACTGAGGTATTATGTACCATTCCATGGCCAGCAGCGTATGGATCCAGTTTCTTACAAAATGCCTTGCACTAAACGAGAAAAAAATGGGCGAAATAAACCAAATTTAATTTAATTGGGAGCAGAGGTTATGAAGCCTGCGTATCACAAATAGCATTCTAAATACTAAATTAAAAAGCAGACAACACATCCTAAGGGTGATTAAACAATACTCAGAATATTTAAAGGCTGGAGTTGTGAAACCACCTATTCGAAATAAAAGTAAGAAAAGTATTTGAGAATGTGTCACCGATATATGTATATAAATATCGGGATCATCAATCTCCAAAGATCAGAATTAATAACAGTTCTGATTGCAAGCACGTGGAGTTTAATTTATTAACATCTATGACATTGTGTATAACTTCCTATAGAACATTCATTAAACCATTTGTAAATATGTTTGTCAAAACGTTTAAAGACCTAAATACAAATGCCTGCGTTGAATGCTAAGTGTATACGCACTGACGTAACGAGTCATACTGGATTATGATAATCGAATGGCAGGAACATCAGTTTACTGTATTTTTCTTTAAATTTACAGTATGTTTCCTTAAATAACTGATGCATACAGGAATCCATACCATTGACTATTTATTTTGAAATTAAGCTAATTTCCATTGAAATACAATATCATGAACAGTTGTAGTTGTATATCTAGAACTATCTCGAGTTGGTCATCAACAAATTATATCTATTGAACAAGAAAGGAGTTGCAATGTTTGGAAATGCTTCATACTACACTCAAGTGATATGAAAACGCAACACGGGAATTTCCGCTATATTGTATGTACAATATGCTGCTTTTAATCGAATGGTACATGGCTACGTAAGACCTTTCCTTTTGGAAAAAATACTAAAACAACAAATAATACAGCAAATAGTATTCCTGCAATGTTTCATTATTCACAGAGTACGCGTTTGGCTCAATCATGTGAGCAAACTTAGGATGCAATATTTTGCAAACTATTTACGTTAAATACAGTACTGAACTAGCTCAATTTTTTGAAGAGCAACTTCAACATTGATGAAGTTCTTGTTACAATGTGTAGTGTGATTAAAACGTCTACAACATCACAGTTGTGTCCTTTCTCTAGTTAACTGCAACTTTTTTTTAAAAAAACATCTTGGGATCTCTTTGGAATATTATGTGCAATTAAGTGTGCAGTATATACAATATATAGCGGAAATTCCCGTGTTGCGTTTTCATATCATTTGAGTGTACATACTTTCTTGATCGCTAATGTCCAGATCAAATATACAGTAAAACATAACGTCTTGATTAAAATACACATTAAAACCACCTTTTAATCCAAGTCCAAGCAAACAGACATATATTAATATTCTCATTAGATTTTATTTGGACAAATATGTCAGAAGATCGTATATCTTGAATACTACCTTAATTATTCAGATTTCACTTTGCAAGGAAGAAAAATATGAAGCATCTGTATCATTTATGTCCCAATCATTTATCAATATAAAACTAATGGTTCGTTTAACTATTTCTGAAACGATATGTTTATGATATAGATGCATTATACATAGCGCTGAAATATCAATGGTCGTTTTATTATATGTACTTCTATAAGAGTCATTTGCTCAAGATTTATAATGCAAGTAAGCATTGATGAGTCGAATAAGGCTACTTGCGTGATTTACAATTACAGTCTTGACATGGGAATTGTACTGCTTGTTTGCATACTTGAACTGATGATGGCAAAGCAAAAGCACGAGTGCAATATAACTGCTTTGCATGCTACTCTTCTCTGATTAGTCTCACCCCATTTGACAATTAATATTGAAGGAAGCAACAAATACAAACAAAAGAGCAAAGCAGACCCGATTTTGTTGAGCCTGTTTATGAGAGGTAATTTAAGGTGCAACACCTCTAACGCACCCTAGCACTGGCATAATCGGTTTTCTACTTTAAAACCACAATATTCGGCTTGACCAGAAAGCAATAACTTTAATAAAATCGGATGCACAACGCGGACAAATGTACAGAATTGCTGGTTCAAAACGATGATTTTAATAACTGTGTTTATTTCTTAAGTTTATAGTCCCGTTTGCTTGATTGATATAAATGGGGTCCTGGGCTCTGTTAAAATGACTGGTGAGGTGGAAAATATTTTAAAACCAGTGAAATATGTGTTGCTTGGCAACATTTTGGTTTCGGATCACTCTAAAAATGAACGTTAACATTTTAATTTAAACATGAATGGGAAACTGATAACCCTGTATGGATTCCTGTTTAGATAAGCAAACAATTAATCTAGAAATAACGTTAATACAGCGTCTTCCATTTTCATTTGTGTTATGCTTTTGATATTTGTGTACACTTAACACCTCTAACGTTCGTGATTTGAATTCCAGGTCATGGGCATTAAGTATTATTATGTTTTATTTCAATTCTTTCAGACAAACATAAATTATTTATCATCTAATTAATTTATAACCTTCTTATTTATAAATAATAACAAACAACTGTATAGGAGTGGTTAAGTTCGGGTAATACACTTATCGAAGGGAAAATTCCGTGCATATCTGTTAAGTAAGCAAGCGATATGTATAATATCAAAGTTACAATCCTATGTTTAATGAAACAGACTGTTTCAATTCAGCACTTTCTCTAACATAGCAGTCTTTGGCTGTATCGTTTTTTTCCACCGCCCATGTTTCTTTATCAATCTATCCGGGACATCCCTAGCGGTGCACTTGTTGCGCCACCTGATTTAAGTGAATGTAGCCCGAACTCAGATTTATCTAAACCAATTTTCTAGAAATATTTCTCTAGCCCTCGTATATGAAAGATGAGGACCTTTCCGTAATTTACAAGGCTGACTTTTCTTGCGAAAAAGAGAGTTTTCTGAATACAAATTCTTGTGAATCACTGGCGAACTCTACCAATTGTAAATACTTTCCTAGAGCAGTCGAAAATCATTCCATTCCGCAATTGAAGATCATTGCATTCCGCAAATAGTAAACACTACATTCCGCAGTCAAGAATTCATCGCATTCCGCAATCAGAAATCATCGCATACCGCAATTGACAAACGCTGTATTCCACAGTCAACAATCACTGCATTCCGCAGTTAACGATCACTGCATTCCGCAGTTAACGATCACTGCATTCCGCAGTTAACGATCACTGCATTCCGCAGTCGACAATTACTGAATTGTGCAATCCATTTTTTTTAACGGATATAGCCCTGCTTTAATAAACAAAGTGTCACAGTTCTCAACAATACATATACTAGTAGCTATTATTCATATCAAAATGAATAAACTATTTGCATTCCGCAAAATCGATCATGATCGTATGAACAGCATGCATACATTTGTGTAAATATTAATGATTTCCTGACAAGCTATTAATGTTTATCAATACGAATAGCAAGAACCTTGCTGCGAAATCTTCGCAAATCAAACACACACTTGCTCATCAACTGATTTCTGGTAAATATATCTTGCCCTTTTTTAAATTCAAGAATATCAGACACATAGACTTATTTAATAAAACAAATCTTAAACAACTTGAAAAATGGCCAGAGGGCAGATCGAGCAACCTAGGAACAATGATTGTACCACTTGCATTACAATGCAATATATGGGCAATCGTTCGTGAAACCAAGCGTATTGGAGGTACCAGCCAATTATTGCAGTTACTCCAATACTGTGTAAAGGCATCAACAGCCTCCATTTCATGATCCACACATTTAGAATTATAACGCTTGACCTTTCTGTTTTGAAATGAAGCAAAACGGTCAATATCATGTAGACGCCACATTTCATCTATAAAACGACAAAACTCATCAGTAACCTCCCATTCATCGTGTTTTTGAGTTTACTAATGTCGTCTGCGACTTTTAAATATTGAGTTCTGCTCAACCCGGGGCTAGAGGGCGTAAACGGTAGCAAGCACTTTTTACTACCGTTCATGAACAATCAAATCAATCAAACCGAGACTGCAATATTTGTTGTATTTATCGTGTTCAACGATATCCAAATTTCTCCTTTCATACTTTATTTGATTTAGTTCTCTCGGAACACACTAAATTCTCAAATCAAAATTCAACTTTAAACAAAGCTCAAAAATGCCCTTATGATTATTATGACTAACTTAGTGCTACCCGACTGTACAATGTGAACACAAGCTTGGGGATTTGAAAACCACTTAACGGTTTTACCATGTAACAAATTGCCGTAAGCTGTTAAAGCCAACCTCAGTAATAACTCTAATTTCTCTAAATGTAGAGCTCTTATTCATTTCATAATCCAACCAGAGTGAATGAAAAACACTATCCTTACAACTTACTATATATGCCCCGCGGCCATGTAGGACGCGTTCGAGTAAACCAAGGTTTGAACTGGGCAATAATCCGTAAGAAACCTTTTGTTCAGCGTAACCAAATTGATTTGCCAGAATTTCAGTTTTGTGAGACAAGCAGTCTGAAATGAAATTGTACGTTAAATCCCAAGTATTTCTAGATGTCTAGTCATTAGCCTAGTTATATTTCCAAGTACAGAAGACATGGACATAATCTTGCCCGTAAATTGCGCTAACTTCCTAGCCGAAACAATAGGCATGCTAGACAACAACCCATGTATTGACCGTAAACAATCTAAAATACATGGGTCAGGAATACTAATAGAAAATTCTTTGCTATTCCAGAAAATGCCTATACATCTAAACTTTAAACTGGTAACTAGATGGACTTCCCGTCATTTACGACAAACCCGGCCCTGATGAGGCTGTCTCTAACAAACAATGAGTCAGACAAAGTCAAATAATATATAATAATATATATATAATATAATTTTTTATCATATAAAAATATTATGAAAATACGGAAGGGGAGCTACTCAGTCCGAACGGTAAAACAGTAAAGCAATAGTACTTCCCTTTGACAGAAAATCCCAGATACATTTGACTCGGAAAAATATCGATATGATGATATGTTTTACTTATATTGATGATATGTTTTACTTATATCAAATTTGAAGCAAATGATTTCTTTTCCAAAATATTCTAATCCTATCTTTCAATATTCGAAAGTAAAACTATCTTTCCAAAGGTATTTATGGACTAATCTCAAATTTAAAATTAATATTTTCTTACCTAGTTTGTTAATATAAACGGATAAAGGATTCACAATATGAGGTACAAAAGGTGTTTCAACAATACAATGATTTAATAAAAGCTCTCTAATAGAACTTTCAATAAAAAATCTAGATAGTCTCTGGCTGATTTATTATTTCTAGAAAAGGAACGTTCTGGGACTTCTAACAATGGTAGCTTATAACCATTTTCAAGAATATCAAGAATTTCACTGTTTGTACCTATATGTTTCCAGAATGAAAGAGGCTTTCTTGAAATTTGAAAAAATAATTTTCGGAAGGCAGCAAAGAATACTTTTATTTATCTTTTCCGATGTCGGCAGCTGAGGAACCAGCGGCACCTGGCCAGTTGATGGTGTCGTAAAACGATCTCCTTCCGGTAGTCTCCCAAGTCCTACACTCATGGCGGAAGTGACCCCTGTATCCGCACGAGAAACAGACGTCTCTGGGTGTACGTTGTCTGGGTTGGCCACGAAAAAACGTGGCGGGTCTAGTAGCGAACCTATCCGTGGCTGCATCACCGGAAGTAGCATGAAATAAGAAGGACGCTTGTAAGAAGCTGTATCAGTTTTAGTCCTGGAAGCGGTTGCTTGAAGTCTCTTGGCCCTTGCCTAGGCCGGTTTGAGCTGTTTTTCATCATCACTTTCGGAGCCCAAACGTGGCTTTTCGTACTCATTGACGGTAACCTGGCCCCCGGGGGAAATGTCTGCAACTTGAATCAATTTATTTCTATGTTTAACTTTATAAATAAGACCTTCCAATGTTTCCAAAGTGTCAGCAGGGATGTTAGACCTAGCAAGCAGTTCTATTCCGTACAAAATATCGTTGTTGAATGAATACTGAATCCTATTAGACTCTTTCTTGAACTTAGGAACCGGCTGCTCCTTAGTTTTTAAACTCAAGTCTTTCTTAAATTCTTTTAACTGACTGTCCAAATAATATCTAAAGAGCGAAAACGCTTCAATAGCAGAATTATTCTCCCTCTGGGACTTACCGCTAAGGTCTGGTCTCAGGTCCCTATCCACACCAATGCCTGTATGTATTGAACTTTTTTCCCCCGTTGATCGTCGCACCCAAGATGGCCGCCCTCCGTAATACAGTAACGCTCATCTAAACAAGTGTATCTACCCGTATCTAACCTCGAATGCCAGTTACACGTGTAACAGCGGCTTATATAGTAGCCGCTGTTCAACCAATTACCGTATATTGGTATCTCTACTACTAAGAAGGAAAAACAGTTATAACTACAACGAGTGTAAATACATTTATTCAGTAGATTGAATAAGAGTATGTCCGTATTGTGTGACTATGTTTAATTTATCTTCCTACTGAGACCATAGTACATTATACATATCAGCTCAAGTAACCACTCGTTATAAAATGATATTTTATACATCTTTAGGGAATATATTTGATCCAATTGGTTAGTCTGTAGACATGTATGCTTCTGTTTTACAACTCTTATAACATATAGCCATGAAACTGTCCGGGTGGATTATCCCCTAAAAAGCATTTTAAATGTGTGAGATCTATCACGTTATATCTAATATAAATATATACATATATGCCACGTGTTTTAACAATATACTCCTGCTTGTTCTTGTTGTTGTATTTGCCTCCAATTTTTGGAAAACCGTCGTTATATCTGAGTTGTATATCATTATCGTAATATGCGCAGACTCGTACGTATGAAACATTTAGTTTTAATATTCTTTTTTTAAATTTAGTCCATCACTCAGATACTAAAAAGCATACAGCTTTCAAACATTTTACACATTTGCGTCAACATGTCTGCAGTATGTTCCTTTTAAAAGTAGGTCAATATGAATGACCTTGTCCTACATTTTGCACTTCTTTTTTCATTCTTGTACATTCATGTTTTCTTGTTTTATACAAAAAGGTCTGGGCTGGTCTACGTAAGAGATACTGTCTGTATGCATAAGAAAATATCTGTCTTGACTTTTATTCAGTGAAATTTATACATGGAAACACGAGCATAGACACACATAGATATGTAGTAATTAATAAAAAATATATATATATTGTTTTGTAAACATCGCTGGGACCGCAATATTTTATATTTCTGTTGCTCACGTGATAAAGTTTTGCACATACAATTTTGATAACAGTATGTCTAACATACCATAACTGTACCGTGTAGCTCAATCTGGAGCGCGTTCGTCTTACCTTTTGTGTTTGTGATATATTATTTGGCCTTTTATTCATCTTTAAATTTGTTCTTTGTTTCTCTGCGTGTTTGTGGTTGACTGTCGTCCTTCCTGTTCGATTTTTATATCTATATTCACCCACAAGCGTAATGTTAGTTTCGGCTTAGAGTTCAATCCCACGGTGTGCTACTTTTTCGTACCGCTATGGAATTCCTTCAAAACATATTGTTTCTATTTAGTAAATAGTCAACAATGGTAGTTGTGTAATGTCAACGTAATTAGTTTGATCTTTAAGACTTTCGGAATTTCGGCAATCTTAGCTTATTTATTTAGCGTCCTGTTAGTATTCTACATAACCTGCATTGTTTCAATATTAAATACTAATTATTATAAGAGTTGAAAGCAAATTGTTTTGCATATAACTAAATTGAAAACTCAAACGTTTAGTTTATTATAAGCAATGGGTTGAAGTCAAAATGATGCCGGATAAATAAATTGAGATGCTAACTTGATAAAACTTCAAGATTGCCTTGTGCCTCTTTAACAGTTAGTTATATTGCCTTTAGTATATTTTGAAAATATCAGGTGGAGGCGATGCAGATGTACATTGGAGGAAAGTATAACAAGAACATAAATAAGCGTGTGTGATTGATAAAACACGATGTAT
Source organism: Cyrtodaria siliqua (assembly GCA_037043455.1). Lineage (NCBI taxonomy): Eukaryota > Metazoa > Mollusca > Bivalvia > Adapedonta > Hiatellidae > Cyrtodaria > Cyrtodaria siliqua. The sequence continues at coordinate 133,407 of JAWPHD010002743.1, forward strand.
AAACGTCCTATGGAGTGCGCCCCATTGTTCGGATTTCTATACTATAACGAAACCACAATTTGTTGTCGGAAATGGTACCGGGTAAACGGGACAATCGTGGATCTTGTGGAAGTATTTACATACCATACAGCCATGATTCCTATGCCATTAATAATAGGTAGGACCCCGTATCGACCCATATACGGACATTTCCGGCGAGATGTCTGAAGATATCCTGCAATGCCAGAATAAACAACCGCCGTAGACTAAATCTTGAGCGAGAATCATATCTCTTATGGTGTGTAGAACAAGTAGGTATCAAGGTTGACCCCATCAGTAGAGGTTTCTGAAGATAGCAAGCAGTGCCTGCATAAACAATCGCCTTATTTCAATAGACTAAACCTTGAATACTACACGTGCATGTACATGCATACAACTCATCAAAGAGACGAATATCTCGACAATCTATGCAAATTGTGAACGAATGTCCTTGTTTCAGCAAGCATATTTTTCTTGAATGTTTACATTTCGAAATATCGCGCGCTGTGTCGTTAAATCTATTGTTTACGCAGGAACTGTTGATAGTTTCAGAAACCTCTACAGATCGGGGCGACCCTGATACCTACCTGTTCTATAATAGATCGCATCGTAGCTATATGGTAGGTACACACCATAATAGCTATGATTCTCGCGGCTAGGTGCCGGTAACAATGTCTTTGTCATGCATACCCTATTTTCAAGATATTGTTTGGATTTATTTATATTCTGGTTCAATTCTTGAGGCAAGCCCCTATAAGTTTAAAAATGACGATCATGAGTCGGATTGTATATAAGGAGTTTTGTTGGAATGTTACGGCAATAAGATCATACTTCAGTTTATCGCGGCTGAGCGATCAATTCAAGTCAATTAAACTGAAAATCGGTCAATGCGACCGCATTTTCGGATTACCGCGGTGGACGTAACGCGAAGTCGGAACGTGGAGTAAATTGTACGATGCATTTGTTCAACGTTCGTGTTTTGGTAAAGCTCCGAAATGGAATAAAACTTTTGGTTTTTCGTTTTAAGAAGATAGACAGTTATATGAAAAATATAAACGAAATTCCTTCATAGCAAAAGAAAGGTTCAAACCGGAATAATAATTGCTATGGACAATTGGAAGGACGGAAAACGCTATTCAATAAATTTCCTTCGACTTTTCCCGAGAAGCATGGCACAAAAAAAGCATGCTTTATAAGTAATAATCGATTTTCAAAAACAAATTAAACTGCAGTTGATCCCCCACCTCCTCGCCCTCCCCCTCCCCCAGCGCTAACGTATTGTTCTGACTTGAAAAGATCCGTACTTTAGTATGCGCTAATCAGATCATCAAATTATTCGTTATATGATGTTTCATGACGGATAATTTTTCATATGTATATGTTGAACGATATCTGTAATGTTTATTTTTTTAGCTAAGATTTTAGCAATACTGTTATATCTATGTTTTCACAAATTATGAGTTATGTTAGAATTTGAAAAAAAACAAGGAAGTTCTTGACTCAGAATAAACAAATTGTTAAATGGAAATAAATAAACTATCCCGGAAAACGTCATCCATATCACATAAAAGAGACAATTAGTATTTTAATTAACTTGACGATTGGCAGATTACTTTTTTTTGGTACATGTTAAGAAGTTAAAAACCAATGATAGAGCAAGATTTTATTATAATAATAAGTAATAATAATGCTAGAACTTATGTTCAGAGGATTATACTTTTAACAATAAACAATATTTTATTTTGGGAGAATATCACAAATACTACATTATGATAAAACAAACAAACATACAACATAATACAAACGTAAACACATAAAAACCCTCAGGTATTTGTCTATGTCATGATACATAGAGAATAATAAATGGGCATTTTCATATCACACCCTTTATCAAGTCTGAGACACCATTAGCTTTAGCTCGAAGGCTGATATGGGTCGAGGGCCTGATATAGGGTGTGATATGAAAATAAACATTTTTTATTCTATTTATCATATACTTCAGCAATGACGTTGTTGAACTGTCAACTTCAACTAACTTACTACGCTGTTTTCCAGTGATAAAACAATATTATTAATAGATGTAATCCCATTTTGATGTGTTCACGTCTGTCGCGTAAGTATACACGACATTTATTTTCAGAAATTTGATTTGAAATGAATGCCATTGAATTTGCGATCCGTGTATTAAGCCTTATTTATTTTTTATTTTTTTATTCTATCTATCTTTCGCATGTTTTCTCCCTTTATTTCACGCGTGTGATAAAGCTTTATTGCCCAGCAACTAAATCCTGATTGATGTGACTAGCTAGGTCTATGTCGTATCGTATATTCAAAAACAACGTCTATATAGGGAAGTATGTGATAAAAGAAAATATTTCACTTTGGAGAAGGAGCATATTTTATAACTCAATTAATATCTAATTATAAGAATTCATTTCTATAGACACAATATAAACGGCGTTACCGAGCCAGGTCAAACACAAAACTGGAGCGTTGAATTAAGAGTTACTAAGTCATAATTAAGTTTTCACATACTCTATCACGGGTATGTTAAGACCCCGTGAAAAAATCTTAATTAGCACAAATACATTATTATATGACCTGAACACCTGTATAGAGTTTTGATAAATGGTTTTGTAGCGTACTTTTGCCGATTTTTGGCGGGTTAGTTTCCTCAATAAAGCACAGGAAAATATATGAAATTTTAAGTATTATTTATTATAAATATGACTGAAACTGAAATTCAGTATTTTACTTAACTTTATCAAATCGTTTTCATAGTTAAAAATGAACAACACTATAGGAAATTAAAATCATTTTTCTACTAAATATATGCGCTATTAAAATGGTTAGAGGTAACATCAAAGGTGTGGGGAATTAAAAGCGCCAAGGTTGTTGAAAGCAGTGAACTACAGGAACACGTTTGAAACATACACATACTAAAGATAAACACAATGATAGGATTTAATTAATACTTGATAACATAATAAAAGTAGGAAAAAATAATATGACTTTACATATATTCATTGACATGAACAAAGCAAAGAAATGACTACAAGTAACATCATGAAAATTATACCAGGTATGGGCGTCAACTTTGGTATATTCTCACAATATTAAAACACTGAAACACAATAATACCATAAAACATGCTAATACTAAAATGTATACAATTCTGACTAGTAATTATAGTTTATAAAAACACATATTCCTTCACTCTCCCAAAGAAAATATATTGATATATAAAACTTAACCTGAAACTGATATCAGAAACCCATGTTCGTAGTGATATAATCCCACAAAAATATTGTTATCAACCAAATATAAAATTAATATAAACAGGAAAAGTAGCATCCAAGGACGACAGTAAACCTCAAATACACATAGAAACAAAAAACAATTTTAAAAAAATATGAATAAAATAGCAAAAAAGACATCACAAACACAAAAGGGTTGACAATAGGGCTACCGCCTTGGAACGGGCAGTGGCAAAAAACCATACATAACCAAGATTATATCACACCAACCAACATAATATTTAAAATAGATTACTGTTGATAAATCACCGTTGTGGCCTTATCATTGTAAAAGTAAGTAGATATAAAAGTCGAACAAGTCATCTAGCATTCACGGACCCCAGTCAACCAACAAACAACAATCAGACGGATAAATACAAGGCTAAGGTATATGCTGTCACAAGCACATACAGTTGACAATAGAGCTATCGCCTTGGAACGGTCAATGGTAAAGAGGTCGCTGGGGGTTTAAACTGAAAACAATATTTAAAAGTGATCATGACCATGTTTACAGAAGTATATTAAGTAATGACAATGAATATTTAGTTCCAGTGAAAATACACAGAAACTATGTAGTACCACACAATGTATTCATGAACATGAACAGCCATCTGTGGAAATGAAAAACTTTAATCAGAAGCCCATATCTCCGTGATTACTGAATTGTCATAGGCAGGTTCAAACTTATTAGCCATACAGAGAAACATTATTTCGCTGCAATTCGTTATAGTTGAATGTATTGTTTTAAGCCACAGACGACAATCGACCCATCTGCTGAATCATGGCTTCAGATACTCCAGTATGTAGCTTCAAATCCGTTTTCTTTATTCAAAAAGTAAAATGTGTTGTTTGCCTTTACTTTTCTTGTAAACAGTTCAAAATCAGAAAGTGTTCTGGTATGCCTTAAACTTGAAGTTACTGACAGAACGTATGCAATTTCCTGATTGAGAGGTAAATTCCCTCAATTGGAAGATAAGCTTGGAAAGCCAGTAGTGATATGACCTTGAGTAAGATGCGTTAAAAATGTGAATTGAGTGTGTGGGGTAAAGATCCAACAAGCTCATTTAGATCTCACTACACACTTAGCTCCCTTGCATGTGACTGTAGGATGATTCTTACACCATAAAAACTAGGGGTGTGTTCTTCGGTTTGAGATAATTTAATAATTGCCCATGGATATTTTCTTTTCTTGCTGCAGGTGAGAAAACAATAGTGTGAGATTGGATGAACAGCGATTAGACGACACTGACAGCAAAATGTGACACATTTGTGGGTGCTCAAAATGCGTATGAATGTAGATGCAAACTGTTTAGTGAAAGCTGAAAAGAGTACCTTGACTGCCACCACTCACATTAAAAAAAAAAAACTGGGCTTTGTACCAGATTTTGTGGATTTTTATGAGCAGCAGTAACTGTATTTTCCCAAAAAAATACTTTTAGACTGTAAATGCTTGATTCAGAATGGAAAATTGGACTTTACTGCCTATGGCCAACACAGTAAAATCGAAGTGTGTTGTGAGACCTTAACAGAAACAATCAGCCGGACGCTTTCAGTACAGCTTTCATTGACACAGATCAATATTTCTGAGTTTGATGTTTTCAACTGTGTGAAAAAGTTGAATTGAACATTTTATGATGAATTCCAATGAACATTAGTTGGATTTGGCCATAAATTAGTGATTTTGCACATGAAAATTGGACCATACTTTGATCAACATGGATTATTTTGTGTATGCTGTTTGTAGTGAACTCCCAAACCATTTCCGTAATGTCGATATGGATTCCAGGCGATGAAACATCCTGATGAAACGCAATATAAATGTTGTCAGTGCATGTTTCAGTGCATACACATGTACATGCAGTATCAACTATTCCGCGAACGATGGATATTTGATTGTATTTGCCAAAAAAAGTTTGTGCTTGCGAGTCGATAAATTGTTTCTGGAAGTTTAGTTCTCGTCTCTGTTGGGTTCAAATGAATACAGTGTACCGACACTATGCCAGGGACATGTTCACGGAAAGCAGCTTCATATAACATCTAACAGGTATGTGTTTGTATAGCAAATTATTTATTTCAGCTATTGACAATATTAGTAAAATAGCCCACCCACTTATGCAGTGCAACAAATTTCAAAACCGCTGTTCTGTGTGTCTTATTTGTCGAGAATGTTCATCAAATATGTTTATTAACTTAGTCGCTCTTCCTTGTTTGCTTTGAAGTTGCGTGACAACCTTTTTCGAACCGCTGTGTCTTTTGGGAAGAGTTGTCGTTTGCAGTTGCACATTTGTCGAGACACAAAATTGTTTTATGCTTGGTGTTAGCTGAATGAGGCGTTCCAGCTTTTAGCGTATTCATCTCATTTCTTGTATTCCATTTGTACGCAGGCAATTTGTTCTCTCGTGATATTTTTTCATGCGCATTTCATACAAATTTCGCGTCATGTCAAATAAAAAACATCTAATATATTGTGTGTCTGTTTATATATAGGAAAAAAAATCCAGACAAAACTTTAATGTACTGTTACATTCTTCATCGTCTCTTTTTACGTAAATTAAAAAATGGCGTTAAACGTGTTTTCGGTTCTGAATTCTGATTATAAATGTTATTTTGCACTAAGAAATAAAACTGTGCTAATATATGTTTGAATAAAAAAAATGTAGGCGAATTACACCATTGAAATTCAAGTGAATTTCGCGTCATAATAAAACATTAAATTCTGGTTCTTTCATTATTCACGGTAAAGATTGCCTGTGTCGCCTAGATTTTTTTCCCGCAGATCTGTACTGAATTTATTTTTGGCATGTTACGTGTTGTGCTGCATTACGTATAGTATTATGCTGCTATCTTTTTCGCACTGATCCGAATGGTCTGCATTCAATTTTCACTGCTTTGGAGTAGGTGTACAGTGTCGTCTGGAGAAACACTGCAGTCGGCCGCAAGCAGTTGATCACTGATTTTCATTGACTGACTGACTGACTGACTGACTGACTGTGACTGACTGTGACTGACTGACTGACTGACTGTAATTTGAGATGAATTCAACAACTATGTATGAAGTGCATACAATGCGGTTCAATGCGATTAATTAACAGTTTCGATATAACATGGAATTGACAGACATTTTATGAAATATATCGATTGTTATAATTTCATAGATTTTTAAGCTAAGCGCTGTTCATGTACATTTGGTAGCGTTATCTGTATTGTGATAATTTATTGAAAACTAATCTGCATGCCGGTGGTTTTCGGTTGTTTTTCTGCTTTTAGCAAGTTGTGGTGTCATTTAGTGTTTCCTAGTTAACTCCCCTGCTGGTTTTATGTATTTGTTCCCCTTTTAAATCACTGTTGGGTATATTTTCTGATTTTTTCCCTACATTTTGTTTTATAAAATGGCTAGGTTTTCAAATAGTATTATTTAGCAACATTATTATCAATATTGTAATCATGTGCTAAGTAAAAGCCATGTTATCTTTTTATACAAGAAGCTGGTAGAAGATGCCAATTTGAGAATTGAAGGGAGGGCTTGTTTTATTGGAGCCATGCCTGTGATGACATCAACTTGAATGGCCTTTAATGACATTGTAGGACAGGTAATATAATAAACTATTTTTGACTAGAAAATAAGTCTAACCACTACTTCCGTTTCAGAAAGCATCATTTAATAAAAAAAAAATTAAAAAAAAAAAATCATATATGGGCATAGGTGAACAATTGTTAAATTAAGAAACTCTGCCTGAAAGACAAACATGACACTTTTTTTTTATTATATACATATCGTACACAAATCCTACAGAACTTAACAACACAATCTCTTAGAATACAAAAGTTACTGAATATAATTTCTACTCTTGATTCAGATTAAAATTCCTGATTTTTTTGCTCCATGAATATGGCACGAAGCAAACTGATGCATGTTGCATTTTGAGCCGTAAACTCATGTAATCTATGACAAAAGTATCTATAAACTATTTTTTTTGTTAGGTAGTCACCTATAGTTGTTGCGGGTATGATTTTGAAGACATGCACACACATGAGCCCCCCTTGAAGATCTCACTACACACTTAGCTCCCTTGCATGTGACTGTAGGATGATTCTTACACCATAAAAAGTAGGGGTTTGTTCTTCGGTTTGAGATATTTTAATAATTGCCCATGGATATTTTCTTTTCTTGTTGCAGGTGAGAAAACAATAGTGTGAGATTGGATGAACAGCGATTAGACGACACTGACAGCAAAAATGTGACACATTTGTGGGTGCTCAAAATGCGTATGAATTTAGGTGCAAAATGTTTAGTGAAAGCCGAAAAGAGTACCTTGACTGCCACCACTCACATTAAAAAAAAACTGGGCTATGTACCAGATTTTGTGGATTTTTATGAGCAACAGTAACTGTATTTTCCCCAAAAAAATCTTCCAATTGAGGGAATTTACCTCCCAAATGGAAAATTGGACTTTACTGCCTATGGCCAACACAGTAAAATCGAAGTGTGTTGTGAGACCTTAAGAAGTGTTGATGTAATTGATAACTTGGCATCTTATTTCGGCATTAGGTTAAGACAGCCCTGAAAACATTCCTAAACACCATAATTTTTGGTAGGGCCTATAAGCGATCGCAATTTGTAAAAGTAGCTGATAGCTCACCGAGAAATCGTGAACATGCAGTTAATAAAACCAGATATAAATAACACACTGTTTTCAAACGAAAAAAGGCAACTAGCTTTTTGTTTAAGATAATCCTGTATAAAAGTAAAATACAACTGTAATGCTCTGCCACATGTCCTGTGAGTAGATTTACATTTATTCTTTCTTGTAAATGAAGAAATGTGCTGATTTCAAAAAGGTGACAATTCTTGTGTAGTCTTGTAAATATGTTGAGATTTTTGATAGCTTTAAATAAAACCGATTGTACTTTCTAAAGTATAACCTTTCAATACAAATAGTATATTTACATTTTGAATTCTTTTGGTCAAAAATGTAGATGCGTCCACACCTCAGGCACGTCATAAAACATTGTCATCCTATAGTCGAGTTTCATGAACAACTCGACATGTTTGAACTGTTGCATCTGTTTACCAATAACTTTGTTTAAATTGTATTATTGACATAAACAATGTTTACATAGATCAATGTGAACAGCATTATGCATAGCTTAATGTATATTATACGAATAGTATACACAAACGAAAGTCTCTTTTTATTTATTATATTATCTATACTGGCCTGTATTATAAACCAAGTCAGCGATGTCATAAACATTCATGTCTTTGGCATTATATCAACACGTTAATTATATTTGTATGTACTAAATTAATATGGAAATTATATAATATTTAATATATGTAAGGCCTAGTTCCATTTTCTATGTAACAGTATACTATGTAAGCGTCATCATTTTCTCTGTTTTGTTTTGTCCTGATTTTCAAGTTTTCGTATCATTCCAATTTGTTTTCTTCATCTACGGTTTCTGAAAAATAGAAGTTCTATGTATCAAAAGCAAGAGACCAATACGTTATGTATTCATGACAAGTAAGTGTGAATACAACAGAACTTTATTAGTCGGTGTCAGTGTAATTTTTGTTTAAGAATTCATTGTGATATTAAAGATGCATTGAAATTCAGTTTGTTTATGCGGGGTTGCATTATTATCCGTCGTTATTCTCAGACAGTGTACACTGTATCAGTACTACACACGCGAAATGCTACAATACAGAATAAACACCATTACATCCGAGCGGAAGGTGGATATAGTGTGGTACGGCCTGGAGGTTGCAATACATTTGATACATATATATATATCGGTCTGTATTATAAACCATATCAGCGCTGTCATACGCATGCATGGCCTTGACAGTATAATTAGATGTTTTTGTTTTAAATTAATATAGAAATGATATGCTAGTAATATTCTATATATCAATGTAAAGCTTAGTTACACTTTTCTATGTAATATAATACTATATTAACCTCACCATTTCTTTCTGTTTGTTTCGTCTCGAAGTTTCAAATTTTCGTATAACTCCAACTTGTTTGCTTCATCTACGGCTTCTGAAAAGTAGTTAGTAGTTAGTAGTATACATCAATTAAGATGTCCCATAGTTCAGCGAATCGAGAAACATGGTGGCGGCATGATTGCCCTGAACGGAAATGTTGCAGTTTTGAGACGTGATTGCGGAACACTGAGTCTTTGACACGGAGCACGTCAGTAAGTCACGTATTCTTTTATTGTAATACTCATTTAAGTAAATGCACACATCAAAAGCAAGAGACCAGTACGTTATCCATTCAAGTTATTGTGAACGGAACAGAGCTTTATTATTCGGTTTCAATATAATTATCGTTTAAGAATTCAATGTGATATCAAAGATGCATTGTCATTCGGGAAGTTTACAAAGTGTTGCATTATTACTCGTCATTATTCGTAGGCAGTGTATATATTGTAGCATTACTACACACGCTAAATCCGCAATTATACTAAAACCATTATATCCGGACAGAATGTTGGTATAGAGTGGATAGGCCCTGGACGTTGCAATAAATCTGATACCCGAAATTCTGATACCCAAAATGACTCAACGGAAGTTCGGCGTGTATTACCATAACTCGGATTCAGTGAGTCGTAAGTGTCCACCGGTGTTGTACCTGAGCCCAGGGTACCTCTTTGTAGAGACTCGTATGGTTGACTGAAATGCAAAGCATGTATATATATCACTCTGCATTTATCTTAAACAGTTTTTTTGGCTAAATAGTTTTTGCAATATATACAGTGTTCTTGAAATAGATAAAGAAACAAAGAAAAAACAAGACAGTAGTTCGTGACTTACTCTACAGCATTATTTATATGGTCAAAAAAGTTATAGCAAACTATCTGCACAAAATATGACATGCAAGTATATATATATATATATATGTAATATATATATGGAGACATATTTGCGAACTACCAAGGACAGACAACATTCGGACTAACTACGGCAGGGCACCTAGCTATGATGAGAGACACAGCAATCAAACGTAGGCATTCACTTCATATACAGGATAGCTGCAACACACGCTGATAAACTGTATCTCTAAATCATAACACACTCGACTGGAGGAACAATTAACATATACATGCATACATACATATATACATAAATACAAGTATAGCTCATATGAGTGGGATCACGTATAAGCATTCAACCACAAACAGCTATATTAAGACAGTGACAATGAAAGGTGCCGGATCTTGGGGATACTGTGAATTCAGTAAATATATTATATGAGATAATTTGAACTCACTACGGCAACTTTCGAAATTTTGGATCTCGTAAGAGATTCACGTTCACAAAGCAGAATTACATATAGGGATAAATAAAAAGAGACTTTCGTTTGTGTATACTAACAGCGATATCCCCATTTATTCTTTACTCTTTAGACTACTCATACAGCACGAATTATATGTCTAAAATGGTGAGACAAACATACCTGTTTGAAGCAACTTCACTACCTGGAAAAAAAGAACAACAGAATGATACACTTAAATAATATGAAAATGAGCCAAATGGTCCTATATAAAACACAGCATCCAAAAGCAATGGCATCGTAGGTCCGCACTGTAACATTTACATAAAGAAAATTAATATACAAGAAAAAGGACAATACCCAACACAAACAGTGGTGAAGACAAGGTTGACGACTTGGAGTGGTCAGTAGGCAATGTGGTCCACTTGTTAGCTTAACTCGATTTTATATGCACACAACCTCGCTATTATCCTTCTTGAGCGCCCAAATTGACAGGCCAGTATAAATAAAAGTACATTCCATCAAAAGGTAATCTATAACAATAAAGTCCACATCCAGGGAAATTAGCAAACAATACACTTAAATGCTGTTGTAAAGATATATATGTATAAAACATCATAATTTGAAAAACCTCTGGATGTATCCAGAAGTGTACTGAACAACAACAGCAGTTGCAATCAAAGAGAAAACTAATCAACTAGGGTACGACCGGAAAACCTTTGGGGCGAAGGTTCATGCACCAACCTCCCCTTTCACGGTTTAAAAAGGTGCAAAGTGAAGCGAAGTGACTGGCGGCAGAGGGGCAATCACCAAGCATGATGTACGTTGCAATATCAAAGTGTCGTATCCTTTTCTTACGAATTTCCTAATTATTTTTGTAAAGTGGTAAGGAAATCCATCAGACCCCATACATTTCCAAAGTTTATAGATCACATCTTGATAGAATAAAAAGTTGTGATATTCCTAGTCGCAGATATGTTTTTATGTTGGTGTTGTACTTCTGCAGTAGGTTTTACAAAATAATATATATTTAAATGAACTTAACAAAATAATACATACTGAATGGACTGCATGCAATCTTGAAAACAATTATAGGTGACCATCCAAATACAATTATAGGTGACCATCCAAATACGATTAACGGTGACCATCCAAATTCGATTATAGGTGATCATCCAAATACGATTATAGGTGACCATCCAAATACGATTATAACCATCATAATGTGTTTCAGATCCATATTCAATGTGCATATGCATTAATAAACTAGACATCATGAAGTAATGTTTTTTTTATATAAGTTATTAGTATTAATTCATATGCTATGCTTTAAGGTAATAATAAAATACTGTTTGTGATCTAAATACACCGTGTATTTAATTATAATACAACTGCTAACAAAACGAGGCCCATATGAATTAATATTGACGATTTAATAGTCCGACGTTTAATCGAGTCGTCGAATTGTTCATATAAAACTAAACACATTCTGATAGTTTTCATTTGTATTTGGATTGATTCAAATTACTCTTCCCAATCACCTCTAGTCTCTTTGAAACAAGACATCGGACTATGCGGTATGCAGCAGCATATACATATTTATTGAAAGTATCTTTTACAAAACGGAGGTCCAATACTGAAAAATATTAACACATTTGATACAATGTGAATGAATATTTATACATTTAAATGAAGATCGGAATTGTCTATACCAGTAGTGTAAAACTATAGAAAACATACCAGCTAGGCCTAGAACTGTTTCGTACTCTCCTGCTTGTTGAGTGTTTGGCTGCAAACTTTCATAAACGGGTTTGCTGTGTAATGAATGATTAATGGGGAGACGTTATTTTACTGTCATGCATGTGTAAAATTGTGTTACATTTCAAGCTTATAATTACATGAAATCAATTCCTGAAATAACATTCTGTCTGAATATTATCATGTTTGTCACATCTAACCATGGCCAGAATTCAAAATACCGATATGCATTTAAACTCGAACTTTAATGCCTTGAGAAAATCTGTCTTATTAAAATTAAATTGCAAAGTTTATCTTTACTTTTAATTAAAACAGCAGATCTACATTCTGGTGACATTCTACGTTGTGTTTAAAAAGCTCATTCATTTTGTAAGATTTAGTTTGGATATTCTGATGGTCGAATTCATTCATGATCATTTTCATATCAAGTTTGGCTGATGTGAGAAACCATATAATAAAGTTATTATGTAAAACCGCATGCTCTATTGTATTGTAATGAATTTGTCATTCGCGCCTCAGAAACCAGAAAACAACGTCAACCTAAATTGTGTTAAAGTCCAGTATAATTAGGTAAAGGGACTGCGCTATCAAAAGTGAAATGCAATTATTATAATGGCCTAATTGATAGTCATTACTCTATTACTTATGTGTCAATTAATGATATCATAGGCCATAGCGGCATAAAATAGCCCATGTTGATCTCTCCTTCGTAAAGGTAACATCGATAAATACTGTACCTAATATATTTCCTAAAACATCAAGAGCTTACAATCACTGACTATGTCCTCCATGTTGTTTTTGTGAGACAACATATGATTGTGAGGTTTAAATAACTGCTGTGCTTTTGATTGGGTCAAATATCTAAGGAATATAAGTTTGATTGACAGTTCAGAACTATGCATGCATTCTAGTATAAACAAATCATGTCTCGTTTTTCTCTCGATATTTTCAACGTTCAAACATGTTTTAATTTTCCCTTTCTTACTCTTTTTAGCTTATTTTCATTTTGTCTTGGACAACTAAAATCTATTCAATTTTTGATAATCAATATACATACTGTTAGTGTTTTGTTTGTTTTCGTTGTCTTCTTTGTCTTCTCGTATCCATCATATGGTAAAACAATCATCGGAAATCCCCTATAACTGAAGTGTTAGCAGTATTCTTACACAGTTTGTGTGCAAATGACAAAATCATATAGAACAGGTGAAAAGCCCAGTCAAATCACACCCTTATATGCCATTAAACTGAACGAACATACTAATGAACTAACCTGGGTATGTTGTAATAGTTTCTTTCAGTATCTGCAACAAATAAATACTGTAACAATACAACCGTATTACGTCTGTATGTAAATCATGTGTAACTTATATTACATTTTAAATAACAAATTAGGACATTGTTATACATTTATAAATTAATGTCTAATGTACATGTACACCATTACCATATACTATTAACAATTTATAAAATGCAGCAAAAAAATACAGTAAATCCTTTAAAAATATTGCAAAAATTCGAGTAGCCTAAATAGAGACGAGTATCCCAATTATCTTCATTCGATCACACCCACACAAATAACCCGCAAAGTGTTACTTACCAAATGCACTACTTTCTGCAGGTGCACCTTCGTACAGCTCATTTAAAGGAGTGCTGTTACTTGTTTGCCTTTATAATGATAAAACATGAAATCCAATTAGGCATGAATTGATCACCTGGTAGTTATAGTACCGGTTGAATGTACATTGCTTACATGGATGCTATTTTGTATGTAAGTATATTTCATACATATTTGTATGTACAAATAAATCGATTGGTAACCTGAGTGTATTTTGACCCTAGATACTTTATTTGTATAACCTTTAATTATTCGCCCTATCAATTACTAGATACACTGTAGCAAAGTAAATGGTGTTGCACTAGAATTAACTGAGAAGTTTGTTCAAATTTTTCATATATGTCAGCATAAACAAACATAAGACCAACGTATGACAACGCTGATATGGTTTATAAGACCAACGAAGCTGGTCCATTTGCTGAACATTTTTGAAGGAACTATGTACTGTCGAAATAATTCGAAATATTAATTGACTAAATATTGAGTTCTGCTCAGCACGAGACAATAGGACGCAAACGGCAGTTAGCAATTCCACTACCGTCTCAATCAAACCGAGACTGAAATATTTTTATATTGATCATGTTCGACAATTTCCTCCTTTCCTAATTTCTCCTTTCATACTATTTTTATATATGACAGTAGTGTTGCCTGTAAAGTGTGGTGGCGGTAAAACGTCTCCCCGTGCTTGTAATCCTAACGGTTATTCATTCCGATCTTTGGAGATCGTTGAGCCAGATATGTATGTACAGATATCGGTGCTACATTCATAAATACTTACTTTTCTTACGTTATTTTTTAATATGTGGTTCCACTACCCAATACTTCAAAGGCTCTGAGTACTGTTTAATCACCCTTAGGCTATGTTGTCTGCTTTTTAATTTAGTCTTTTGACTGATACATGTGATACGCAGGCTTCATAACCGCTGCTTCCAAATAAATTCCATTTTGTTTATTTCGCCCATTGTTTTCTCGTTTAATTTAAAGCAAAGCATTTTGTTAGAAATGGGACCATACGCCGCTGGCCATGAAATATATGAAAATACCACATTGAAGGGTCCATGCTCACCGTCATGTGCATACCATCTTCGGGATGGCTCAACATTTCGTACTATTGACATTTTAAATATTGACTTCCGCTCAACCCGGATCTAGAGGGCGTGAAAGTAGTAGCTAGCATTTTCCACAAACAAGACTGCACTATTTTTTTTATAGATTTATCGTGTTCGGCGATTTCCAAATGTCTCCTTTTAAACTTTTTAAAGTATTTAAATAAGATTTTTTTAAAAGTTATATATATATATATATATATTAAAACATAGAAACACAGGGGCTATGTCATTTATACCACGGTGTCTTTCGACAAACTTCATTGTCTTCAATAAACAGATCATTTCTAAAAAATCAACCTTCAAAATTTATTTTTGAGGACGAACAAAGAGCCGTAATAATGACTTGTTTGAGATTTAGGTTCAAGTGAGCTGATACTTGCACGTGCACATGCAGTAAATTAGATAATAAAGGGAAATACCTAATATGACTACTATAGTATTAAAGTAGTTCTAAATATGTTATGCTGAACTCTTCATACTGAACTCTTCATAATGAAAGTTTATGTTCAGCATATCCATCAAAGACTTCCTAAACAAAATTAAATATGACCAGAACAATATATAAAGTTGGAAATTTTTAAACATTTATTTTCTCTTCAACTCGAACTTAGTCTGTAGCCAATGAATTAATGAAACCTCCTTCGGTAATCGGTTTTCAATTTATTTTTCAGGTCAAACTAATACCTTACCTGAGCACCGTCCGGCTAGCAACGAACATTTTAAATTTTCAGATGTCACTTGGTGTTGTTGCTTGCCGATTTTAGTATCTTATCGGTCAACACTGTTATTGTCTAACATAGCATTCGATAGAATGTATAATTCTACTGTTAAAAAACATATTTATATGTTGATAATAATCTTTGTAGTTTATAGAACCGCGCGCATAGAATCCGTGCGCGTTTTCCCCCACATTTTTCAATGCACCTTGTCATGAGTGTGTTATTCGGTAGGACCGAGTAGACTGGTACCCAGTACGCAGTATATGCTAATGGTTCTGAATTCACACTCATGATTGTAGAGTTCAGATTAATATACTACACTGTCTTTTTTTTTTCTCAAACGGTACCAGCTGTTTGAATGTGTTTCTAAATTGGTGTCGCTACCAATGCATATGGTTGCCTTCATTAGAAAAAGTGCAACCTATCACATTTTAGAAAAAAAATATCATCTCTGCCGACACAACTAGCGCTTCTTTATGTATACACCTATTTAAAATACGACAGATGCAGTAAAATTGCCTACCTTTATATAGTATTATGTTATTACAAAACCATACGAACCTATTTTGGTTGGTTGCAATGATACTGCGTGTAATGGTTCCATCCTTCCTTATATTTGATAGCACTGAAAAGTATGTTAGAATTAATGCACATATAATATACAGCACAGAAAAGTATGTTAAAATCAATGCACATATAATATACATCTAGTGACTACTGTTTGTTGGTATAGAACATGTAGAATGGAAAGAAGTATTTGAACTTTAGAGAAATATGTACAATTTAAAAAAATGGCAGAGGATATAATATTGTTACACGCACCGTATTAGACCTTTATCTGTCGTAGTGTTAAATAAGATTGTTTTTAAGATGTCACTATGGAACTTCAACTGTAAATCGGTGACCCACGGTTTCACTATTTAAACACATTTGGTAAATGGTCATTCGCTAACCTTAACGTTACATGTATGCATGAGAACACTATCAATTGTAATTTTTGAAAAGAATACTTGATGTAAAGAAAATTAATATACTCTTGTGTTACAAGCAAACTATTAGAACTCAAGCTCTTCTAGTTTCAAGGAAAACATTTGTTAAAACCTGCCTATATAAATATATGTAAAACTGTGACACCGAGGTCAAATTTGACCACATAGTCAAAATTTGAAAGCATGTAATAGAGGACCATAACCTTATGTTAGTGTGGCCTATTTTTAATTTATTTTTACAGTTTTGGAAAACATTGATCTTTGTATTATTCCACTGCGTTTTTGTTAAATTTGGCCATGCGGTTTATGAGTATTCGTTTAAACACAAGTTAATGTAGGTGCATACTTACGTATATCTGTATGTACGGACGACGGACACTATGCGTTCACAATAGCTCATTTGAATTTGCTCATATGAGGTAAAACCAAAATACCTCTTTCACATACTCCTATTCGATAAAAAACAACCAGCAGAACAACAATCAACAAAACAATCACGGCTGCTGCTATTCCACCACCTATTGCTGCTGCATTAACGGATTCACTCTCTGTAAGAATAAGATAATGAAAGAACATCACTCGTATTATAAAGTACGGATTAGATGAGGATACTCCATCACGTGGCAAGTTGGCGTTACTATAGTATAAATAAATCAATTAAACGAAGGTTATTACCCACAGTGTCAATTATTAGGACTGTTTCATACTAATGTTATTAAAATCTTTGCACATGTTACATACACACTATCAAAACTGTAGCATTTATAGTTTAAGAAAAGAAGACTGTAAAGTGATCCCTATAGTTTATTATTTTAGCGCACGTTGCCCCAGTGTTAGTATGGTAGACTCTAAAATCAGAGATCACGGTCTCACATTGGATTTCATCGGTTTGTCTTTGGGCGAGACTCTTCCTGTATAGCCTCGTTCCCGGATAGGGAGTATACCACTGACAAAGCTATAACCATATTGGCAACTCTTTTATGTTTGTGGTGTCGCATAGGTGCTTCTATTTTCCTTGTAAGTGTTGTTTTTTTAACTAGTTTTTGGTTGACTGTGTTCTGTGAATGTTACATTTCTTGTTCGATGTTTATACCTGTTGTTTGAAATATATCTAAATGTCTGCTTATGTTATATGCCAACATGTTGGACGACATGAAAACGTATTTGGCACTAGCAAAGTTTAAAGAAGTATACACTCCGCCCCCGCCGCCCCCACACCACCCCACCCCACACATACAATACTAACGATGTGTCCCAAGACAATAATCAAAATCAATGGAAAACCATCTTTAAAAATGTTGGAGAAACAATCTAAAATTAATACAGAAATAAGATGGTACGATCAAACCATTGGTGAAAATATCATGCATCTGGTCATTAGTTACAGAAAAACATCTGCAGTAGTAGCAGAGACGATGAATATAATGATGTTAATACTATATATGTTAACATGTTCAAATGGGTTGGTAATTAAATCGTATACATACTCGGCTTGTCAATGATGAACGTGGTAGTTAGTATATCCGACTTGTCTATTTCACCAACACTGTTTCCAGCAATAAGTCTAGCGGTGTAAGTGCCGGGAGACAGTCCTGTCACTGTAGCAATATAAGAACCATTGGATTGCATATATGCCTGATCATTCTCGTCTACTCGTGTTTTATTTTCCCACGATTCTGTACCACTGAAACTTGCCTGTATGATGAAGTACTGTGTATGCCAACCGTTAAAATCTTTCTCCCAGTAAAAGGTTGGTACGCCATTGGTATTTCCTATATATGAGAAAACCTTTGGTGGATGGGGTTTACCTAAAAAAAGTTAAACTGATATACAATCGTGAGCAAAAAGTAAATGGGTGACTATTAAAACTTATTTCTGATTCAACGTGAAACTTTTCTAATGTAAAAAGCTGATTTAATTGCTAATAAAATGTATCAGTTTATACAATTATTGGATTTGTGTATGACGGATACTATCAATGGAATAATAGGGTTTGCTTTAAAAACCGCATTATGCACTACTTTCTGTTATTTTTAGACATCCATTAACAATAACTAAGCGTTTAGAAAGATTATTATCACCATGAATTTTTCAATACGAGATTTCTATCCCAAGTGAAATTACGTCCGCATAAACAAACTAGAGCGTTACTACGAGTTTGTTTATTCGGACGTATTTTCACTCGGGATAGAATTCAAGTTTCAAAAAACGCATAGTAATTAAATAAAGTATTACATTTTTTTCTGAAACAAATGTTAAATACATTGTTTGAGCTAGTTTTCACCGCGCATTAGTAAAGTGCGTTGCGTATGCATCTCAAAGCACGTGTCACCATTAACACTGAAGAATGTCAGTCAGGGAATTTTACCGAAATTTCTTAAAATGTATGACATACATTTTTCTTAGAGATTTATTATCCCTCCCAGTTAATTTACAATCATTGGGAAACATGAAATATAACGTTTATCCTTTAAAGAAAGTTGACACGACGATGTTACGTCACTGGCTAGATTACGTCAATTTCTCACGTTGTCTGGTGTCGCTTAAGCACTCCGCTTTAAGCGCCGATTATTAAATACTTAAATAGTCGAAGAAAACAAAGGAAAATGTTCCGAAACATCCGGCTAGCGGGAAATATTTCACTTTTTCATCCCTCAGAAATCTTGGTAATTCCTTACAAGAAATGAAATATATTAAAATTTATTCCACCTAATACCGTATACCAGTAATCAATAATATGCGTTGACGTTAATGCCAAATTTCAATGAAAAAAAGTAAATGTCTCACTTTATCTCGGACAACAATGAAATCATGTTAATGCTGTTGGTTGGGGAAAATGTGAAATATCAGTCTGAAATATTTCTCTTTCAAGACAGACCAACACTATATAAAGTGCAAATTAAAATGTCCCGATTGAAGAGGAAAATATCTTGATAAGTAGATCAGCAGGCAGAACGAAGATTAACACTCACAAAACAAATGGCACGTTAAACGTAACAATCACAATATAACCAATTAGTAGTAAGTTTTTAAGTCAATGCATGCGTGTTAGAAAATTAAATGCATTTACTATCTATGATTTTCACTGAGCATCAGAATCATCCTAGTCGCATACAATATAAGAATGCACGTTTACTTAAAATAAAACTTTAATGTAAAGGCAGCTTACTTTCTGATCCAAGAACAATATTCTGCTCAGTTGTCTTTATACTGTTTTTCAGTGTAAGTGTATAATTGCCGAAATCACTTCCTTGTAAATTCGTTATATCTAGCCGAGCAATGTTTCCATCTAACGTAACTGTTGTTCCGTTGAATATAGTCATGACTTGTCCAGGTGGGTATGATACTGTGTGTCTGGCGTCATTGTTGACTGCTGTATCAGGTAATTTTGTAAATGTCACTGTCTGTACTGCAGGGTAACTGTTAAACGGGACGGTGATGTTGACTGATCCACCTGGAGCTCCCACAAACAACAGGATATCGGTAAGAATTTTTGGTGCAACTGAAAAACACATCTTCATTGTCGATAAATCTGCAGTAAACACCCAGTTATGTAACTTTTATTCCATTGGACGAGCAGGAACTGTCAGACTAATTTGAAATTCCAATAAAACAAAAAAGATTATTGAATTTAGACTAAAATACAATTATATAACAACATAATCAGCAATCTTATAACATATACTTATTTATGTAAAAATAAGCACATATTGGTGTACTAGTGTCATATACTAGTATACTACTCAAAATTTGTTAAGGATCACTTTGTTGCTGTCTAAATTTCTTGCTGAATGAATAGCATTATTTCTATTTTACATGAAATTATTTAGGGCAGTGTATGGTCATGTGATCTCATGACTTGATTCAAATTGTGGAATTGTTGAAGTATCAATGAAATTAATATCGTTATTGTGAATTAATTTCTAATAAAATTATATGGAAGAATAAAAGTGATCCTTAGCAAATTTTGAGTAGTATATTAGAAATATACACATATCATTTACACAATACTTGATTACCAATGATTATGTTCCAGGGCCCTTCTGCTTCAGAGGTTATCACTTATCTATGTAACTTACCATTTCTACTTACTTTCCATAGATTATAGTAGAGATTATAAACATCACTTATATTTCGCATATACTTAATTTGGCGAATCTCAGTGTCTTTGATTTATTTACCTGTTCATCATCATCGGATGCAAAGCATATACAAGTTAATTATTAATTGTTTTGTAAGAATGGTCTAGTAGATCTTAAGACTATGCTGTTATTCTAAATCAATGCTGAGGCATAACACTTCAAACAGTCGAGCTAAACATTATATCAGTTTGAGATCAAATGTCGAACTCAATGTATTACTAGTAGTAGGTATACTAATGTATTAGATAACTTACTGTTTACTTCTATTGTAACTGTTTTCATCGCTGTCATTGAACTCTTTGTATTTCTTGCTGTACATGTAAATGTTCCATGTTCTGCCCAGATAAGAGTACCAAGATCCAACTCTGCATTCGTAGAAGCAGTCGAGTAAGGTCCAGACCAGCTGTAATCACATGATGGCCAACACTGTGCACCACAAGTGATGCGGACAAGGGTAGATGACTCATCTTGCCTGTAGGATGTGGCAGGTGGAGTCAGGTTCATATTTCTTGGTCCATCTATATGAAAGTATAAGGATAAAGTAAGCTACTATCAAAGAACAGCAGAAGGAATACTAAATCAAATGTCAGATAACGATGTCTGATTTGGTCTGGCTAATATTTCTTGAGACATCTGTGTTATCCTACAAAAAGCATAACTCATAAGCACAGCATAAACAGAAACAACATTGTGTAGCTCTGTGTGTATAAGAGATGTGTTGTGCCTTGCACAGCAATTTAACTAGTAGCCATCATAAATAAATAGTGTGGTGATAAAATGCAGTCCTGTTCTTACAGGAGAGTGATTCTAGGTCCTTAGACCTCTCGTTTCCCATCCCCAATTGGAATCAAACATGATACCTGTGAGCTGTGAGCCCCGGGGCGGGACCAGATTTGATTCCACGATCACCATTTTAACAACTTGGTGGAGGAAACATTACCTGGTCCGCATATTAACTCTCATACCCCATCTAACCCCTTCTCCAAGCAGCGAAAACGGGGTTGGCTGGGTTAAACAGGTTATCGCATTTTTTTTTTCAGAAAAAGTGTTTTTAAACGTCTTTTATTGTCGAAATATCCGTTATAAAATCTTGTTAATATAAATATCGCTTAATGGAATTAAGTCGGGACCACGTAATGTACATGCAATAAATGAGAGCACTACACCTTGTGGTTTCAGCAGATTTTCCCTACATAAATGTATGTTAAATACATGTATATGAAATCTCTCTATACAAACTTTGGACCCTTTTAAGGATTTTTTAAGGTTTCAAACATTTATAGTTATGGCGATCATCTTGGATGTCACGCAGACCTCATTTTAACTATGATATATGCTGCTAGAACACATGAAGAAATATTAACATTATTATCTATGTTGTGTGAAACCATTAGTCAACAAACACTGACACATACCATTACAATCATCATGGCACACTAGTAAAACAAACATGATACTGTAGTTGTAGTGATGCAAGACTCCGGTTACCATTGGCACAAATATGAATTATTTGAAGGGAAAAATGGTCAGAACTCATGTAAAATACTTATACTTATAAAGTTCTTTGCAGCTGTGACCGATGTCTGCCTGTTTGCCCTGTGATACACATTAAGTGCATTTACATATACCCATAATGAGTCAGGATTCAGAGTACCATACATGATATTTTACCACTTCGTATTATTTTAATAAGAAACAATACTTACATATAACATTTAGTGTCAGATCCTTAGTGGCTGTGGCCCCACGTCTTCCTGTCCGCTTTGGGTTGGTGGCAGTACATCTGTATATACCAGCTGTGTTACTTTGTATGGAGACAAGAGTCAAATTACCGTCAGTACCTATCTGTCCTGACTGTCCCGTCTTCTCCCACTTGTATGTACATGCTGGGTTACAATCAGCTGTGCATGTGCTACGACCTAATGTTGTATTCTCTAACTGTCCATACATCGTTGTTTCAGGGTTGAATTTTATGTTGTCAGGTCCATCTAACAAAAAGAATGATAGCATATTAATGTTATGCATACAATGACAGTCTTCTAAAGTAGCTTTCAGCAGCTGCTAATTATATGACTTTTATAATTATAATACTACTAATCAATGTAACTTAATCAATTACAGCAATTAATCACTGCCTATATGACGGGAAAAGCACTTTGATCAAATTAAATAATTAAAACAATGTCAATAATTGAAATAAATACTAGATGCTTCATTATTTACCAAGGAATTACTCCAACTAGCCTCATTCAAACTAACACCATGAAAGTGTTTGATGGTATTGCCTTGTAGGGATAGCCTATAGCTAGAGCAAAAAAGAAATGGCTTGATATTCCAACTGAATGGGTAAAAATATGTGGACATCACTAGATCATTAAAGTATATAAAAAATGTTCAAGTAGTTGATTTCATGCGGTTTACAGCTGTTTTCGGTAAGGGGAGCAACTCTAATAGAATGGAAGGACATCTAAAAGATGGGACCTTGCTTTGAGTAAATTATATACAATCTAAACAAACAGCTCAGTTGTGTCAGTTACTTCTCAAACTTCTCAAACGTCTCCGCTCAGCATGTCATCATGGTCTCATGCCAATTCAATTAGCAACACTATTAACCAATTAACAGGATGTGACCTGTAATTTAGTGTCAAACTGTCAAAACTCCAGTCCAGCCAGCCCAGCCTACGCTTTTGATTATGCCGCAGTAAACCAGTCTACCGTATAGCATATTAACAATCACCATAGAACCCGTCTCTGTTATGAAATTTACTGTTCCGACCGATGATTTATCACAAACGGTGAATTAAAATGAAGAAATAACACAAGCCAATGATAAAATTTATTCCAAAATAAAACAAGAGGTCAATGACCTTGAAGCTCTACTGATTGATTTTGATTTCAGGAAGTAGTCGCTACAGACTTGTTTTTTGAAAAATTATTTTTAGCCATGGCGGCCATCTTGAATTCCGGCCGACCTGAAATTTTGCTAGGATCAATTAGACATCAAGAGCAACATTCCTGTGAAGTTTCATGAAAATCCGTCAAGTAGTTTCACAGGAATAGTCGCTACAAGTTTTCATTATATAACTCTATGTAAACAAAGATGGCCGCTGACAGCCATGTTTAACGTCGAATCAAAATAATGTTTGACTCTGATAACCATCATGTCATGCTGATCATTTTACAAAAAGTCCCATATCAATATCACTTATAGTTTTCAAGACGTAGTCGCTACAAACTTCTTTTTTAAAAAATCTAATTTTAGCTGTGGCGGCCATCTTGAATTTCTGGCCGATCTGAAATTTTGCTAGGATCAATTAAACATTAAGAGCAACATTCCTGTAAAGTTTCATGAAAATCTGCCAAGTAGTTTCAAAGGATTAGTCGCTACAAGTTTTTACTATATAACTCTATGTAAACAAAGATGGCTGCTGGCAGCCATGTTTAACGTTGAATCAAAACAATTTTGACAAGGACCAACATCATGTCATGCTGATCATTTTACAAAGTTCCAATATCAATATCACTTATAGTTTTCAAGTAGTAGTCGCTACAAACTTGTATTTTGAAAATCTATTTTTAGCCATGGCAGCCATCTTGAATTTTCGGGCGACCTGAAATTTTGCTAGGATCAATAAGACATCACGAGCAACATTCCTGTGAAGTTTCATGAAAATCCGTCAAGTAGTTTCAGATGAGTAGTCGCTACAAGTTTTCGTTATATAACTCTATGTAAACAAAGATGGCCACTGGCAGCCATGTTTAACGTCGAATCAAAATAATGTTTGACTCTTATAACCATCATGTCATGCTGATCATTTTACAAAAAGTCCCATATCAATATCACTTATAGTTTTCAAGACGTAGTCGCTACAAACTTCTTTTTTAAAAATCTATTTTTAGCTGTGGTGGCCATCTTGAATTTCTGACCGATCTGAAATTTTGCTAGAATCAATTAGACATTAAGAGTAATATTCCTGTAAAGTTTCATGAAAATCTGTCAAGTAGTTTCAAAGGAGTATTCGCTACAAGTTTTTACTATATAACTGTATGTAAACAAAGATGGCCTCTGGCAGCCATGTTTAAGGTTGAATCAAAACGATTTTTGACAACGACCAACATCATGTCATGCTGATCATATTAGAAAAAGTCCCATATCAATATCACTTATAGTTTTCAAGAAGTAGTCGCTACAAACTTCTTTTTTAAAAATCTATTTTTAGCTGTGGTGGCCATCTTGAATTTCTGGCCGATCTGAAATTTTGCTAGAATCAATTAGACATTAAGAGCAATATTCCTGTAAAGTTTCATGAAAATCTGTCAAGTAGTTTCAAAGGAGTAGTCGCTACAAGTTTTTACTATATAACTGTATGTAAACAAAGATGGCCTCTGGCAGCCATGTTTAACGTTGAATCAAAACGATTTTTGACAAGGACCAACATCATGTCATGCTGATCATTTTAGAAAAAGTCCCATATCAATATCACTTATAGTTTTCATGAAGAAGTCGCTACAAACTTGTTTTTTAAAAACCTATTTTTAGATCTGGCGGCCATCTTGGATTTCACATCAACATGAATTTTTGCTAGGATCAACTAGATTTCATGAGCAACATTTCTGTAAAGTTTCATGAAAATCCATTCAGTAGTTTCAGAGGAGAAGTCGTTACAAAAAAAAGTTTACAGACAGACGGACAGACGACGGACAGACGGACGGACAGACGGACGGACAGACGGACGACGGACGCCGCACCACGGCATAAGCTCTGCTGATCTCTGATCAGTAGAGCTAACAAAACTGAATATTAAATGCATTGCTTTTTTGTATTTTTAAATCAGTACATGTTTATATGGAAATCGTTTAGCGGTAATCAATGTATCCTGCAGACTGCCTTCATCTTGCTTTCCAAAATTTGGCAAAACATCGTTAATCTTGACCGAAAATTCTAGAAAAAAAGGATAACAATTTGAATTCCGGTATATTATCCGCACCCCTAGTTTACATAAAATCTGGGAGTAAAAAAAGTGTGGCTTATATTCAGGGGAATACAGTAGACTCATTTATCCACTGTTAAAATTATTGAAGCATTTCATTGGACAGTGGCATATACAGATGAAATGGAAGACTGGTGGAAGACTGGTGGCTGCAATTAAGTACGTTATGTTGCTGGTCAAAAACAAACGCAGTCGTCGTTTGTTAAGATAAGTAAGGACTGCAGCAAATCCGTGACCTGCGGGAACAGTTTGGCACAGTTAGCCAATATGTACACCATGCTTCCAGAATGGCAAAGATGCATCCACCAGAAACAAACGAGTCAAGAAAAACTAATCTGATCATTTGAACTAAACATTGTACAAAACTAACATTTTACAAACAATCAATTGGCTTAAATTGAAAACTGAAAGTTGAAAATTGCTCACAAATTTGTGAAACTGTCTTATTGTTTATTCCCTGTATATTGTTCTGATGTATTTGATTTTATTCAAATGGTATTTAGTATTATACTTAAATATTATTCGGCAAGCATAGTTCATCTACTGATTTTTTATTGGGATCATTTTAATAGTGCCTATACGCCATTTTAAGCACGCACATGGGTTTAGACAGCCACACAAGGATTTGTCAAAAGTTAAAAAAATGTCAGATACTTTTAAAGTATATAATTTATATAAACAAATAATTTGCATGTTTTAGTTTTTTGTTAAACTTAAAAACAAAACTGGACGTTTTCCATTGACAATTAAGGTTAACCAAAAAAGTGCTAGATTAGAATTTATTTTCACATAATAATTTGTTTTCCGACCAAACAATAAAATCATTTAAATCAAATGGAATTTTATTTTTATTTTTTCCCCTCCTCCAACGCGATTTATGAATCCTGGCCGTTCGTACAACATAGAATTAAAAAAAAAGGCCTTAAACAATAAATACCAACATTGCTTAGATAGTAAGGGTATCAGACAGCATGCAGGTAAAACCAATGGTAAATGGAAGACATCTGTTGAATTATGCCCACAACACACGAATGAATGGATGGTGTGATTACTGTATGTGCCCCCCATTCGGAACCATAAACATATTTAACATGATCCCCAAGGGGGCCTGTATCACTCTACTGGTTTAAAGGGAATGTAGGCAAACAGCCGAACAATCTTTATTTGCCTAGTTATGAACAGAGAGCAGGGGCTATGTCCCCAAGGGTGGAGATGGACCAGAGGCAAATTCTGGTTGGATGGTGAATCCATCAGTTCATGCTCAGTAAGTGTATATATGTTTATAGGGTGGGGATTTCAACAGTATGGCCTAGGTGGTGGCGGGGATAGACAACAAGGGTGATGCTGTTTGGATGGTTGTATCCATCTGTTCATGCCCAGTAAGTGTATATTGTGTTATAGTGTGGGGTTCTAATGATTTTAAAGTTATGACCCAGGGGCTATGTCCCCAGGGGTGGTGACGGACCCTGAGGCTGATGTTGGTTTGATGGTTGTATCCGTCTGTTCATGCCCTGTAAGTTATACTGGTATATAGTTATACGGTGAGTATTTCAACTGTTTCCAAGTTATGACCCAGGGGTCATGTCCCCAGGGCCAATGCTGGTTGGATGGTTGTATCTGCCTGTTCATGCCCAGTTAGTGTACCGGTATATATGGTTATATGGTGGGGATCTGGAGGCTGATGCTGGTTGGATGGTTGTATACTCCAGATTTCTTTATTTACACTGTCTGGTTTTATTGGAATGACAATAGGGTATAAGAATGAGGTTTGTTGCACCCTAGAACCTGGTTTAAACCCCCTGCGGACTTTTTGCCACTGACCAATACAAGGCAGTAGCCCTATTGGCAACCTGTTTGTATTTGTGATGTCACATGCCATACTTTTTAATAACATTGTAATTCTTTGTTTCAATGCATGTTTTTGGTTGACTGTGTTCTGTGAAATGTATACATATATATTTCCTGTTCAACTTGTATACCTACTTTTAACAACAATTTTAAGCTTTATTTTCACCCAAAGTCGGCGTGAGTTGTACACGGCGCTTGGCTTCTATGTGTGTGTGGTGAATTTACTGTCCAATATGTTTTGATCCAATCATTCATTGCAGACTGGGATACGCATATAACGAACTTTGTTTTGAACTTGACCTGTAACACTATGTTGGCTGGAGATGTATGCAATATTATCTTTATGTGGTGAACCTTTCTGCCCAATATCTTTTTGATCCAATCATTTATTGCTGAGTTAAGCCCCGGACACAACCTTTGACAAGGAGTTATAGGTGAAACATCAACTATATGTGGTAAACCTTTCTGCTAAATAAAGTTTTGATCCAATCATTTACTGCTGAGTTATGGCCTGGACAAGAGAAAGACCTTTGACCTTCATTGCGACATTGAACTTAACCCGAGGAGGATCAGAGTTGTTTTTATGCCTTTTTTTTTGAAATTACACCATCCTGAATGATAGTACAGGTATAGCAGACAATGAGGTTATAATGGATTGTCATAATGATGGTACAGGTATAGAAAGTACAGAAGTTACAGGGGATTGGCAACATATGACAATACGGGTATAGCAGGTATGGAAGTTATGGGGGATGGCCATAAAGATGGTGCAGAACTTATACAAGTTTGCAGGTATACTAGGTATAGAAGTTAAAGGAAATGGGCAGAATGTGTATAGCAGGAAAAGTTGTTACAGGAGATTGTTGAATGATAGTATGGGTACAGAATACAGAAGAATACAGAAGGTAAAGGTGGTGGGGGGGGGGGGGGGAGGGGGTGGGGGGGGGGCTGTAAAATGATAATATTGGTACAGGAGGTAAAGTGGATTGGCAAACTGATGGAGCATGTATAGTGGGTGCACAAATTACAGAACGGGGCTGAATGAAAGTATGGGTATAGCATGTATAGAGACGATGGACCAAAAGATGGGCAGAACAATATACCAGGCTAAGCATACCGGTATACAAAACTCACAGAAGATGAGCGGAATGATAGCACCGATATAGGCTCTGGGCCAAGTGACAATCTGGGTATAGCAGGTATTGAGGATTAACCGAATAATAGTACAGGTATAGGTGATGGACCAAATGATAGGTACAGGTATAAGTGATGGACCGAATGATAGTACAGGTATAGGTGATGGACCTAATGATAATACATTTATAGCCTTATGGACCGAATGATAGTACAGGTATAGGTGATGGACCTAATGATAATACACTTATAGCCTTATGGACCGAATGATAGTACAGGTATAGGTGATGAACCAAACAATAGTACAGGTATAGTTGATGGACCGAATGATAGTACAGGTATAGGTGATGAACCAACTGATAGTACCGGTATAGGTGATGGACCTAATGATAGTACAGGTATAGGTGATGAACCAACTGATAGAACAGGTATATTTGTGGACTGAATGAGTACAGGTATAGGTGATGAACCAAATGATAGTACAGGTATAGGTGATGGACCGAATGATAGTACCGATACAGGTGACAGACCAAATGATAGTACAGGTACAGGTGATAGACCAAATGACAGTACAGGTACAGGGGATAGACCAATTGATAGTACAGGTATAGGTGATGAACCGACTGATAGTACAGGTAAGGTGATGGACCAATTAACAGTACAGGTACAGGTGATAGACCAACTGATAGTACAGGTAAAGGTGATGGATCGAATGATAGTACAGGAATAAGTGATGGACCAACTGATAGAAGTTACAGGTGATGGGCCAAAAAAATAGGCTGGGTATAGCAGGTATTGAGGATGGATCTAATGATAGGTCAGATATAGCAGGTATGACAAAATGATAGGTCAGGTATAGTAGCAGGTATATGATCGAATCATGATACTGACATAGCAGGTACAGAGTTTTTGAAGAGAAAAACTAATCTTATTTGAAATTATGTATTTATAAAATACAATAACATTCTATATCCAGGTATTGTAAAAGATTTAAACAGCCCAGTTGGTGCAAAAATTAAGTCTTTACACCCTAGTGAAGGAACTATCGATAACTATGGCCTCATAAAAAGATGTGTGTCGGTACCTTTACTCAAAGATACTAGCCATTATTCCAAATTTGGGATTGGTAGGATAGGCACCTTAAGCATTTAAGCATCTTGCATGTGGTGCAGATAGAAAGCCAAGATGTGAGACAGGATGTAGGGGATGGGCAGAATGACAGTACAGGTAAAGGTGGTGCAGGGTATGGGCTGAATGATATTACAGATATAGCAGGTAAAGGTGTTGGGTTGAATGATAGTACAGGTAAAGATGGTATAGGAGATGGGCAGAATGATAGCACAGGTACAGATGGTATTGGGAATGGGCTGAATGATAAGACAGGTATAGGTGATGGCAGGGCCATTTTGACTGTTCTACAGGGTCCACTATACAGACCCATTCCCAACTGAAAAGAGCCTCCATGTTTCCTAATTTTAGAAAAAAAAACACTCCTAATCTCCAGAAAAAAAACTCTTCAGAAATCGGCGAATATGGGCTGCATTATTTCCAAAATCGGCAAATATAGATATCCATTTTAATGTAAATATATAGAATCATAGTATTTCTGGTTCATAACCAAGTTTGCTAAAAAATCAATAAACAAGAGGGCCAAGATGTCCCTAAATCGATCACCCAAGTTCTGGCCCATTATCGAACTTCTTCGAAATACAATCTGTGCAAGTTTGGTTAAGATAGTTCAAGAAATGTGGCCTCTGTTGTGTTAACAACATTGAAATAAAGACACTGACGAAGTTTGGTAAATATCAAATACAAAATGAAGGTGCCTGAGTGTAACACCTGGGACAGGGCCAAATGTGACCCCAGGGCTACATGTAATATATGAGAGCTGTGTGCCTTGTGGTTTTAGAGAAGATTTTAAGCTTTTCCCTGTACAAGTCTATGTACAACATGTGACCCCAGGGTCACCATTTGAACAAACGTGGTAAAGGACCATAAGAGTATAGTAAATGCAAAATATTAAACCTCTGGCTCTTGTAGTTCAGAGAAGATTTTTTTTTAAATGTTTTCCTATATAAGTCTATGTTAAACTGTGACCCCAGGGCGCGGCCAAATTGACCCCAGGGTCACCATTTGAACAAACTTGGTAGAGTACCATAAGCTTATAGCAAATGCAAAACATTAAACCTCTGGCTCTTGCAGTTCCAGAGAAGAATTATTTTTAAATGTTTTCCTATATAGGTCTATGTAAAACTGTGACCCACGGGGAGGTGCCAAATTTGACACCAGGGTCACCATTTGAACAAACTTGGTAGAGGACCATAAGCTTATAGCAAATGCAAAATATTAAACATCTGACTCTTGCAGTTTCAGAGAAGAAGATTTGTTTAAGTTTTTCCCAATACAAGCCTATGTAAAACTGTGACCCCCGGGGCGGGGCCAAATTGACCCCAGGGTCACCTTTTGAACAAACTTGGTAGAGTTCCATAAGCTTAAAGCAAATGTAAAACATTAAACCTCTGGCTCTTGCAGTTCCAGAGAAGAATATTTTTTATGTTTTTCCTTATACAAGCCTATGTAAAACTGTGACCCCCTGGGCGGGACCAAATTGGACATCAGGGTCACCATTTGAATAAACTTAGAAGAGAACCATAAGCTTCTAGCAAATGCAAAACATTAAACCTCTGGCTCTTGCAGTTCCAGAGAAGAATATTTTTTATGTTTTTCCCTATACAAGCCTATGTAAAACTGTGACCCCCTGGGCGGGACCAAATTGGACATCAGGGTCACCATTTGAACAAACTTAGTAGAGAACCATAAGCTTATAGCAAATGCAAAACATTAAACGTCTGGCTCTTGCAGTTCCAGAGAAGAATATGTTTTATGTTTTTCCCTATACAAGCCTATGTAAAACTGTGACCCCCTGGGCGTGGCCAAATGTGACCACAGGGTCACCATTTGAACAAACTTGGTAAAGGACCATAATCTTATAGTAAATGCAAAATATTAAACCTCTGGCTGTTGTAGTTTCAGAGAAGAATTGTTTTTAAATGTTTTCCTATATAGGTCTATATAAAACTGTGACCCACGGGGAGGTGCCAAATTTGACACCAGGGTCACCATTTGAACAAACTTGGTAGAGGACCATAAGCTTATAGCAAATGCAAGATATTAAACATCTGGCTCTTGCAGTTTCAGAGAAGAAGATTTTTTTAAGTTTTTCCCAATACAAGCCTATGTAAAACTGTGACCCCCGGGGTGGGGCCAAATTGACCCCAGGGTCACCATTTGAACAAACTTGGTAGAGTACAATAAGCTTATAGCAAATTCAAAACATAAAACCTCTCGCTCTTGCAGTTCCAGAGAAGAATATTTTTTATGTTTTTCCCTATACAAGCCTATGTAAAACTGTGACCCCTGGGCGGGACCAAATTGGACATCAGGGTCACCATTTGAACAAACTTAGTAGAGAACCATAAGCTTATAGCAAATGCAAAATATTAAACATCTGGCTCTTGAAGTTTCAGAGAAGATTTTTTAAGTTTTTCCCTATACAAGCCTATGTAATACATGTGACCCCTGCAGTGGAGCCAAATGTGACCCCAGGGTCACCATTTGAACAAACTTGGTAAAGGACCATAATCTTATAGCAAATGCAAACTATTAAATCTCTGGCTCTTGTAGTTTCAGAGAAGATTTTTTAAAAAAGAATTCCTATACAAGTCTATGTTAAACTGTGATCCCTGGGCGGGTTAAGGTCACCATCTGAACAAACTTAGTAGAGAACCATAAGCTTATAGCAAATGCAAAATATTAAACATCTGGCCCAGCCCCGAGGGTCACCATTTGAACAAACTAAGTAGAGGACCATAAGCTTATGCTACATGTAATACATGAGAGCTCTGAGCCTTGTGACTTCAGAGAAGACCTTTTGAAGTTTTTCCTATGTCTATATGAAAAACATGCAACATCTCAATATAAAACCTTTGGACCCCCGAGGCACGGCCATTTTATTTGAACAAACTTGATAGTCTAGGCGTTGGTGATCATTTTAGAAGAAAAACTGTTGAAATCTGTCCAACGGTTCTTGAGAAGATTGTTTAAGGTTTCGACCATATATGGTAATGGTGGCCATCTTGGATGACGCGCTGACCTAATTTTAACAAATCTAAAAATCATTCATCTAAGGACCATCCATGTGAAGTTTGGTCAAAATTGGCCAAGCGTTTTCTGAGGAGGTTGTTTGAAGAAAAGTTAACGCCGACGACGGAAGACGAACGACAGAAGACGGACTAATAGTGATCCCAATAGATCAGGTGATCCAAAAATTACACTGCCGAACAAATCAGGAATAATAGAATCATGACTTACATGATATAGTGAATGACTTCTGGCTGCTGCTTGCTGATGTCAGACCCCCAGTTACATCTTCTATAGCTTGACATGTGAACTGTTTGCTGGCATCGTTGGACTGGACAGGTGATATTGTCAGTTGGTTATTACTGGTTGTGTAAGCATATCTACCATCAGCAGGGATGGTGGCACCATCAACCATCCAGGAATACTTCATACTGAGTCCATGATCAGTAGGTACTGTTGTGGATGTACTACCACTGCATGTCAGAGTTACTGTTCCTCCTACATCAGGATACTGGTTGACAGTTACCGTAGGTGTTGTTGGTCTACCTAAAGCTAATATATATCTAATATGTATATATGTTAACTACATCAATATTGTACATAACCGCATCATAAAAAGACATTAGAAAATGTATGCAGTCTGTCTCCAGTGTCTTCTCAGACATACTGATTTTTTAAACAAGTTTAGCCATGCTAAGTGAGGTAGCGAGGTAAGCCAGGTGCAGTGAGGCAGTTTTTTCATGTGTTTTTTAAATACATCAATAAAACCAGTCTTCTCAGACATTCTCTTTTTTTAAACAATTTTAGCCATGCTAAGTGAGGTAGCGAGGTATTAGCCAAGTGCAGTAATTCAGTTTTTTTGTGTGTGTTTTTAAAGCCTAACCAGTAAAATTACAAAACACTGCAGACTAACTGAAACAGATATATGCATCTATATTTTTAAAACTTTATATGAATAGATGGTCACAAACAAAAGTCAGACAAAATCTCTTTAGTAAAAGCATATTTAAAGGGACACACGGCAATCTTGAGTTGTAAATCAAGCATTAAAATTAGCATCTCAATTTATGGTGTAACGGCCAGATTCATATTCATGGCCGCCTAGATTTTGAGTTTGTGACCCATATAAAGAGGCAAATATTCGCCTATACCATCAAATAATATAAATTGTTAAATGATGCCAAGAAAGAAATAATAAGAGTTGCGTTTTCTTAATTGTTTGATAAAACGAACCTTTTGGCATTCCAAACTAATTAATGCATGAAAAAAAGTTAATAATTGATGACATTTCTACTGAATTTTCGGCAATATTTTCCATCCGGAAAAGTGCAATATTATAGTAGTTCGGATAGGTACATAATTTCCGATGGAGAAAAACGTTGTTTTATTAGATATAACTGAATTAGTTTATCATCAGCAAACTGTACTTCGTTGTGTTTAGCTAATACAAATGGGGAAACATAAGCCTCTTAGGATTGAAAGATTTGTAAGTTTGAAAATCCTATTCACGCCTCTAGAGATCTCCATACAAATTTATAGAAAGATGAATGCATACTTACAGATGCATGTAATATACCGTATGTCTTCTATTAGTAGCGCCTTCCTTAATAGAAGCGCCTCCACCTGTTTTAAGGTACCTTACCTTCTTCAAAAATTCCTACAAAACACACAATTGTTTCGTCTTTATCGCTAATGCATTTTATTACGGGCGTTTTTTTACCACGACACCGGTATGGTCTTTGACATAAACCTTAAAGCGCTATCATCATCAATACAAATTAGCGCTTTTATTTATCTCCTTTCTTTCAATTTATTATTTAGTTTATCTTTTGTTATCATTTAATTCATACGCAACCAACCCGTGTTGTAAACGTCAAGTTCGACGGATATTGCATCTTATTATATACCTATCAATAATATATACATAGAGCCTTCATTTTCTTACAATGGAATACAAAAATCCTTATCACATTACAGGTTATCAGTACGCTACTAAAAATAGATTTTGGAAAATGTCAGATTGGAATGTTGGGGATTGGCAAGCTAGTAATACATTAAGAAGAATGGATGATTTAACATGAAATGTGAACTCAGAATGTTTGCTGCATTTATGAACATTGTGGGTTAATTAATTAATTTAAGATTATGTCAGTTGGTAAATTCACCAGAATTTGATGTGTAATGAACACAGGTGTGGTTGTTGCAATGTAATGTACATGTTTTCATGCGCGTGTAATGTACATGTTTTCATGTCTTTCCTGCTGGTGGTTTTCAGTTAATTTGACTTTATATAATTTGTTTGAATTTGTTGTTTTTGATTCTATTTTAATGATATGTAAAGAGGTATATAATAAATGGATCATTACTATAGTAACTTGTTTTGAAGCTTGTATCACCTCTCGTAGTTAAATGCCAGATCAGGATCAACATCTCGAGCGATCCTGATCTGGCATTTACCTACTCGAGGTGATACAAACTTCCAGAACAAGTTACTATAGTAATAATCCTATTATACAGATGTAGAGTGATGACAGTGATATTACTCAGTATACAGTCGGGTTTAGGTTTAGTCAATACCGTCAGTCACAATAAAAGATCGCCGTACAGTAATTCTATAGCTCGTATATATTAACTAAAAATGTATGTGAGATTTCAGCTCTACTGATCACAGATAAGCAGAGCTTATGCCGTGGTGAGACGTCTGTCGTCCGTCTGGCCGTAAACATTTTTTGTAGCGACTACTCCTCTGAAACTACTAGATGGATTTTCATAAAACTTTACAAGAATGTTACCAAGAATGTCTAGTTGATCCTAGCAAAAATTCACGTTGATGTGAAATCCAGGATGGCCACCAAAGCTAAATATATATTTTCAAAAAAAACAACAGTTTGTAGCGACTACTTCTTGAAAAAAGTAATATTGATATGGGACTTTTTCTAAAATGATCAGTCTGACATAATGTTGTTCCTTGTCGAAAATCATTTTGATTTGACGTTAAACATGGCTGCCAGTGGCCATTTTTGTTAACATAGTTATTATATACATGTAGTAAAACCTTGTAATGACTACTCCTCTGAAACTGTTCGATGGATTTATAAAACTTTACAGGAATGTTGCACATAATGTCTAGTTTATCCTAGCAAACATTCATGCTGATGTGAAATCCCAGATGGCCGCCAAAGCTAAGAATAGATTTTTAAAAAACAAGATTGTAGAGACTACTTCTTGAAAACTATAAGTGATATTAATATGTGACTTTTTCTAAAACAATAAGCATGACAGGATGTTGGTCCTGGTCGAACATCATTTTGATTCGACGTTAAACATGGCTGCCAAACTTCACAGGAATGTTGCTCTTGCTGTCTAGTTCATCATGGCAAAAAGAATCAGGTCAGCCGGAAATTCAATATGGCCGCCACGGCTTAAAATAGACTTTAAAAAATACAATTTTGTGCAGACTACTTTTCAACAAGAGTTGTCTTGCCTAAAGTGACGTGTCCACCTTCATTTTGATAAAATTGAGGGTTTATCCAACATCAAGTACCTTTGTCTGCATTCAAAAGGGTAGCGTTCATAGTTTTCCATAAAAGGAGCTAAATGCAAATATTGATGAATGGACAGACATTACCATTCCATAGACCAGATTCGGTCAAAAAAATAGACGTGTGTCCATATCAGCTTGTTACTTCATTATGCTAAATATATGCTTTACTTATAGACAGTGACCGTTTAAAAAGTTAATTTCATATTGAACATGTTTAGTCTGCAAAAATATCCACTATTATAATTGGGAAGTATCATGTTACACAGAGGCTGTTGTTAATTGACATTTTAATCTAAGCATATTTCCTATTTTATCATGAACATGTCATAACAAATTACTTCTAATATCTGCTTGTAATGCAATAAAAGGCCAGGTTTCAGTATAAAGTCTCCAGCATGGCCTTTTTCAAATCATTATTCTATCAAAGAGGTTTAATCACACATTTTATCATATTTAGCATTTTTAAAGCATTTGTAAACTCAAAAGTTGGCATGTCCATACATTAAACATTACAATTGTATCATGTATTTATTTTCTATACAAAACATTTTTTAACTGAATCAAATTAGATGTTCTTTAACGGCTCATCAACACATTATAGTTTGTTTACAGCCACCAAAGAGAGAGGGGAAGTATAAATAGGAATTCAGGAACCTGCCCTACTCTTAATTACTATCAAATAAATTCCTAAGGTTCTTTAATGTTCTTGGAGGATAGACTCCAATACATGGGACCACATGTATACGAACGTAATTATTTTGTGTTTGTTTTACAAGCTCAAAGTAACAGTGTCCCTTTAAATAGAAGAATTATTTTAGCAATATTTTAATTCTTTATGTAATGTTTGTCAACATTAAACATTTTAAGTGCTAAACCTTTAAATATAAAATTGTCTTTATTGTCATTGTCACTGAATCATTATTGTCATTAAAAAAGAAGGTTTTAATTTAATTTTTTTTCCACAATTAAGTGAGGAAGTGTCGATTCTTACGGAGAGCGGGAGGTGATTCTACCCAGAAAAAGTGGGTGGTCTGCCTCCACCACAAAAAATTGAATCATATATAACCTTACATGTGTTGAAAATGACGTATAACACCATACAAACAAACACATTTTCTGCAATTAATTGTTTGGTTTAAACATATGTATTTCCAGAATCTTTACACATTTTGGATATCGAGGGGTCAGTGCAAAACTATTGTAACTACATATGAATAAAGAAGGAGATACAATAGTTCTGCAATGAACCCTCGATATATAGCAATGAAAAAGTACAGGTGTTTACATTTCAATCTGCACAGCTTATCAGTGGCTGTCAAGTGAAAAGTGTATTTGGTTCTGATTACCAGCTTGTCAGTTTTCATTGTTTTTCAATCGAAGCATATCAGAAAAGGTCAGTGCATATTATAATTAATGTAATTTTCACTGCTACTATGGGTGTCGCAGTGGCTGGAAGTTATAAAAATAACAAGAATTCTGTCCAGTGAGTTTAGATATGAATTGAATTGAATGTTGTTTAACGGCTCATCAACACATTATAGGTCATTTAGAGCCGCCCCAGAGGGAGGGGAATGATGCATAGGAATCCGGGAACCGTGCCCTACTCTTATTATCGAATAGATTCCTATGGTTCTTTAACGTGCTCGGAGGATAGACCGATACAAGGGACTGCCTGGTTTACTAATTTGGAGATCATGTATACGTATTGTGAAATTTGGAGACAGTACATGTATTTAAGAGACCACTGACCTTGAAACTGTCAGTTTGAGGCTGAACCCATGGACTCCAACCCATGGTGAGTTACAGAGCTGGAAGCTATTGGCATTAAAAAGGACAATGACAAGGTGGTTATATGTGAAATTTGAACACTCTGCTCCAAAGAACAAAATAGTTATAATAATTTAACGCACTTTAACACAGTTTTTTTGGTGACGGTACATGTATTTAAGAGGCAACTGACCTTGACACAGGGTCAGTTCGAGGCTGATAGTTACTGTAATAAGAGGGAGGGCTGGAAATTATTGGCATTAAGACGGACAATGACCAGGAGGTTATATATGAAATTTGAACATTATACATGTACTACCAAGGACAAAAAGTTATAATACAATATGTTGACGCCGTCGAGCCCGCCAACATTAGCGGTGCCTATGTCTCGCATTTTTTTAAAAGGCGAGACAAAAACCATAAGTGATATTAATTTGTTAACTAAACCAAACTGACTGGCATAACATGTAGTTGGTCCTAACCAACATTTTTTGTCAATCCTTATTTGTTTGTGATGTACTTTTTTAATTAAATGTGTTGTGATGCACTTTTTGCTGTAGTATTTGTTGTAGTGAATATGTTCTATAAATGCGGCTCTTCCTGTTGAACCTATTACATTTGCTTTGTTGTTTTATATAATATATTTTGCTGTGAACCAGATAAACAAGAAATACGCGGATTCACATGTCTCGACTAACGGGGGTGGGACTTAAAAATAAAAGATAAGTGAGGCTTAAATGAAAGTTTGTAAACATTTAATGGAGTTTACAGTTTGCTGAGATGACATTTAAGTGCATTTGTTTAAAAATGATTTTGAAATCATGTTTTACTAGCATTACCACTACAAATGCGTTTGCAAAAGAAATTTTCGAAATATTTAATGTAAACGCTGAATTAAAGTTATTTGAATTTCAAACAATATTCAATTTAAAGGGAGGTAATTTAAGATTATCCATATTTCATTTTTTTTATAGACGGAGAATCTGCGATAAATAGGTCATTTTTTTATGTTTTTTTAAGGATTTTTTATCTTTAAGCGATCTTTGACTCATGTTATATGTTTTATCAGCACATTTTATGTTTTCATATAAAGGGAGGGTAACTCTCAAAAAATGTAACAATTTAAACAAAAAATAAAAGTTTTACAAACTATGGGTCAAAACAATATAGTTATCACATATCTATTCTAAAATATATTTAAAATAAGAAAATTAGTTAAGAATTTTGTTCAGTGTATATATATATATATACTTTATAATGCTTTATAATGCAACATAATATGCAGGATTGATTAGCAGTAAATTCAACTTTTTGTTTTACTCAAAACAATCCCAAAACAGATAAAAGTTGAATTTGGTTTTCCTGCTCACCAACACAAAAAGGTCATGTGGTGGCATCAAGAACGAACACTCTGAGTGCTCTATGCTTTTAAATTTAAAAATATATATCCAAAATATACCTAAAATGTTCTCAACTGCGGAACTGCATAGTTGCATATTATGTTGCATAAACTCCATTTACATTCATAAAATAGATTAAATCGTCATAATCGAGTTGCATAACTGAAGCATATTGACAATTCAATAGCTACAATATCAGATATTAAAAATTGTTTCATCTGTTTTCTTCTGTGCCTTGCCAAAACAAAATGCAAGTAACATTATAGATTCAGATGGTAAATAATATTAAAAAGTGTGCTATCCATTATCTTCTGTGCCTTGCCAAAACAAAATGCAAAACATTTGAGAATCAGTATGAGAAATAACACAGGCATGTATATTGCTTTAGACCTGCACAACTTCAATTTAAAAAATAAATAAGATTAAACAACAAGAGCAGTCGGAGAACAGCGCAGCTCGACTATTCGATTTTTCGGAGAATAATAAATTTATAGCTAGTATATACCATCAGAAAACAAGGCTACAACAATGTGGGGTGGGGTTGGGAGCACAACATAACTATGTGTAAGAATTGACAAAAACTACACAGAAATATGTAAAAAAAATAAAATAAAAATAAAAAACTTCGAGTTTTGAGGTGGGTGCGGGGTGGGGGTGGGAGAAATGCGTATATGTAAGAAGCTATGTAATATTTCACCAAAACAGTACAAAAATATGAAGAAAGGGCAACATATATGTGTTAGAATTGACAAAAGCAACACAGAAATATGTAAAAAAAAAAAAATAGTTTCAAGTGTGGGTGGGGTGGGGGGAGCGGGGGGGAGAGGCGGGAGTGAGTTGGGGGCGGGGGGAGGGTGCAACATATATGTGTAAGAATTGACTAAAACAACAAAAACATATTTAAAAAAAAAAAAAAGTTTCAAGTGTGTGTGTGTGGGGGGGGGGGGGGGGGTGGTGAGGGGGGGGGGGGAAGGTTGCAACATATATGTGTAAGAAATAACTAAAACAACACAGAAATGTGTAAAAAAAAATGTTCAAGTGGGGGTTGGGTGGGGGGGAGTGGGGGGGGAGAGGCGGTAGTGGGTTTGGGGGGGGGGAGGGGGCAAAATATGTGTATACGAATTGACTAAAACTACAAAGAAATATGTGGGGGGAGGGGGTTGCAACATATATGTGTAAGAATTGAAAAAAGCAACACAGAAATATGTAAAAATAATAATAATAGTTTCAAGTGGGGGTGGGGTGGGGTGGGGTGGGTTGGGGGTGTATGGAGCTGGGGTGAGGTGAGAGGCAGGAGTTGGTTGTGGGGGAGGGGGTGGATGGGGCAACATATATGTGTACAAATTGACTAAAACAACAAAGAAATATGTAAAAAAAAAATCAAGTCTGGGGCGGGGTGGGGGCGGGGTGGGGGCGGGGTGGGGGCGGAGGTGAGAGGCGGGGGAGTGGGGTGGGGGCAGGGAGGGTTGCAACATATATGTGTAAGAATTGACTAAAACAACACAGAAATATTTAAAAAAAAAAAGTTTCAAGTCTGCGGCGGGGTGGGGGGGGGGTGATGGTTGAGAGGCAGGGGGGGGGGGTCGGGAGGGTTGCAACATATATGTGTAAGAATTGACTAAAACAACACAGAAATATGTAAAAAAAAAAAAAAAAAAAATGTGGAGGGGAGTGGGGGAGGGGGTAGAGAGGGGGCGGGGGGAGGAGGGAGCCCATGCCCCAATATGGGTGAAGTTATATGATGCATAATGCTATTACAAATCCCAAACCAAAATTATAGATATATACATGCTTACATGCAAACCTAGATCTGCCTTTATTGCACATTTTATGGGCCATCACAATTTGGGTTCCATGGAAGCCCAGAATTTGCAGAATACAAAATTACTTATCCAACCCTTTACAACATACTATAAGGAAACCAATTCCAAAATTTAGTTCAGCTAGGACAAAAAATGTAAGAGATATAAACCTGTAAACACAGCTTACATGCAAAATTCGATGTGAAACAGACATATTTTAAGGGCTATCATAATTTGAGTTCCATGGGAGCCCATGGGTTACAGGAACCAAAATTGCTTATGCAGCCCTTAAGATAATGCTACAAGGAAGCCCATGAACAAATTTGGTTGTGGTAGGATAAGAAATGTAAGAGATACAGACTTGTAAACACAGCTTACACGCAAACCTTGATGTGGGACGCCGACGCCGACGCCAACGCCAACGCCGACGCCAACGCCGACGCCGACGCCGACCCCGGGGTGATTACATAAGCTCTCTTATTCTTCGAATAGTCGAGCTAAAAATAAATGAATAACCAGTTAGTATTATAAATAACACGATTACCATGTTTCTATTCAAGTGTACATGGATTGAACTGAATAGGGGTTTAACAACACATGAAAAGTGATATGGCGCCTAACAGGAATAAACGTGCCAGGCTCATCCTCAATTTACATCACGATAAAGTATGTAGAATGGGCCTAGAACCTTCTTACCTGCAGAACTGCAGAGTTGGTGCAAATTCTATATGAAGGAGCCACATTTTCACGTTTGCAAACGCGGTGTCTTGATAAAGACCTTCAATGAGCATGATATAAATTGATAAAATTAATATGAATCGGAGGGGGTTGGGTGTGTGTGTGTGGGGGGGGGGGGCGTACCCTCTGCATGTGACAGTGTGTTTGTGAGATTCCACTGGTCGTATTCACACCACGGGGATAACTGAAGTGTACATGATAAAATAAAACTGTTTTTGAGATTTGATCGATTTGAACTGTGCCGTTTTTATGTAAACCGTTGTTTTTTTGTCTATATCACAAACATTGAATCGACCGTAAAAACTATAATTCCATGTATATATAAGTTTCTGTTTTCAGACTTTTCAGATCATCTTTATAGAAGTGGTTAGACGTTTCGTTCCATTTGTTGGATGTCCAGTAATCATGTTCAGTTCTCCATAGCCCTTGGTTGAGGTTCTTTCTATAAGCGTCTATGTCACAGAATAAGTTTTGCGATAGTGGAATTGTCACACTTGGAAGATATATGCACTTTCAATTATGACTTATACTGGAAAACAACACTAGATGTTTCCTTCTATGACGTGGTCAGGTTATATATGGTCTTCAAGCACATATATGAATTCAGTTCTGTTTACAGAATGACTTTTGTTTATTTGGAAATGCTGGTAGATAGTCTGTTGCAATTTGGAATAAATCATTTTGTATAAATCTTGTTGAACAATACATGAAATTCGAAACCAATAGGTATTACAGCAAATTGTTCTTGTGCAACTTTGCAAGCTTAGAATTATCAAACTTGAAGTTGTATGTGCTACCGATGATGCTTCAGTAATTCAGGAACAAAACATTATATAATATTTCCTTTCATAGCTCGGAGTATATTCTATTGTCATGTGTAAACAATTACCACAGTTCTGAAACTAACTGAGGTCAATATATTCTGTTTGTGGATAGACTTCTTAAATGTTCACATCCTGATATTGCCTGTTGCAGTTTACGATATGTCCGATCATTATATTATATCAACTTTGCGGAACTATAAGCTAAACACAGAACCAATGTTGACTTTGGCAAAGCTGTTCTTGTTGAGAAATGTCATGTACAACCAAAGCTGTTATCTCCAAGCTCTTATGCTGAGAAATGTAATGTAACGTCAAAGCTGTTATGTCGAAGCTGTTATCTGTTATCTGGCTGCTGACCATTTCAAGTCGATAACCCGTCTTCACCACTATTTGTGTTGTGTATTGTCCTTTTCACTGTATATTTAATTTGCTCTTTGTAGTCCAGTGCGAGTGTACAGTGCCATTGTATTTTGGTGCTGCAGTTTCTATTGGACCTTTTTCCAGTTTTTATTTAATGGCAAAGCTGTTCTCTGAAAGAAAGCTTATGTGACAAAGATGTTGTAAAACAATGTTCTTCCTGAATGTCTGTTACCATCTAAAACGATATAATATTACCATTGTTTTAATGTTTGGTAATGTGAAGAATCCTTGTCTATTAAAAGTGCATGACATTTTAATCAAGTGTTCACAGACCAGGTGCTTTAAATCTGACCATATCGCTATCTTCATATTACAGTCTTTCACGTCATCTTCGCCAAACTTTGTGTCATTATACAGCAAAATGATAATACAAGTAAAGCTAACACCTGAACAAGTTAACAAATAATACTAATAATACTACCTAGTATACGAAGTCTGTTATTCATCTAAATAATCATCTTTT
Source organism: Cyrtodaria siliqua (assembly GCA_037043455.1). Taxonomy (NCBI): domain Eukaryota; kingdom Metazoa; phylum Mollusca; class Bivalvia; order Adapedonta; family Hiatellidae; genus Cyrtodaria; species Cyrtodaria siliqua. The sequence continues at coordinate 177,404 of JAWPHD010002743.1, forward strand.
ATTGTTATATTAATCTTAAAACTTTCATAACAGCTCATGTATTTAAAGTGACACACGAAAATCTTGACTGTCTTTAAACTCACAGATTTATTTAAGTTTTTCTACATAACTTCCATATTTACGAATCGTTACGTATTATTAGAAAAGTTCAAAACAATCTTATTTGGCATATTATTAATTGCTGATGATATTGCCCTGATAATATATAATTTAACCCTACAGTAGAATATCTAAGATAAAACTAGAACTATCACTGAAGGTGATGAATATCCTCGCATAAACAAAGTGAAAGGGCCATAATTCGGTAATAAATTAGGCAATCAACAATGGCTGATGTAGAGGGACATAAGGTCATCAGTTGTTATGTGTATATGAAGTTTGGGAACAACCCATTCAAAAGTGTTTGAGAAATGGTCGTTACAGGACGCGACATGACAGGACGTGCACGACAAAAATGTGTAACGTGACGTGACTTTACGGACTACGTGATTACAATATATTCCCCATTTCACTTTGTGAAAGCTGGGCTATAATTAAGGACGCGACAAAAATGTGTTACGTGACGCAACTTTACTGACAATGTGATTCAATATAGCCGACACTTCACTTTGTGAAAGAGGAGGTATAATTAAATTCTCGCTTCTTTTTTTTTACATTTTATTTAAATATATGCATGCAGATTTAAGTTAAAATCATGACTGATATTGGACTAATAGCATTAGGGTTTTATTTAAAATGTGTAATGAATTGAATAGGGGTTTTATGGCGTACCAACACAAGAAAGGTTATAAGGTGCCAAACAGGGATGAACATGCCAGGCTCTTCTAGATAACAATATGGAGAATGGGTCTAGAACCTTCTAACCTGCAGAGTTGCTGCACATTCTATTGTAGACACTCCATTAACGATGGAGCCACGTTTCCACAATAGCATATGCGGTGTCATGAAGTAAACCTTGAATGAGCATGATAGAAACATGACAAAATGAAGATGAAGATGGGGTTCTACCCCTCTGCATCTAACGGGATTTGCAGTGGTTGTATTCTACCCCGGCAACCACACAGGGAGCATATTAATAATTATTGATGATATAGTGCAAATGATAGATGTAATCTAATGACAGAATATGTAAGAAAAATGGACTCATATGTTTACCTTTTGTTGTACAGTTAAATAAAATTATAATACGCTAATGACCTTTATAACAATAGCCGTCATTTCTAGCATCACAAACATATAAATTCAATTATGCATGATACAGCTGAAATGAGGAATGTGTCCATGGGACATGGATGCCCCAATTAAATACAATCTATACAAAACATCAAATCTTAAGAAAAAGGAACTTTAACTTTGCTAACACAAGGTTGATTTTGTTGGCAAACTGATATGCACGATAGGTAAAGCATCCTGTAAAGTTTCGAAACAATTGGTTGAAAACTGTGATAGGAGATAAACACACAAGCTTTTGAGGACGAACAGATGGATGGACATGTCTAATGCTATATGCATCCTCACCTGGGCACTTGGTGGTGGAGGCATAACAAAACAACATGAATACCGAACTCTAATAACAAAAGTTCATAATAACAAATGCATTGATGTGATCAGTTAACACTTAAAGTACAGTGAAACCTGTGTTCAGAGACCAAGTTTATGAAGAGGTCTCTCAATGGAAGAGTAATATTAACATAGGTGGTTAATTTAAAACAATAAAATTGGGAAATGAAATGGTGATCAATATATTGCAGTAGGTGGTCTCTAAATAGGTGTTAACATAATATATGTTCCGACATAACCGCCTTATTCCTACTGACTGCATTATGCAGTAAGTAGGAATAATTGTACACTGGTGGGTTGAAAAATAGAGTACTACCACATCAAACTGATATTGTTGTTTTTTAAAGTCGTAAGCTGTTTATTGTCAATTTTCTAGATACAATCTGCGATGAATGACTCCTTAATGAGCTATTGCAGAATAAACTAAGACATGATCTGACCAAACACACTCTATCACTTCATTTTTAATGGATTCAATGTTTGAGTAAACATGATCAATAGGTGATCCTGAATCATGAGTCGCTTTCTGAATAACTTGCTTGAAATGAAATTGTTCTTCAATAAAGGCACTGACTTATCTTCTTGTAAGATATCAGAATTAAAGTCACCTTGAATTACAAATTCTGTATTGTATTTGACTGGTGACACAAAGTCGAGTAAATGTTTTCTCAAGGAACTTATTGAACATGAGGGAGACCTGTACAATGTAACAACAATTATTATTCTCATGTCAAACAAAAGTTCTGTCAGAACAATTTCAAAATCTTGTTAAATGAATGTTTTGTTTTGAACAACAGGGATACATTCTTTAAAAAACAATGCAATACCCCGGTGAGGCCTTGTGTTTTGACTTTGGTACCCGTCTGCTCTGAATAGCTGATATCTTGGTACATTCAACGTATGCATTTCATCTTTAGCAGTAAGCCATGTTTCAACAAGACAAACCATGTTTGCATCTTGAACATTTGGTTCCTGGAAAATGTCATCTTTATGGCTTTTCAAAGATCGAGTATTCAAAAATACAAGTTTTGCCAGAGTGTCTTGAATTTGATATAGTGGAACATAACAGCAAGAACTTGTTCATTTCGTATCCTAGTCAATTCTTGTTTGACTTTTTCAGACACTGATATCTTTGTTTCATTTGTGAAGCACAAATGTCATTTCCTATGTCATACTGACGTTGTACTTCCGGACGATCTGGATCAAAATAAACAAACTGGTCACTTGCCACCGAACCCGTGTGCAGGCCATCATATTCTCTTTGCTCATTGCTTGGTGCTATTTCATCGAAGTTCAAGTCATCAGTAGCCCTTTCCATTGCCTCATTTAACTGATCAACATTTTTCTCATATTGTTTGACTTTAAAGTCTATGAAATTCTTCAAAGCAATGTAATGAGCTTCATAAGAACTATGTCCACCTAAAACACTCTCATTACGCCACGGATGAAACAATAACAGTTTTTCTCCATTTTTAATGAATAACGAACGTAACGTAAAACTTTAGTTTTTTTCCTGGATTTAATTCGGATGCCACTTTTCAACGTGATTTTTTATTCCTTCCTCAACTAACATGTCTAGATCAATTTTTTTAGGCTATTCCTTCCTCAACTAACATGTCTAGATCAATTTCTTCAGGCTCATTTCTTTCATCATAATTATGCTCATTTTCTTCATAAAACACGTCATCATAAGATGGATATATTATTTCAAGTTGTGATACATAATCAGCAAGACACCAGTGTTCAAGTTGCTTTGGCCTTTTTGAATACCTTTTGATTATATTGTCTGGCTCGATTTCTCTTGAGTATTCAGCCATTTTTTCCAACGCTTTCCTTGATTTAAAAAGGAATGTACGTTTGTCAGGTGGTGAAGTGTTTATGAATACTACATTGTTTATGAATACTACATCCCTTGTAGCTTTGGTCATTGGAAGTTGCAGAACAAGGTAGCATGCTTCTTGTGCACTGATTTCAACACTATTCAAAAACTTGTTACCAATATGTCTTACTTGCTTCTTTAAATCCATATTTCCTTTTCTTGCTTCTTTACATGCTTCATTCATAAGTATGCTCATTCCTCTTTGGGATTTACTGATGTATGATACTATGTATACAGTACATGCATATGGATCCAAAACAAACTGAAAGTCATGATTGGCTCCCAAAGCTGTTAAAATGGGTTTAATGTAAGCATTTATTCTCACCTCAGCAACATTCCTTTTCAAGAACACTTTGGGTCCATCCATGAACTTTGAAGTGCTTTAACATAATCTTCCTCGTCTGTACGGAGTTCTTCTAAAAATTGTTCGAACGATAAATCACATTTATCTCATTTAACTTTTGTTGGATTGAAACAAACAGTTCGTTGTGCTTTTTGATGTCAGCTTCATCTGCAACAAGCGGCTCCAGAATAATTGTTTTTTCATTGGTTTAATAGGAAATCCAAATCTGCAATTAGCTTTTTCTTTTTTTCTGCACGATCGTGAATGCTTATGTACTTGAAAGTCAACAAGTGGGTCTGCAGTTTTTGAACAAGAAACATACTGGGCAATGAATGATATCACTTCTTCATCTGTATGTGTTTCATATGCTTGAGCATCTTCAATCCAAAGAAGCATGTGAATATGTGGAGATCCTCTTTGTTGGAATTCCACACGATAAAAGTAATCATTGACTCTTCCCAAAGGTTCATGACTGCTTTTAAGCACAGTTCCAATAAACTCCTGTATGCGGTGGTCGAAATATCTAACACATGTCACTGGATCATTTTGAACGAGTTTAGTTTTGTCAGCCCTCGTCATTTTCTGAACATTATCATCATTAAAGCTTTTTCCATTATTAACTCTTTCTAACATCTTCAGGAAATCACACCATCTTGTATCTGCAGATGACAACGAAGTAAACCATGTAGGCAACCCTAACTGATGTATCATAGCAAACACATATTTCTTTCGAGCTTCTAAATATGGTGGAGAACTCCTCAAAGTTCGAAAATGTAAAAGCCTTTATCAAGCTTTACTAGATTTTCTTGACGTTCTGGGCTTAAAACCTGTGACGCTGTCAGTTTTTTACCTTCTGTTTTACATCTTCTTAAAGCCCGATGAACCTTATCTGAAACTTGTTTCAGCTGCAACTTTTTCATTTTAATAAAAACGTTTGGAACATTTGAGGCAACTCGTCTGTCAATATGGCGAAGTTCCATTTTGCATATGTCACTGTAATGAACAGGAACAGGAACAGTTCTCTCTTCATTTTCAGGTCTTTTTTGTCCAAAAAATATTGAAGGAAATGAAAGGTACTCAGCATTTGTCCTTCACCGGGTGCAAATGTGTAAATTGTGTCAGTCGTTGGATCAGCCGAGTCAATATTTGTATCACTATTACCAACAACCTTTTCGTTTTCATCGATTTCACTAAAATGATCCGATTCATAGTCATATGTGACATTTTATTTTTTTCATGCGAGGTATCATCTGTAGTCAATTCACCATTATTGTTTTTTTCAATGAACTCTAGTACCGTTTCTGAGCAATTTTTAGTTGTTTTTTTTAACCAGTTTTCATCAATATGGATACCTGAGTTTTTGTGTACAGGTCACTATGGTTCATCAACCAATGAAGAGCACTGATAACTTGCAATGGACGCACATTTTCAGTAAAGTCACACTTTTTGTAGGAAAGTTGTTTTTTCAGCCTCAATGGCACTGTTACTTGTTTGTCAAAAGCTCGAGGTAAACTTTCAATGACAGGTTGGATATCAACTGGCACATTAACAACATTTCCTTTCACCTCTAGGAAGTTCTCTCATTTGCATCAATGGAATTCTTAATGCGACAAGTCTCTCTTCTAGCTGATGTAACTCAAGTTCTTTAGGCTTAATTGGAAACATTTTTTTGTTTGCAACCGAAAGACAAGGCGTTTTGTTTTTCTTCAAACTGTTAGCATAGGTTTTACATATCCACTCTTTATCATCCACAGAAAAGTCGTTTTCGAAATACTGCTGTACAAATGATCGATCAAGATGGTTAGCAACTGTGCTTGCCGATTCTACAGAATGTTTAAACCATGTTTGATGACAACAGTTGCAAACATAGATTGGTTCAGCTGAAACTGCTTGCTTAAATTTTGAAATACATTCATTTAGTTCAGAATCATATTTTCATGCTTCTCTTAAATTCTTTTGATGGCTTGAAAATTTGCCTGTTTTCGCTTTTCTTTTAAGGATTGTTTTTTTCTGGATTTTTCCTGCATTCTGAAAGATACAAAAGAGCTAGCTAGACGCTTTTTCTCGCTTTCAATAGCTTTGTAGTATGCATTATTTCGTTTTTTCTGTTTAGACACCAACTCCAGTTTAGCCTCTCGATTTCTTATAAAAGGATCTTCACGTAATTTCCGTTTCTTCGTTTTTTTTTCAGTCAATTTTACCTTGTCTGGCTTTGCGTTTGCTTTCAAGCTCTTGAATCTTTTCTTTTGCTCTAACTAAAGGATCATGTCTGGCTTTGCGTTAACTTTGAATCTCTTGAACCTTTTATTTTGCTCTAACTAAAGGATCATGTCTGGCTTTGCGTTTACTTTCAAGCTCTTGAATCTTTTCTTTTGACCGAATTGAAGGATCTCGACGTATTATTTGTCTTTGTTTCCTTCGAATTTTACATTAGCATTTTGTCTTGCTCTGCGCTTCCTTTCCAGCTCTTGAATCTTTTCTGTTGACCTTTTTAATGCATCTTGTCTTCGTTTTCTCATGAAGGTTTGCATGTAAGATTTTTTTTCTTTATTTGAATCTCTATCAAGATCAGCATTGCACTTTCTCAAAGCCTTAGTTTCTTGATCTTTGAAGTAATTATCTAAAAGAGTTTTTGATTTGAAGATACATTTGCTATTATCAGGTCATGGGCAAGTGTTGGCTTTTCTAGCCGTATGGATATAACATCAAACTGTGGAGAGAAATCAATGTTCAAACTAGAATAAAATGCATACATGTAAGTCACCAAATTGTCAATAACTTCAACAGCTACTAATATCGAGGAGCCATCGGGAGCAGACAGCGCATTTTGTCCATGGGAATGAGAATCAAAAAAGTAAAAAAGAACTTTGTTATGAAAGACTGCTGAACATACTTCACCAACTATTATCAAACCGGAAGAATTCTCATTCAATACAGTCTGAATAGCACCGTGCAGTGTAGGTAAATTGACACTTTTAATGCTTCCTGTGAGACTTCCACTGACAATGTTTCCTTTCTGTATCGTAACATTTTCCGAGTGAATTTCAACTGTATCTGGCAAGTCATCAAAGCACAAAATATGGCTACTAAATTTGTCATTAGCAATTAAGTTTTGAATTTTTTTTCGATATAGACAGTCACCAAAACTAAGGATAGTGTCCATTTCTGTGGAATTTGTGACTTCTGAATAACTTGAGAACAAGATTGCAGAGAGTGCATTTGAAACACACTGGCTACCATGCGAAATTTCAGAAAAACGATCATCACCTTGATGAAAAGAGCCATAAAGCATCACTGTCGGTGCAAATGGTAAATTGTTTCTTTTATTTATTCTTGTTGCAATATATATTTCCTCATATGGGACAGCCACTGTTTCATTTACAGACACAGCTTCAGTTTAAGTATCATTATTTGGATCAGTTTCATCCTTCTGTACTGTATCTGATGTATTACTTACAGTTTGAATGTGCTCCACAGCAGATGGTATCAAGAGTTTTATTGGAGATTCCATAACAGGTTCAACATTGAGTTCAACAAACGTTTCATCACAATTGTCTGTGCATATGTCTGAGCGTTTTGTTAAGCAAGTGTTTGAGCAAGTTTCTGCGCAAGTTTCTGAGCAAGTATTCCAGCAATTTCGAGTTATGTTTGAGTATGTTTCTGGCGATGCTGGTGATGCCTCCATAGAGATGGAGCCATCATATGTCTCAGGTCTGGTTTTAAGGATGCCAGATCCTCCAGTGTCGTCGCTCGTCAAAGATGCCTGTCTCTCAGCTGTGTTTGTAACGAGGTCACTTCCCCGAGTCTTATCGTCAATCGGCATCATGTCCGGTCACTCAGTTGTGTGATTAACGAGGCCATTTCCTCGAGTCATGTCTATATACTCACCTGATTCAATACATACCTCATCCTTTCTCTTCTCCCTCATCACCTTCCTCCTCGCCTTCAACCGCTGCGTGCAAGATTTCTTCCTAAGACGTGGCATTACTGTAAAGAAAAGCAACAAGTATTATATATGCAATGCAAATACCAATTTGTTAACTTAAGTGGACTGAGACATTGTGCCCATTGAACAGGAGAACTACAAGACAAGCCGGTTTTTGTGAATTTTTGCAAGTTTTGTTACCATTGCAACCACATTTCAACCACATTTCTTAAGCAAATCTACCCAAAAGGGGAGGTGCACAACTTAACTATGACACAAACATTCCTGCCAAGCTTCGAGTTTGTAGTGCCAGCTGTTTTTGAGTTATCGCGAAGACGAGCTTTTTTAGTGTTATTTTTACAAAGTTTGTTACCATGGCAACCACATTTCTTATGTGAATGTACCCATGCTCCTGCAAAAGTTTTTCAGAAGCATAACAATGTAAGGATCACATCTCCCCCAATATAGGTGCAATTCGGTTAGTTAAATAACTTGGTCGAGACACGGTCCCCAAGTTTCATCAGAATTGGATTATAAATATTGAAGTTACTGAGGAGTGTAAACAACAAAAACCTTTAAAAGGACACAATTCTGCCAAAAATCAGTTAACCAGAAGACAGCAAAGATATGCGCAATCAGGCGTGGTACAGATCATCCTTGCCAAGTTTTGTTGAAATCTGGCCGGGAATTAGGAGAACTATTCAGGACAAAATGTATGTATTAAAACTTTAAAGGGCCAAAACTATGCAAAACGTCATTCAAACACAGCTACGATACGTGCAATTAGGCTTGGTATATTTTCGTTGAAATCCGGCCAGCGTTTCAGGAGAGAACTAGTCCGGAATAAGTTTGTGTATTAAAACAATTAAAGGGCATAACTCTGTCAAAACTCAATCAACCGAAACCGATGTCATGCTCAACTAGACTTGGTCATCCTTGCCAAGTGTCACCAAAATCCAGACAGTGGTTCAGGAGAACTAGTCCTGACAAGGTTTGTGTATTAAAACCTTTCTGTCCATTAGTAGTTGTCGACTCCTTGACAAAAATTATAAATATAAAATTATCGAGGGAACAACTCTAATTTCAAAGAAGAATTAGTGTTTTGAGTAGTGCTCCAAGGAAAACTTGTTAGTATATTAATTACCAATGGCAAAACTCTAATTGAAATTAAGATACAGTTATGGTTCTTATATTCTGCACTTACTGTCATTGCCCTGTCATAGTATGACGTTTTTAAATTATTGGAGTCTCATTTATGTTTTGAAAGTAATGATTCTGACAAAAAGATAAGTATAAAACTACAAAGGGCAAATAACTCTAATTTTACTGAAGACAGAATTAATGTTGTTGCACCCTGCACTTCATCTCATTACCCTCTATAAAGTTTTATTGCAGTACCGGAAGTAGTTTTGAAGTTTTTTACCAGACAAGAATTCTAAGTATATATTTACGAAGGGCTAGAACTCTAATTAAAATGAAGACAGGTTTACGGTTCTTGCACTCTGCACTTCCTCTTATTGCCCTCTATCGTTGTGCAAAGTTTCAATGCAGTCCCTTAAACAGTTGTAAAGTTCTGCTTCGACAAGAGTTTTAAGTATAAAATTACAAAGGGCGATAACCAGATAACTGTAGTTTGAATGAAGACACAGTTATGGTCCTTGCGCTCTGCATTTCATCTAATTGCCCTTTATCACTGTGTGAAGTTTTAATGCAGTTCCATTAGTAGTATGTTCTGGACAAGAATTATAAGTATAAAATAACGAAAGGCAATAACTCAAGTTTGAATGGGCATAGTTACGTTTCTTGCATTCTGCACTTTCTCTGATTGCCCTCTATCATTGCGCAAAGTTTCAATGTAGTCCTATAAGTACTTTCGAAGTTATGCTCTGGTCAAAAATTAAAAGTATAAAATAACAAGGGCCAACAACTATAATTTGAATAAAGTCAGTTACGATTCTTACGCTCTGCATTTCCTCTCATTGCCCTGTATCATTGTATGAAGTTTCAATGCTGGCACATACATAGTTTCGAAGTTATGCTGCGGACAAGAAATTGTCACGGACGGACAAAACGGCAACTATAGTTATGCTCTTTCAATTTTTTTCGGGAAGCATACAAATCTAAGGACCACAACTCCCGCAATAAAGGTGCAGTTTGGTTGGTTAACTTGGTTGAGACACAGTCCCCAAGTTTCATCAGGATTGGATTATAAATATTGAAGTTACTGAGTGTAAACTACAAAACATCTTCTAATTTTAAAAAGTCAAAGGGCTTTAACTCCAGCATTATAGGTGCAAACCTGCTGATTATCGAACTTGGCAGAGACATTGTGGCCATAAACACTGTCCCCAGGTTCCATCAGGATTAGATTACAACTAGAACTATCCCTGAAGGTGATACATATCCCCGCTTTTTTTTGCTCTAGCCAATGAAGTGCATAATCAAGAATAAAAGAATAATAAATGTCTAAAATATCTGTTATTTTCTTAATGTGAAAGAAATTCAGTCAAACACAGTAAAACAAGCTCTATTATTTAGGGTTCTGAAAAATTTGAATACGGGTGAAAGAATTATCAAAATCGGATGATAAACAAAAAAGTTATGACAATTTAAAGGTTGTTCCAAAATGGACATGGGAGCCCCCATTTTGTAAACTATGACGTCATAGTTCCATATTACCATGTATGGAATACTGATAAATATCATTTAAAATAAAGAAAATCACTGCAAATGAATGAAAAACAAGAGGCCCAAGAGTGCCTGTAGACGTCTACTGTGTAAAGATGTCATATTTAGCCTTTTCCTATATAAACTTTGGGTCGCCACGGCAGCCATTTTCATTATTGCAAGAAAACAAAAAACATAAACTTAATAGACTCCAACCATTGTGATAAAGTTTCAACAAAATCCTTCAAAAGGTTTCAGTGAAGATTTCATATTTAACCTTTTCCTATATATCTCTATGTACACTTGGGTCACCATGGCAACCATTTTGATTATTCGATGATAACGAAAAACAAAAATTTGATAGAGGCCAACCCAAGGAACATGTACATGATATTTCACTGGAATTGATTAAGTGGTTTTGGAGGAGATGTCGTTTGAAATTTCCTTAAATTGGACCTAGTTTTAGCCATGGTGGCTATGTTTGACAACTGGCGGCTACGAAAAACACAAATCTGAGGCGCACTATCCCAAAGATCATTGTGATAAAGTTTCAACAAAACCCTTCAAGGGGTTTCAGAGAAGATGTCAATTTTAGCCGTTTCCTATATAACTCTACGTAAACGTTGGGTCGTCGTGGCGGTCATTTTGATTATTCGACGATAACAAAAAACACAAATTTGATAGAGGCCAACCCAAGGAACATTTATATGATATTTCACTGGAATAGATTAAGAGATTTCGGTGGGGATGTCGTTTGAAATCTCTTTAAATTTGACCTAATTTTAGCCATGGTGGCCATTTTGGATGACTGAGGGTCGCGAAAAACATAAATCTGAGGAGGACTATCCCAAAGATCATTGTGATTAAGTTTCATCAAAATCATTCAACCTGTTTCAGAGAAGATGTCATTTTTAGCCTTTTCCTATATAACTCTATGTAAACTTTGGGTTGACGAGGTGGCCATTTTGATTATTCGACAATAACGAAAAACTCAAACTTGATAGAAGCCAACCCAAGGAACATGTTTATGATATTTCACAATAATGGAATAAGTGTTTCGGAGGCCATATTGTTTGAAATTTCCTTAAAATTTGACCTAGTTTTAGACATGTCGGCCATCTTGGGTCACTGGCGGCCGCGTAAAACAAAAATTTGAGAGGGACTATCCCAAATATCATGTTGATTAAGTTTCATCAAAATCCTTCAAGCGGTTTCAGAGAAAATGTCATTTTTAACCTTTTCCTATGTAACTCTATTAAAATTTTGGGTCGCCGTGGTGGTCATTTTGATTATTCGACGATAACGAAAAACACAAACTTGATAGAGGCCAACCCAAGGAACATGTATATGATATTTCACAAGAATGGAATTAGTGGATTTGCAGGAGATGTCGTTTGAAATTTCCTTAAATTTGACCTAATTTTAGCCATGGTGGCCATTTTGGATGACTGGCAGCCGCAAAAAACACAAATCTGAGGGGGACTATCCCAAAGATTATTGTGATTTAAGTTTCATCAACATCCTTCAAGCGGTTTTAGAGAAGATGTCATATTTAACGTTTTCCTATATAACTCTATGTAAACTTTGAGTCGCCGTGGCGGTCATTTTGATTATTCGACGATAACGAAAAACACAAACTTGATAGAGGCCAACCCAAGCAATATATTTGTGGTATTTCATAATAATGAAATAAGTGGTTTCGGAGGAGATTTCGTTTAAAATTTCCTTAAATTTGACTTTGTTTTAGCCATGGTGGCCATCTTGGATGACTGGCGGCCATGAACAACACAAATCGGAGAGGGGCCCTCCCAAGTAATATTGTGATGAAGTTTCATCAAAATCCTTCAAGCCGTTTCAGAGGAGATGTCGATTTTATAAAATTGCTAACAGACAGACGGACAGACAGACAGACGGACGACGGACGAAAAGTGATCGCATAAGCTCGCCTAGCCTTTGGCCAGTACACCGAAAAATTACTGGTCATATAAAGCATTAATGCCATTAAGAATTACATATTTTTCATACAGTTCCTGTCATGTTTTCCCTATAAATCAGTAAATTTTCATATTTATAAATATTCCATATATGGTCATTTAGAACCGTGATGTCATCGCTCTAATAATGGCCTTTTCAACAGAAAACTCAAATGATCATATCTTCTTTGTTTATCATCCGATTTTGATAATTCCTTCGCCCGTATTTAAGTTTTTCAGAACTATCATTAATACAGATGGTTTGGCTGTGTCGCTACATTCCCTTTAAAACGAAGGTCTATAACTCTGTAAAAATATTGCAAAATCGAAAAACCATTAATGCAGAGACACATCACATCATCGCGTGTGAACTGTATGCTAGGTGTAATAAAAATCCATGAAAAACGTTAAAGTGAAAGCCACACGAAGTTCGTTATGGAGTGAAAAACAGTCAAATAAAGCGCCTTGATTTTGTTATAAATTAGGCATCAACAATTTGTGATGTTGAAGGAAGGACAAAAGCTAATCAGTTGTTACGTGTACATGAAGTTTGGGAACAATCATATTAGAAATACAAAGGGCAATAACTCAGTGGAAAATTATCGAACAAGAACGTCACGACAATATGCGCATATTCACTTGATACTGCTGCTTCGTAGCAAGTTTCATGAAATTATAACATGGGGTTTTAGAGAAATAGCGCGAATAAGAATTTTCTATTTGACTACCAAGTATGAAATGCATTAAAAATACAAAGGGCCATAACTCAGTGAAAAACTATTTAATTGGAACATCATGACAATATGCACATCTGCACTTGATATCGATACTTCCTAGCAAGTTTCAATAAATTCTTACAACTAGTTTTAGAGAAATACCCCGGGCAAGAATTTTATATTATATATATATATTAGAAATACAAAGGGCCATAACTCAGTGGAATATTGAACCGGAACGTCGCGACAATATGCTCATATTCAATTGATATTGATGCTTCGTAGCAAGTTTCACGAAATTATAACATGGGTTTTTAGAGAAATAGCGCGGACAAGTATTTTCAATTTGACTACCAAGTGCATGAAATGCATTAAAAATACAAAGGGCTACAACTCAGTGGAAAATTATCGAACCGGAACGTCTTGACAGTATGCATATCTCCACTTGATATTAATACTTCGTAGCAAGTTTCAATACATTCCAAGAAGGAGTTTGTGAGAAATAGCCCGGACAAGAATTTTGTATTATATATATTTAAATTAGAAATACAAAGGGCCATAATTCGGTGGAAAACTATCAAACCGGAACGTCCTGATAGTATGCACATTTTCACTCGATATTGATACTTCCTAGCAAGTTTTGCGAAATTCTAAGAAGGAGTTATTGTCTGATTATAGTTGGGGTAGTTGTAGTTCATACTCCTTCCTTTCTAGTCTTGCTAATACCAGGATACAGTCTCCTTGTGGCCTACATTTTAGAGTAGGTCTATCAGTATGAGTAGTTGCTTTTTATAATTAAGTTTTTTTTCTTTATTATATGGCAGTATAGTACTGTTCCTAATGTCATGATAGGCTGTACCCGGCTTCTTTCTTCTTGTCCATACATAAGTTAGGCCATTAGAGCCCGACTTTTCTTGTGGAAATCAGCCTCAGGCGGTTAGAGAGCCATCTTGCATCTCTTTTAAATTAGTTCTTAACGCCACATTCGTATGGAAACACAGTTACCTTTCGGCTAGATCTTTAGAAGGCTACTGTATAACCTCCTGGATCGGAAGCACATTTACTTGGTTTCTGTCGACAAGTAAAGATCTACCTTCATTTAAGTAATACCAGCTCCACTGGTTGGTTTTGACTGCTACAGATACACCCTTGGTTCAAGTCAGCATCTCTTCATAGGTTTGCTTACCTTCCTCGTGAGGGGGTTCTTCTGCTTCCCTTGTTATCAGGCTGCTCCGACCTGCACTTCGGGCCACGGTTTTTTCCTGTATTTTTTATGTTATTCTAGAAGTCTCCCTGTCCGTACAGGAATCTATCCAAGGCCACCTCTTCACGCAGGCTATGGTCAAGTCTCGTTGGCCTCTTACTTGAACAAAGATGGGGGAGGTGCGCGTGTGTTCAATATAACACTCCTCCGTCGTTTAGGGGTTAGTAGACTTACTTTTATAGCCCTTTTTTAAGACAGTTTCGCTGCTGTTTCTCTGTCTATTTTGGTGTCTTCACCACTGCGGGTTACCAGGGTTTACAGTCTACCTTTGCCACTATCCTTTATGCCAAATCAGTATGCAACCTCACATTTGTCTCTTCAAACTTTATTTTTTCTGTAATAGTTGCTCACATAGGTGTACCTCTAGGAGGTCCTTTACTGGTTTACTCTGAGGGCACAGAGGTTTAGCTGAACAGAATAGTGTAGCGCATTGCTGGTTTACACTTCGACCTTAGTCAGACTTTTTCTTGTCTCCCCATTCGAGGTTATATCACTCCCCTTTATAATTTAGAATACTTAGAAGTTTTAAGTCGCTCTTTTGGCCTCCAACTGACTTTCTGTCCGGCCCTCCATTGAACCTTTAGGTTAAAATTAGATAGACTCTACCCTTTAGACTGTCTTTCTTTAGCCTTACCCTTGTGGCTCAGATGTAGTGAGCCCATTCTGGGAACTGAAGTGTCATTGCTCTCATGCTGCTATGGGTTCTCTTTCAACTCCTTTCTAGAGAGATTCAAGTAACAAACTGATTGGGTTTTGTCTGGGTATATACCTAATTACAATTACAATATGCTGCACTAGTCAGAGCCTTTATTTTCTTAAAAATTCACAAACCATTTGCTATGTTCTTTCTTACATATTGTTTTCACTGGGTCCAGTGTTTGCTACCCAGTCAGTCATGGGGTTGTGCTGCAACCAGTTAGCTGACTTGGCCTTGCTTAAGTCTATAACGATAGGCATACAAATCAAGTTTATTTTTATTTATTATTTTAATTATCTTGGTTTGTAAGCGCTTCATAACACAATGTTCCAAATATGTTTGGTTTATACCTATTGTTGATATTTATCTATGTTTCACACAGTCACTTTTTATCTTGTGTTCATAGTTTTGTTACATTTACAGCTCTTTAATGAAGCTGTTATTGTAAGAATTGAATCAGGTGGTCGATACTTATCTAGATGATTTAAGTAATACCAGCAAATTTCTGTTCAATAGATTGACTTGAAATGTTCGATTATGATTTTAGATAGTGGTGGACTTCTTTGTCCTTGACCGATTTCACAGACTTATGAGGGTGCTATATTCACCTTGTAACAATCGTCTGCCCATCTAAGAAGTATTTGAGGCTCCTCTTACTTGCTCTGTCGCCAGGCAGGATTCCAGAGTACGCTATGGTGAGTGTTAGTTGGTTGGGTTCATACTCGCATCTGTTCTAATTCCTGGTGATTAGAGCAGGTTTTGATCTTGCTTTGTTACTTATTGTTTCAGAGTTGTTCAATCCC
Organism: Cyrtodaria siliqua; assembly: GCA_037043455.1. Classification (NCBI taxonomy): domain Eukaryota; kingdom Metazoa; phylum Mollusca; class Bivalvia; order Adapedonta; family Hiatellidae; genus Cyrtodaria; species Cyrtodaria siliqua. The sequence goes on from JAWPHD010002743.1 coordinate 193,231, forward strand.
CTTGACATATTCTGGCACTCATAACAGGTTACATTTTTCCACCCAGCTCTTGTGATAAAGTCGCAATTGTAATGTTGTCGTAAGTAATCAATAGATCAATATATTACATTTTGTTAATTTTAATATTTGTCTATTATACTAACGACAACATTAACTACCCACCCCTCCTTAAATTTAGGACTTATTTGCGGAAAGAGGAGATAACTCTGCATGTACGTGTGAAATCGGAAGCTCTCTTGGTGCCGCGGGTCCCGGGAGGTTGATTTGATGAAGTTTTTTCCGTTTATTGATTAAGGCAAGTTGAGTTATTGCAATTGTAATGTTGTCGTAAGTATAACAGACAAATATTAAAATTAACAAAATTTAATATGTTTATACCATTCTAGTTCTTCAGACGAGTTCTCTTGGAATTCAAGTTGTAAAGCATGCTTATTGCCACTTACATGAGTCACAGTCTGTTAACCATAAACAGATATAAAACCCATATAAGAGTCAGCTGCCTTCGTCAGCTGGATAACAATAAATACATGATTGAAACGTGCAATGGATATCCAACACATTATATGCTAGATTTAGGTCACACTAGGATGAATTCACAACGAATACAAAGTCACGGATTTCCCATACAATGCGAGCAAGGTGTAAGTCGATAATAATCGTGCGTGGCACACAATATATATACTGCACAAAACGAATACAATACTCTGCCGCGAAGATTCAATGTTCTTTGGGCTAAACCCTGTCAAGTCATTTGCGTGCGTCACTCTATGCACAACGGAATTGTTGTCTTTGATGAGAACTGTTCCATCAGACGACCAAGCACCCAGCAGTCACTTTGAATTCACGAGAGTACGGGCTTGGTATAATAAATTGTTACGAAATCTGGTGAGATCCTCGTTGACATATGTTCCCATGTAACCACGATCCTTAGCTATGGCTTGTTTTGTGGAGGGAGACGGCCTTCCTACCCTGTGGCTTCTATCTATTTCTGCGAGTGTGATTCCGGCATCTTCAGAATAAGATCGTCAATGGATTCACCCGGAGTCTCATCAAAGCCAGAGATGCGTAGACAATTCCTGCGACTGTACTGCTCGCTTGAGTCGGCTGCTGTTTCAAGCTCCATGACTCTTGTTTTTAAACTCTCGTTTTCAGATTTGAGAGACTTATGTTCATCGCGAAATCCTGCGAGAACACCGCTTACTATTGACTTGACCATATCAGACAGTTGGGTATGGAAGGAATCTCTAAGGGTTTTCGCGTTTACCCATAACCGTTTACCGTTCGTTCAGTTTGCGTTTCTAATGGGTTTCAGAGTGATAATGCAACGCTGTCACCTCTGTATATCAAGCATTAAAATTAGCACCCCGATTTATGGTCTAACGGCCGGATTCATATTGATCGACTAGATTTTGAGTTTGTGACTCATATAAAAATGCAAATATTCGCCTATACCATCAAATAATATGAAATTTCAGGTGACATAAAACACCGGCTTTAGAGTTGTATCGTATGTCATAAGGGTATTACAAGCGTTTAATTTAGGTATGTGCTAGCATACTTATAAATTGCAGGTGACATAAAACACCGGCTGTAGAGTTGTATTGTATGTCATAAGGGTATTACAAGCGTTTTCTTTAGGTATGTGCTAGCATACTTATAAATTGCAGGTGACATAAAACACCGGCTGTAGAGTTGTATCGTATGTCATTAGGGTATTACAAGCGTTTACTTTAGGTATGTATTAGCATACTTATGGAAGGTATTATATACATGCTAAATACTAATATAACTTTCGTATCAATATCAAACCAGAATAATGTTAATATTTTCTATCAAAGAATGATTTCATTATACTGTTGAAGTATCAATGATTCATTTGACAATTAACACTGCTTAAAATGCACGGTTATGCATAAAATTAGGGGTCAATTTACCCCAACCACTGGTGGGTTTTATATGGTTTAGTTGATTACATTAATGTTCATAAAATCCGGCAAATATTACCCTATTTCATCAAATAAAAGTCACTTCAAAACCAATTTTCCCAGAAGTAGACAGAGAATAGGATAAGTGTTTTAACATTGTGAATAATGCTGTTGAAAAATATTTAAACAACAACAGTAGCTGTTATACTACCAATATAACAAAAATCACAGTTTTGTACTCATACTTGGACGTTCTTATCAAAAACCAAAAAGTCAGAATTGACAAGACTAACAAATGCAAAATCACCAGACATAATTTCCCTTACTGAAATATTCCCCAAAACTAAAGAATTTAAAATAATCGAAGAATTTTTCGATCTGCAAGGATATGACGCACATATACAGGGTATAGATAGTGGCAGAGGTGTGATTCTGTACAATAAAGCAAATTATTTAAAGCTAAAAAAGAAGACAAACATGTATTCAAGGAAAACGTTAATGGTGCAAAATTAAACTGCACAACCATGATTCTCTTCTCATCAGATGCATTTATACAGGAGCCCAAACAGCACCTTCCCACCTACTCATAGTGGGAGACTTTAATTTTGAAGATTTGTTTGGGATCTTGGGGCTACAAACGTAGGTGAATTACATCCTGCAACTATTTTTTTTAGAAACAGTAAGGGACAACAACTAAAGGAACCTAGTACAAGATATCCAGCAAACGATGAATCTTCACTATTAGACCTGGTGCTAACTAATGAGGAATATATGGTAGAAAATATCGATATTAGCCCAAGTCGGGGCAAGAGCGACCACGTTGTGATCAACTTTGATATGTTATACGGAAATACATAAAAAACATACAACACATATGAACTATACAAATGGAGACTATCAGTCGATGAACGAAGAACTAAACAATTTCAACTGGGAAAGGATCTTTAGAGATAGGAGCATACTGGACTCATGGACACAATTTGCTGAATCATTATCAAATCTGCAGAATAAACACATACATGTACCTGTGAGCAGAATGTACCATGGGCCTGGAAGATGCTCTTTTATTGACCAAGCTCCTGTCGGTGCAATCAAAATAAAGCATAAACGTTGGCAAAAATATATACATTGCAAGACATGGGAAAACATCGACTGATATAAGATAGCAAGAAATCTCGTAACAAATTGTCTAAGGAAATCTCTGTACAACTACGAAAAACAAATGGCAGAGAAAACCAAAACAGATAGTACACAGTTCTGGAAATACGTACTCAGTAACTAAAAGACAAAACAAGAGGCCCAAGAGGCTATATAATGGTGTCCATGGTGGGGTGGGGTTGGGAGATGGGGATGGATAGAAGGATTGTGTGTCAGATATGGCAGTATCAAAATAGTTTTTTATAAGTGTATTCAATTACCAAGATATAGGAGGAGGCATGTATTTGGCTCAAGTTTGGCTAGCTTTAAAACAAAAAAACTTTCGTTTAGTTTGACATGACTGTGACCCAGGGGCGGGGCCAAATTCGACCCCAGGGTCACCATTTAAACAATTTTGGTATACGACCATAAGCTTATTGTAAATACAAAAAATCAAACCAAAGGCTCTTGTAATTTCAGAGAAGAAGATTTTTAAGTTTGTCCCTATATAAGTCTTTGTAAAACATGTGACCTCGGGGACAGGGTCAAACTTGACTCCAGTGTCATCATTTGAACACACTTGGTAGAGGACTATAAGCTGATGGTAAATACAAAATATTAAACCTCTGGCTCTTGCAGTTTCAGAGAACAAGATTTGTTTTTAACGTTTTTCACTATGTAACTCTATGTAAAACATGTGATCCCCTTGAGGTGGGATCAAATTTGACTCCAGGGTCACCATTCAAACAAATTAGTCAGAGTACCATATGCTGAGTGTAAATAAAAAATATTAAACCTTTGACTCTTGTAGTTTCAGAGAAGAAGATTTTTACAGTTATTCCCTATAATTGTATATGTCTATGCAAAACTGTGATCCATGGGGCGGCGCCAAATTAGACCCCAGGGTCACAGTTTGAAAAAAAATCTAGAGGACCATAAGCTGATTTTTAAATAAAAACAAGAGGTCAGTGACCTTGAAGCTCTACTGATAGCTAATTCAGCATTCTTGTGAAGTTTCATGAAAATCCGTCAAGTTGTTTCAGAGGAGTAGTCGCTACAAGCTTTTACTATATAACTCTATGTAAACAAAGATGGCCACTGGCAGCCATGTTTACTGTTGAATCAAAATGATTTTCGACAAGGACCAACAACATATGTCATGCTGATCATTTTAGAAAAAGTCTCATATCGATATCACTTGCAGATTTCAAGAAGTAATCGTTACAAACTGGTTTTTTAAAATCTATTTTAGCCGTGGCAGCCATCTTGAATTTCCGGTCGACCTAAACTTTTGCTAGGATCAACTAGACATCAAGAGCAACATACCTGTGTAGTTTCATAAAATTCTGTCACGTAGTTTCAGAGGAGTAGTCGCAACAATTTTTTCCTATATAACTCTATGTCAACAAAGATGGCCGCTGGCGGCCATGTTTGACATCGAATCGAAATTAATCTTGGTTAGGACCAAATACATGTCGCACCAGTCATTTTGGTAAAGGTTTCAATTCAATATCACTTACGGTTTTTGAAAAGTAGTCGCCACAAAGTCGCATTTTTAAAATCTATTTTTATAGTGGTGGCCATCATGAATTTCCTACCAACCTGAATTTTTGCTAGGATCAACTAGACATCAAGAGCAACATTTCTACCAAGTTTTATGAAGTTCCATCTGGTAGTTGCAGAGGAGTAGTCGCCACAAGTTTTTCCTATATAACTCTAAGTAAACAAAGATGACCACTCACTGGCAGCCATGTTTGACATCCAATCAATATGAACTTTGTTAGGACCAACTCCATGTCGTGCCAGTCATTTTGGTAAAGGTTCCAAATCAATATCACTTATGGTTTTTGAGAAGTAGTCGCCACAAATCGCATTTTTTAAAATCTATTTTTAGCCATGACGGCCATCTTGAATTTCCGGCCGACCTGAATTTCTGCTAGGATCAACAAAAAATTTACGAACAACAAGTTTACGAACTTACGGACAGACGGACGAACGGACGGACGACGGACGACGCACCACGGTATAAGCTCTGCTGAACTTTGATCAGTCGAGCTAAAAATAAAACCGCAGGCTCTTGTAAGTTCAGAGAAGAATATTTGTACATGTGTCCCTATATAAGTCTATGTAAAACTGTGACCCATGGAGCGGGGCCAAATTAGACCCCAGAGTCACCATTTAAAAAACATTTTAGAGGAACATAAGCTGAAAATAAATACAAAATATTAAACCTTTCGCTCTTATAGTTTCAGAAAAGAAGATTCTTTAATTTTTCCCTATATAAATATAGATATAAAAATCGAACAGTCAACCACAAACACACACAGAAACAAAAAACAAATTTAAAGATGAATAAAAGGCGAAATAAGACATCACAAACACAAAAGGGTTGACAATAGGGCTACTGCATTGGAACGGTCAGTGGCCAAAAAGGCCGCTGGGGGTTTAAACCAGGTTCTAGGGTGCATCAAACTTCACACCTAAACTACTGTAAACCCAATAAAACGGGAGTGTAAATAAAGAAATCCTCGCCATGAACTATTCTCTAACCAACATGGCAGCATTAATAGGCAATATAAGTAAAGCACAAAGATGCTCGTATACATATAAATATAAAACAAGAGGCCCAAGAGGGCCTGTGAACGCTCTACTTGCTAATATGGCTCTTATTACATCAATGAAGCGAGTGACTGTCGTCTTAAAGAGGCAAAATATAGCATTTTTAACTAAATCAATAGCCATAACTCCGTCATTACTGGTCCGATCTGGCTGGTTTTCGAACTTGGCCAGTAGAGATAATAAAAATAAAAAAATAAAAAATAAATAAAAAAAATTAAAAAAAAAAAAAAAAAAAAATTCAAAAATTTAAACAAATAAAGAATAACAATAATGAAAAAGAAAAAGTCAAAAAATCTGGTAAAGTTTGGAAAAATTCAGATGATCAGATGAAAAATGAAGGCCCTATCGTCTTAAAGAGGCAAACTATAGCATTTTTAACTAAATCAAGGGCCATAACTCCGCTGTTAATAGTCCGATCTTGTTGGTTTTCAAACTTCTTCGAGCTTTTATTAACTCTAACAATCTAGAAAAGTTTGGTAAAGATCAGATGAAAAATGAAGGCCCTATCGCCTTAAAGAGACAAAAGTTAAGACGGACGATGGACGACGGACGGACGACGGACGGACGACGGACATCCCATAAGCTGCCTTCGGCCAGTAGAGCTAATAAATCTGCGACAAGTGGTGCTCTGTTCGTACCCATAGGGATATCAAGAATGTCTATATAAAACTGTGACCCCTGGGGCGGGGCCAAATTTTACTTCAGGGTCACCATTTGAACAAACTTGGTCGAGGATCCATAAGATGATAATAAATAAAACATATTAAACCTTTATCTCTTATAGTTTCAGAGAAGAATTTTGAAGTTCTTCCCTATAACTCTATGTAAAACTGATCCAACAAGGGCCCTAAGCTCCCAAAAAAGAAATGGAAAAAAAGAAGATACTATTACTTTAAACAAGCGGTCAATGACATTGAAGCTCTACTGATAGGTTTTGATAGCTAGATAAGCATTCCTCTGAAGTTTCATGAACATATGTCAAGTAGTTTCAGAGTAGTCGTTACAAGTTGTTACTATATAACTCTATGTAAACAATTTTCAACAAGGACCAACTTCATGTCATGATGATCATTTTAGAAAAAAAAACATATCAATATCACTTGTAGTTTTCAAGAAGTAGTCGCTACAAATTTGTTTTTTAAGAATCTATTTTTTGCAATGGCGGCCATCTTAAATGTCCAGCCGACCTAAAATTTTGCTAGGATAAACTAGACATCAAGACCAACATTTCTGTTAAGTTTCATGATAATCCTTCATGTAGTTTCAGAGGAGTAGTCGCTACAAGTTTTTACTAAATAACTATATGTCCCTAATCAATATCACTTATAGTTTTCAAGAAGTAGTCTTTTAGCAGTGGCAGCAATCTTGAATTTCCGGCCGACCTAAGATTTTGATTAGATCAATAAGACATCAAGAGCAACATTCCAGGGAAGTTTCATGAAAATCTGTCGAGTAGTTTCAGAGGAGTAGTCGCTACAACATTTTACTAAGGTCCAACATCATGTTATGCTGAAAAAAAGTCCAATATCAACATCACTTATAGTTTTGAAGTAGCAGTCCCTACAAACTGTCTTTTTTAAATTTATTTTTAGCTTTGGCGTCCACCTTGGATTTCACATCAACGTGATTTTTTGCTAGGATCAACAAGACATCATGGGCAACATTCCTGTAAAGTTTCATGAAAATCCATCCAGTAGTTTTAGAGGAGTAGTCGCTACAATAAAAGGTTTACGGATGGACAGACGGACAGACGGACACCCCACCACGGCATAATCTCTGCTGATCTTTGATCAGTAGAGCTAAGAATCTATTTTAGCCGTGGTGGCCATCCTGAATTTACAGCCGTCCTGAAATTTCGCTAGGATCAATAAGATATCAAGAGCAACATTCTTGTGTGAAGTTTTATGAAAATTTGTTAAGTAGTTTCAGAGGAGTAGTCGCTACAAGTTTTTACTACGTAACCATATGTAAACAAAGATGGCCACTGGCAACCATGTTTAATGTCAAATCAAAATGATTTTCAACAAGGACCAACATCATGTCATGCCGATCATTTTAGAAAAAGTCACATACCAATATCACTTATAGTTTTCAAAAAATAGTCGATACAAACTTGTTTTTAAAAATCTATTTTAGCTGTGGTCGCCATCTTGAAATTTTGCTGGGATCACTAGATATCAAGAGCAGCATTCCTGTGAAGTTTCATGAAAATTCATTATGTAGTTTCAGAGGAGTAGTCGCTACAACCTTTTACTATATAAATATATGTAAGCAAAGATGGCCGCTGGCAGCCATGTTTAACGTTGATTTCAAAATGATTTTTGACAAGGACCAACATCATGTCATGCTGATCATTTTAGAAAAACTCCAATATCAATATCACTAAGCCCAATTTAGACTATATTTAGTAACAGTCACGTGACAATTGTTACCGAGAATAGAAACAATGTAAACACAGAATATTTACGGCAAAGGAGTAAACTTCTCTACCGGCATAACTATTTATGAGAAGACTAGTTTTGATTTAGATATACTAAAGAACCAACATTACAAGAGCTGTCAGAGGACAGCGTATCTCGACTATTTCGAATTTTCAGAGAACAAGAAATGATACACCAGACATACCATCAGAAAAAAAGTGAAAACAAAGGGGCGAGCTGGATGTGTCAAGAAGGCAAACATTGGAATTTTCATTAAATCAAGGACCACAATCTTTCTGTGATGGCACGGAGGTAATTTCATATTAACCCTTTCAAAGGATACATCATGCACATTTTATAAGTTGTAAATTCGAAGAAAATATGTTAATAGTGTTATGTAAATGCATTTGACCTTTGACCCCTTTGTGACCTTGACCTTTCATCCTATGATCTTGAACTCAATAGATACGATCATCGTCCCATTTATAATAAAGTAAGTAAGTTTGGTGATGATTGGATAAAATAAATTGAAGTTATTTACATGTTAAGAAATGCGGACGTAAACATTTACCTGATGTTAAGAGCCTATCAACACATAAATACAATTTGTGAACATGAACTTTGACCTATAGACCCCATAAGATCCTTCGAACAGTCGAGATTATTTGTAAAGTTTGACCCAGGAGCTAGGTCCACGAAGAAGCCAAGGGTCTACGCTGGATTGATGGTTGTATCCGTCTGTTCATGCCCAATAAGTGTATATATGGTTATATGGTAGGGATCTCAACGTTTTACAAGTGATGACACGGGGGCTATGTCACCAGGGGTGGGGAAGGAGTGCAGGGTCTATGCTGGTTGGATGGTTCTATCGGTCTGTTCATGCCCAGTAAAAGTATATATATATGGTTATAGGGTAGGGATCTTAATGTTTTCCAAAATATGACGCAGAGGCGATGTCCCCAGGGTTGGGGAAGGAGATCGGAGTCTATGCTGGTTGAGTGGTTTTATACGTCTGTTCATGCCCAGTAAGTGTATATATGGATATAGGGTGGGGATCTCAATGTTTTCCAAGTTATGACCGAGAGGCTACGTCCCCAGGGGTGGGGATGGAGCCAGGGGTCTATGCTGGTTTGGTGGTTATATTTGTCTGTTCATGCCCAGTAAGTGTATATATGGTTATAGTGTGGGGATCTCAATGGTTTCAAAGTTATGACCGAGGGGCTATGTCCCCAGGGGTGGGGACGGAGACCTGAGTTTATGCTAGTTGGGTGGTTATATATGTCTGTTCATGCCAGGTAAGTGTATATATGGTTATAGGGTGGGGATCTCAACGGTTACTAATTTATGACTCAGAGGGCCACCCACACCCTCATATTTCACCTCTTGTGACCCCCGGGGCGGGTCCAATTCTAAACCCAGGGTCACTATTTGAACAAATTTGGTAGAGGACTACTAGACGATTCTACATATAAAATATCTAAGCTGCAGTCCTTTTTGTTTCAGAGAAGAAGATTTTGAAGTGTTTTCCTATATACTTCTATGTAAAAATGTCATTTTTTACCAATTCAGGGGCCATAATTTTGTCAAAATGAATGGAAAAGTTATGGGGATTGTTGGATGAGGTACAGAATTTGATGTGAAACTTTAATGCAATAACTTGAGTAGTTTTAAAGTTATACATCTATTGCACAGAAACTTTAAGGTAAAGACAAGACAATCCAAGGGTCATAACTTTGTCAAAATGAAAAGAAGAGTTATGGGGATTGTTTGGTAAGGTGCAGAATTTGATGGGAAACATTAGTATAAAGTTTTAATGCAATAGCTTGAGTAGTTTTAAAGTTATAAATCTAATGCACAAACACTTTAAGGACAAGATATGACAATCTAAGGGCCATTACTTTGTCAAAATGCAAGGAAGGGGATTGTTGGATAAGGTGCAGAATTTGATGGGAAACATTAGTATAACGTTTTAATGCAATAGCTTCAGTAGTATTGAAGTTATAAATCTATTGCACAAAAACTTTAAGGATAGCTCTCACTATTTTTCGAATAGTCGAGCTAAAAATGACGATATCTGGTACACAGCCAGTACATGTATTTAATTTTAATATGTGAATATTAAATCCATAATATTAAAGATTAAGTCATTATTACTGTTCTATTTTGTGATCCTTAAATTATTTTGAATAGTATATTAATGATTACAGAACTGCAATAAATACTGAAAAGGGGATCCCTTGGAAGCAACAAACACAAACAAGAGATAAAAGTAGCAGACTCGGTTTTATTGAGTCTGTTCATGAGAGGTAATGTAAAGTGCAACACCTCTCATGCTTCCTAGCACTGGCTTAAGCGATATGCAAGTTAGTTAAATATGCAGAAAAACTTTGGGATGCCCCAAGTTTTAAACAAATCAAGATTGTCGTGTGTCCCATTAAAACTAAGGCAAAATGTATAAATTATTTATATTATGAATAATGACTAGTAATTATCTCATTATAATTACTTACCTCTAACAGTCAGAATATTCCATCCCTCGCGAATTACACCATTTATTATTTTTACACACTTATACGTGGCAGCATCACTTGTCCGTGTATCAGTGAGAACCAGGCTCCTGCTGTTACTGGAATACGACAGTCTGGCAAGGTTACCTAGATCTGGATTAAACTGTGGTCTATCTTCCAGTGTGTAAAATGTATCACTGGGTGGCCCATACCAGCTTGGTAATGTGAATGTCTGTGTGAGCGGGCAGTCAATGGTGGTGGTGGCTGTAGTATATGTGACTGTCTGAACAGTGACTTCTTGGGCTGTAATATAATAAAGGGTGCATCTCTAATCTGTGTAGCATTCAAAACATGGCTCCTACTAATACTGGTATAAAATAGTACTGATTGCATGTTAAGGCGGCCCTTCCCATCCTGGAAATGTGAATATCTGTATGAGTTGACAGTTAGTGGTGGTGGTGTCTGTAGTATATGTGACTGTCTGAACAGTGATTTCTTGGGTAGAAATATAATGAAAGTTGCATCTCGGTATAGCAATCAAAGCAATGCTCCTGTTAATATTGCTGGTATATATACTACTCAAAATAATATAAGGATTATACAAAAAATAAAAATTACTTAATCTTTCTACTTGGAAAAAATCAATTCTGAAAATTATAGATACACGTATTAACTTTTATAATGCTAACCCCTCTGTACTTCCTCCGAGATCTAGGTTTTCCTTTCGTAATTTAAAATCGGGAATTCAGGAATTTCATAATACATTTGTTTTAGTTCCTGCAAATAAAGCAGCTAATAATGTAATTATTGTTTGACGCCTACATTACGTCAATGTTTTATCTCTGAAACTCGACAGCACCAATTCGTATACTCCAGTTAATTCTACTGAGGATGATGTTGCTTCCGCACATATCACTCGGTGCACTACTTTCAAGGCTGGTGCAAACGTTAAGCAAAATAAACTGCCTACTATGTACTGGATTCCTAAATTACATAAAAATCCATATAAGGCTCGCTTTATTTCGAATTCTATTGCCTGCACCACAACAAACATCTCCAAACTTTTAACTTTTTGTCTTACTGCCCTTAAAGATCACGTTAAACTATATTGTGATAAAACTTAAGAAAACTCTGGGATTAATTTATTTTGGTCTATAAAAATTCATGAGACGTTCTTGATAAAATGTTCAATAAAGGTCAAGTTTCATCAATAAGCACTTATGACTTCTCTACACTATATACAACCTTACCACATCACCTTATTAAAGACAAGCTAATTTCTCTTTTTCAAAAAACATTCGCTAGAGAAAATACTACATTTTTGGCATGTAATAATATATAAGCGTTTTTTACTAACGGTAGTTTAGACAATTATACTATGTGGACTTGCTATGAAGTTTGTGAAGCACTCATCTTCCTATTAGATAATATTTTCGTCAGGTATGGAACCACCGTTTATAGACAAATTGTTGGTATCCCTATTGGTACGAACTGTGCACCACTTGTCGCAGATTTGTTCTTATTTTGCTATAAAAGGGTTTTCATGTTGAGTCTTTCACCAGATACACAGACAGATGTTATTGAAGCCTTTAATGACACCTCTCGGTATCTAGATGACATATTGGACATTGACAACCCTTTCTTTCCAACTATGGTTAATTATATTTATCCTAAAGAACTTCAGCTTAACAAAGCTAATATATCTGATAATAACTTCTTTTCTTGATTTAGATCTCTCGATTGAAAATGGTAAAATAATTAGCAAAATGTATGACAAGAGAGATGATTTTAATTTTGACATTGTTAGTTATCCCCACTTGGATGGGGATGTTCCCCGAGCAACTTATTATGGGGTGTATGTGTCTCAACTTATTCGTTTTTCTAGAGCTTGTACTCGAGTTGAGGACTTTAATATTCGTAATCTTTGTATAACTAAAAAGTTACTCAAGCAGGGTTACCGTTACCATAAACTTCGTAAAACCCTTGCAAAATGTTATTATCGTAACCCTGATCTTCTTTCCAAATATAAACGTAATTTAAGGACTCTTCTGCGACGAGGACTATCACAACCTGACTTCTATGGTGATGTGATTTATAAACTTCGTAAGATTCCTGGTCATGATCACTTTCATACTATCTTTGTTAAACTTGTTAAAAAGTTTATCAAAAGAGGTTATGACCCTATCATTTTGCAACGTACTGCATGCTTGGTGGTGGACCATTTTACAGTTCGCCACTATGCTTTCCTCTTTAATTGTACGATGACCGGACAGGCTGTGGACCCTATGATGACGCCTACCTAAAGCCCATTGGGACGGTGGCGTTTGATGTTTGTCCATGATCGTTCTTGTCGTGCCCTTAATGGTTTATTCTCTTACTACTCTGGCATCTGCCAAGTCATTGAGTACCTTCATTGTGGCTTTCTAGGCTATTGTTTTTTTGTATTATATTTACACGAGCATATTTGTGTTTTACTTATATTGCCTATTGATGCTGCCTTGTTGGTTAGAGATTATATCATGGCGAGGATTTCTTTATTTACACTGTCCTGTTTTAATGGGATGACAGTAGTGTAAGTGCGAGTTTTGGTGCACCCTAGAACCGGTTTAAACCCCCAGTGGCCTACTTTGCCACTGACCGTTCCAAGGCGGTAGCCCTATTGTCAACCCTTTTGTGTTTGTGATGTCGTTTGCATTTATTATTGCTTTTGCCTTCTTGTTTGTATGTTTGCGTGTTTGTTTCTGTGTTTTGTGGTTGACTGTCCTCCTTGAATGCTACTTTCCCTGTCCGATCTTTTTATATTTCTTTTAATAATCTGCATTTCATATCAATATCTAAAGTTAATACTTTTGGGTCAAGTAACACTGCTAAATAATTAAGTTAAACTTGAAAACTGCAAAAAGACCGTAATATGTTCAAAAATAACACAATTAAAAAATGACAAAAATCACAGATTGGTTCTTAAATTATTTAGAGGAGTATACATTAGTATGGAATTGGTTACCTAAATCAGCTTCCACATCCTGTATTGTTAAATTTAATTGTTGTTTAACAGTTCATCAACGCATTGTATATAGGTTATTTCGAGCCGCCCGAGATAGAGGGAAAGGATACATAGGAATCCGGTACTTAATATCGAATAGATTCCTATCTGATAGTCGCCGATACACAGGACCGCCCGGTTTACGTCCGACATCCGACGGACGTGTCTTGGCTAAGAACACACCGAAGTTACCCAGTGCTCCCAGTAAGGCTCGAATCCGTGATCTCCGAATTTTGAGTCGAACGTTCCAGATCCTGTATATTCCCGGAAGAAAAAAATCCTCATATAGGCCCTGGTATATTACAGTATGGACGGTGACTAATTCAGCTGTAAAAATATATTCAAAATTGACTTAATAAAAGAATAGATATTAAATAATGTGTGTTGTTGTTTTCTTGAATGTAGATCAGCCTTCCGAGAACTGACAATTATCAAACTTTCACGTAAACTATACATGCATTGAGGCATGTTAGAGATGTTTGCCGTTATTCAAACGTTAAGCAAAAATAAACTGTCCATTACTTCCCTGCTTGTTATATTTCTTTTTTCTGGGAATACGAAAATTAAATACAGGCTGACCTAAATCAAGTAACTTATATACGAGGGATGTATATACATGCTCATCATGTTTGCAGTCATATGATTTCGTCCCCAGCTATTTGACTTTCAGTTCCCGGAGTATTAGACATAGACGGACGAGGTTAGAGGAAGTGAAGTTGTCACAAAATGTCACGGGTAGAGCGTATTGGTCGTACATAGCTCTTGTAAGGTGTCGGTTACACCCAAATCTATTGTTCGAGTTGAAACAATTTCACAATATTCATGATCTATTCATGTAACACGTAAAAGCGTGCACATTTTAAGTGGCCGCCAGAGAGGCCGTGTCATTAGTTTAGTTGTGTGATAATGCATGTAAACGTATAGGTCTATCTTCCTTAAACGGCAAATTGTATAAGGGGCCTCTCGTGTAGATTCAATACTGCAGATTTAGCCACGTTTGTCACGGACTGAACGGGGGAAATAATGGTTTGGGCGTAATGTTTGCTATAAAACCCATTGTCTTCTTGTTCTTGCCGGGATGATCGATAGTTACTTTGTTGGAACAGAGATTGGACGGCAAAATTCACAGGCAACATGTGGTTAGTATTTCTTTTATTAAACTTTATCGTACATTTGTATTCAGTGGGCGGCGCCATCTTGTTTGGCGGTTACGACATCCGGTTAGCATTGATGTTTCTCAAACATTAACTTTAGACTAGCAAATGATTTTGAAGTTACTTTATTAGATGTAATTATTGTAATTGATCATTAATTGTAAACAATATTAATTTGATAACAGTGGATAATAGGTGCATTAGTTAACGTTGGCGTATAACTCAGTGATTGTAATACACGATTGTTAACATTAGTTAACAATGAGATGAGTAAATAGGATAAATGTTCGACGCGTGTGCATAGCGTTGTATAATGTGGTCATTAGTTGACATGCGTGCATGCATAACTCAGTGAGTGTAATATATGAGTGATTTGATAATGTTTATATTACATGTATTAGGGGCATTGATTAACAGCGACGTACATGACGTATACATGGCGTTGTAGAATATGTATACATTGCTACTCATCAGTACAGCTTACATATATTTATTGAATAATGATTTGTTTGGGTAATGATAATTATGCGAGATTGTTATGTTTGTCAACCGACATCTAAAACGTATGTATAATTACAGCCTAGGCCATCCAGGATATAAGCCATCCAGGAGTAAGCCATCCAGGGTTGGAGATAAGCCATCCAGGGTTGGAAATAAGCCATCCAGGTTTGGATATTCCGGAGTGGAGCTAAGCTTCCACGATTAACGTTTACGAGCGATGGAGACGGTCCCCGTACCTGCGCAGCATGGCCAGGTTTTATTAACGACAACCCCCGGGACACAAGGTGGGCCCGTCATCAGTCCTCACTGGAGGAACATCAACCACAATCTCAGTGGAGGTTAACCATCATTACATCGCGACATCAACCCTTACAGAAGGCATTTGATGACAATCATCCATTGAATTCGCGCATCATCATCTCATGAGCTCTCGCGCATCAGTTATCGCGCTAGATCATAGATCAACATTGTTATAGCTTTAACAACACTTTAGTGTCTTATACATTCAGTATTTATAACAATACTAAGAACGTCTTAAACGTTCATGAGAACATTCTTTTCATAATTCATTTGTGTATTCGCTCGTTTTTTTAGATAATTGTATATATATTAAACATATTTTAAAAGTTGCATTAAACTTATGTAAATGCATTCACAGTCATTGATTCTTTCCTGAGTTAGCCCCAATCACTAAGGTCATCCTGTGACAGAAGTCAATAGACATATTGGACAATTCGTATCCATCCATTAGTCGATTCGTACGCGAATAATTGGACGTTTCGTCTTTTATAAAGTATCCCAGCATCATGAGTTTTCGACGTCGTAATTACAAATCTAATTGTAGTGGTAATTTGATATAAATGTATAAAACAAATTCGAAAAAGGTATAGAAATGTGTTAAAAAACTTTCCTGAAAATTAAAATTAAACGTATTTGACCTTAGTTTATATTGGAAACATAACGGAGATTCACCACCATGCATGGCCGTTGAGCTACGTGATATGTATTCGACGGTGTTCTTAATTTGCGTGTACATTTGATCAAAAGGTTATACTACACAAGACCAAACATTATAAACAATCTTCAACACAAGCTTGTAATACAGTCACAGCGACGCACTGGGGCGTTTTCCTCTATTTAAGTCAGATAAGCAGGAAGACAGTATTGGGCCCACAAGTATCAGGGTAACAAAAAGGTGTCCCCCAGCCTGACTGCTTTAATATTCATACAGAATCGTACAGTAAACATTCGCAACAAACATCACGGAAAACAAATAAGATGCGTGTTGATCTTTTATGAATAAATAAATGGCCATAATTATATGGAAATGTATCATTGTATCATGTATATTTATAGAGAAGCTCAAATAATAATTCATTCAAGAATGAGCTTCACATATGACATAACAAGAGACCCAAGAGGGCCTGTATCGCTCTTATTGCTGTATGGAATCTGTCGTTGGGGATGATGGGGTCGGCGTGGGAATTTGTGTAGCAGTTATGGTCATACGCATACGAATCAAATGCATTCACATTTGGACAATATAAGTTTTTTTGTGTTTTTTTTACCGGATTCCCCATTTGGGGGCCCCAGTTGATCGAAACAAAATACAAAATCTGATTGCGTATCTACACATTTTTAACGGCAAAATACACCTTACCTGAACTTGATATCTCAAAGTGTACAGAAGAAGTTAGTGTCACAATGCGGAAACTCCGTAATTGTAAATTTCTGCAAGTTCCCCTTTATGCAGGAGGTCAAAACCCGTTTTATATATGTTGTGCCTCGAGTCCATATATGTTAATCATAACCATTCACATTTGGACAATACATGCATTTTTTTTGTGACGGTTAACACCTAGGGAGACATTATTGCGCATCTACATGTGACCCAGGTCTTGTATTTTTCCTTGTAGTATTAGTATTGTAGTATTGGTGGATGCTAACCTAATGTACTGGAACAGAGTTATATTCATAATATTTATAGTCTGTTCCAATGTTTACCTTTACTGGCTTATAATGTCCAGTCGGTGTATGTTGATAAATATATATTCGTCATGAGTGATTGAGTGAGTGAGCGATTATATTGCATACTTGGTCCTAACACTATTTCCCGCCAAACTAACCAATTCTCCGCACTTCTCCTCTGACTGACTGACAAACAACACCTTACAAATGGTATTTAGATGATACATGCAATTGTATCTAAAGTTGTTCTTTCACGTGAGTGACAGAAAGCCTGCTTAGATACTACGATCTCTACTTCGAGTCTGGTAAGACATTGTTTGTATATATTATGTTTAAAATGATGAAATACCGCCGCGTGGGTTTGGTATCGTATTTGTCTTGTTTGTCTATGTTCCGAGTCTTGTATATTAAGTATTCGTTTTGTATTGTTTTAGGTTTATGTACTATATTGTTGAATCTACCCTTAATAAACCCACATCTATCCCCGGCAGAAGGCGTTGTCGTATTTGTAACCCCGACATCCACAAGCTCACATACACATCCTAAGAACACACGTGCCGAAATGTCACTGAAATGATCACCTGAGGGTATTTGCAATTGACCCCAGAAACTTGAAATTAGCAAACTTGGTAGTCCATGGGTTAGCAATCATTAATAATAGTAAAGAACAAGAGCCCCATGAGGGCCTGTGGATGCTCTACAAGCTAAAATGACTCTCATATTAAAGGGTTTAATCATTAAATTTGCTTCAACACATTTTTTACAAGGGCAAAATACAACAACACCCACAACCGAAATGTAAACCAATGAACCCGTTTTAACAATTTTAAACAACACAAAACATAGCAATTTTCGTTAATTCAAGGGCAATAACTCCGGTGATACTGGCTTTCGAACTCGTCCGAGCTTTCATTGATATTTACAATCTGATGCAGTTTTGTAAATATAGGATGAAAAACAAAGATGCTAGAGTGTTGACATCAAAAGGTTAACGGACAACGGACGGACTGACGACGGACAAAATACCATGGCATAAGCCTTACTGCCCTTTGATCAGTAGTGCTAACAATACTCTCAAATTCATCAGCAGCTCAACATACCTTGGTGTTAAAATCATGAGCAAGCTTTTAGGTGGCACGTACATCGATAATATATTAAGAAGTCAAACTCCACCATGACTTTCTACCATGTTCTACATTGACACGCCTACAAGACCTTCGTCAGACTAACCCTAGAGTACGCTCTACGGCATGGTAACACCACTTTAGAAACTATATCAACAATCTGGAAATGGTGCAAAGGAGAGCAGTTGTGACATCCACGCTCCAAAATCGGGGTCGGGAGAGACAAAGCCAGGGTCACCATTCTCTACAAGATCATTCATCACTTGGTAGACATAAACCTCCTGCAGTACCTTACATCAAATCTCTCCACCACTTGTAGACATGTAGCACCAAAGATACAGACAGGTTCATACCACCTACCAGCAGAGCTTCTTCCTGCACTCGAATCACCCTATGGAACAACCTACCGATTTCTTCTGTGGCTCGCTCTGGCCACCCAGACGTTCTAGACTAAGAGCTATGTTTTTACTTTTAATCCCTGATACAAAGATGTTTAACCTTAGACCGCATACGTTTAACCTTTTCGCTGCTCACGTATAGTTCAAGTTATCTTGCGAATATTCTCTTGAACGAGGGATGCAATTACTGAAAATGATGTTGAATATTCCAGAATATAATTAGCATAGAGATTACGGGGAAGTCAAACACATTATGACTGTAAGAATTAACCTGACACTTTCTATATATCCTTTAACAGGCTGTTATTATCTACATAAAGATAAAAACACACTATAAACGATAATAAACGACATGTATGTACTATACTATTAGATGCATGCCTTGCGCAACCCGATCAGGCGATATTTAAACTCTTTAAAATTAAAAGTATTTTATTGGTACTGTTAAATAACCGTTGATAGAACTTAAATAACACGGTAACATAGTCTACGTTTCATGAAAGCTATTCAGTAACTACCAAAATGTAAGACATGTGTAACTCATTGGAATTTTCTGAATACGCATGTTCGTTTGATTATTTATTAATTGTTTTTCTTTTATATAGTCTAGTATACTGCTCAGTATTATTAAAATAGTAAATAAATGTAAGTATTACCTTCAAAATGACGTAGGGGATTTAGGAGAAGAATTCTATAATAACACTTAGTTTCGTTCTAATCATTTTATGTTCTATTGTAAACTATTGAAAAATAGAATATGTATAAACAAATATGATTTATATACTGCATAATGAAAGTAAATAAAGCATTATTGTTTGCTATTGTTTCATTCTCTCCATTCTGCTAGTTTGATATTTTGCCATCCGATAGACATTCTCATTCACCTAGTTGCCATTTTGCCTGATCGAGTGTCTGCAGAATAAACAGTTTCAAAACTAACGTATGAGTAACCATATTATCAATTATCGATTGGCTCTTTTATGTGATCCGTTAATTGTATTCCCATAGAACAATCAACACATATTTAATGTCCAAATTTGATCTTATGACATATACATGTATCAACGAATAATCTGTGCTAACGATTGGTCCTTAACGTTTACGTATGTCAATATTTAAGAGCGATTCGCACGTTTAACAGCAAACTGAATAATATATCAACACGAATTGATATCAGTAAGAGACAAATGCGCCCGAAGTTTATTTGACTTTTAACCCCCAAGTGTGACCTTGACCTTTGAGGTAAGGTTCTGATTATTGCGTGTGACACAACATCTCGTAGTGATTAACATGTGTGTGAAGTTTCTTGAAATTCCCTAATTTCAAAATTTTTGCTTAGACATGATTGCTTTGGACGGACGAACGAACGGACATTGGACGGACGATACGATTACTGCATCCATGTATAAGGAACATTCTGTTGGAGTTTGTTGAAAATCCTGCAAGAAATGAGCAAGACACATATGTCGTAGTTAAGACCGGACGTGACCTATATATCTTCCAAATTAGGTCACAACGACTCAGATTTTACTCATAATGTAACATGCATATAAGGGACGTTCTGGTGGAGTTTGGTGTAACCGGACATGACCAATTTTTTGTTCAAAGAAGGCCCAAAGTTATGAACTCGCAAATACATTTAAATACATTCACAAATACATCTTAAATATGTATAAAATAGTTGGTATGAAATGATAGAAATGTTTAAATCAAATTGTATACCTATAAATTTCTTGTAAAAATATTCAAGAATACTTCAGTTCTGTCTTTTATTCATTTTATATGCAATATACAGAAGAGAACGTAAACTCGTTCAATCATATGATGTTGTTTTCTAATTTGGAAATACAATAAAACTAAATACTGTGTAAGAAATATAATTTAAGCAATATTATGCCTTTGATTTCATTTCAATGGGGCAAAAAGGTAATAAAAATCAAACGAAGCTCCTGAAATGCAACATGTGTGTTCTACTGTGTGACTTTTCAACAAATTGGAGGTTTTCTCTTTTGCGCCATACAGGATGTGTTCTTTTTTGCACCATGCAAAATACACAACAAACAGTATTTTATATCAGAAATGCCCTGCCAAATTCTTCACAGCATAAACGTTGAAGAGCATGATAATCATGTACATGACACATAGTTGTTACGCACTCATTGTAGCAAAACTTTTAAAACCACAACTTATGTCACATGTATGCCAGAAATCGTTTAAGGTCAAACGTCAGTGTTAGTGTCACGTGAACGGCCAGACAAGACCCTATATATTGAAAACACGAATGTGCAGTGCAGCTTGATTGGCATCATTCTCAACCAGAGACAGTTTTATTATTTTAGTGGGTCACATGCGTATACCGTCATCTGTATCGACAACTGTAGTAATCTGGTATCAAGGTTATCCTACAATGTTTTTTACCACTTGCATACTGTACAGACGGTATATTTGGAAATGCACTAATCTATTGATAGTTTTCCCATTAAACACTTCAGTTGTCGTTATACTCAATGACTTTGTTACATGAAATATTTGTGTGATTGACGGTGTTTAGTAGTACAGTAGTAGCCGTAATGTTGAATGAGATTGAACTCATATATAATACTATAAAACGTATTCAACTGACTGTTTTTTTAAACCCATACATTTATTGAATTGTAATCAAAAAATTATAAGTTTGGCATGAACATCTATTTGTCATGTTATACATGTTATATAAAACAACTGTAAATGTTTCTAGGTCAAACTGAAGCACATCTGTAAAAACACTGTTATAAATTGTAGCGTTTGTATATAAAAAATGTATTTCATCTAATGATACATTTAACTTGCATGAAATTAGATTATCGTACAGTTAACTTACTTTCAGTACCGACACACACATCGCGATACAAAAAATCACATTGTGGATGATCGGAAGAGATGTTAAGTGTGTATTTTCAATGTTGTCAACATATGGTGTACACAGTGCGGTTTG